>CM032426.1:11669721-12190771 GCA_019049465.1 Dryas iulia moderata
AACAAATATTATATTGGTTGATTTAGTATGACATGTATTTTTATTTCCTACACCGTATAGATTATATGGCCCATAGCTAACATAGTTACATATATATTTTAGATGGTCAATTGTGGTGTAAAATAGCTTTACAAAACATCATATTTAAAATATTACCATTTTTCCGTAAATAAAAAGTAATAAATTTGCGTTGAGTACTGCAACTCAACACGCTATATCTCAGATTTCGAGCAGAAAGTGGAGAATGGAATATTTTGACACTAGATTCTAGAAACTGACAATTTTGCTTCAAAATACGAGTGCGAAGTTTTTAATTCTTCTTTTCTTCATTATTATAATCAAATATAACTCAGATTGGAAATATTGAATATATCCATTTTGTTCGCCTGGTGTTGACGCCAAAGCGCGGCGTTAAGTTCCGCCACTTAACACGCAAAGCCTCCATAATTCGGCGATGCGTGGGAAACGGAATATCTTAACACTAGGTTCCCTCTGCCTACCCTGCTGTGTGTGGGATACAGTGTGAAGCTGTAAAAAAAAACTCAATATTGCAAAAGTCAGACTAGTTGTTTATGTCAACATATTACCGAATGTAAATAAAACAAGCAATCAAACAAAATACAATATATAATTTAATCATTTCTCCAAGTAACCAAAACATCGTCAGTTCTATATCTCTGCGTGATGGTGGACTCTGAGAAGTGCATGCGAGTGCCGGCTGCATGCGCGAGGGCGCCGGCGTGAGCTATCATAACGCCGTTGTCTATACAAAACCTGGAAAAATGAAATAAATAATATTTTTTATTAACTTCACGAGATGTTAAATAAAAAAAAATGGCATACTTCACAACAGATGGTAAATAAAAAAAATTGACGCACTTCGCATGCGATGTTCATGATCAACATTAAAATCTGCGAAGTGAGAATCACAAACCATTATACGAACATGGAGATAATTACAATTGAAAAATTCGCACCAATATTTTTAACCATTTTAATAAACTATGGTGATAGTGAACCATCGTAAATCAGTGTACTTGTGTCAAGATCAAAAATATGACGTCACAAGCTACTTAGTTCACTACGGTGAATATTCAATTGATCCTAATATAATCAAAATTTTAATATGATATTAAAATATTTTTCTAATTCTAAGGATATTTTTTAAATAGTTAAACTTATAAAGAACCTTTCGTCAGTCGCAAATATTTTGGCTCCTCTCTCTTCACACATCACTCCCATCATCTCTTGTAAACGTTCATTACAGCCAACTCCACCTACTATTAAAACCTGCAAATAAAATACGTTATTAAATAAAGAAATCTGTCTTAAGTAAGTCTTAATTATGTTTTAAATAAGTATGTATGTAAATTGTACCAGTAATATATTTGTTTATATCCCAAATAGAAATAAAATAAAATAAAGAAAATATTAAATTAAACAAGGTTAGTTATGATTTAAACTATATTTAAATAAAGTTCATTTCCCTATGTGGCCAGTCGTGGCCCAGTGGCACAAGCGTGTGACTGTAAACGACTGGTTGTGGGTTCGATTCCCACTCGAGGAGTGGAAATATTTAATATTTTCATTTTCTTCGCTCTGGTGTCGAGGTAAAGCGCGGCGTTAAGTTCCGCCACTTAACACGCAATGCCTCCGAATTCGGCGGAAAGTGGGGAACGGAGTGTCTTAACACTAGGTTCCCTCTGCCTACCCTGCTGTGTGCGGGATATAGCGTGAAGCTATTTAATTTTATTTAATTTCTTTTTTTCATTTCCCTATTCTGATAAGACGACTTTGCACATTTAAAACTATTATTCACACACTTAGGAATTTGAAAAAGACATTATATAAAATATTGAATAGTTTGAATTTAAAGGGATTTGAACCTGCATCTCTTGTTTTCCGCCCAAGCGCTCTGACCGCTAAGCCACATTACCAGCTGCACGTAAATTAGTGGAATAAATATTTCGACGCAGCTGGTCGTATGGCAGAACGTATGGCTTGAACTGTTTCCAAAAGTTCAAATTTTTACATGTTGTCCAAAAATATCTGTTAAGACAAATTGCGGCGTTGAGTTCCGCCACTAGGTTCCTTCTGTTTACCCTACTATGCGGAAAAAAGCTGTAAAAATATTATAACACTAACCTCATCTGACTCACAATGTGCCATAGCTCGCTCAGTAATCTCCACAAGCATTGCAAAAAGTGTTTCTTGCAAAGAGTAACACAAATCCTCTGGAGTGTATTCTTTTAGCAGCTCATCTATTCTGTCCTCCATATATGATAAGATGCCGGAGAAGCTGACGTCCATACCTGTTGAAATATAGCGTTATCGTCTCACCGTTAAAATGTTATGCATTATTATATAAAACTAGCGGCCCGCTCGCAGCTTTGCCGCGTGAAGTGTTTCGTCATATTGCAATACTCAGGGGCGCATTTTTTAAAAATAATGTTTAAGCTTACATTATCAACTATATCTATGCCAAAATTCATTACAATTGGTCAAGCGGTTTAGATTTTTCATATAAACTTTCATCCCCTATTTCAACCCTTTAGAGGTTGATTTTTGAAAAAATAAGTAGCCTATGTTAGACCCAGTCACTTTTACTACTTTTATCCTAAATTTCATAGAAATCGGACCGGCAGATTAGCCGTGAAAACGTGACAGACAAACACACAGACTTTCCCGTTTATAATATAAGTATGGATATATTTCAACAGAAATTTAAAAATAAGTTATTTTTTAAAGAAGGAAAATCAATCTAAATTTAGAATTTTGAAACTGCTGCAAGAATTATACGTTTTATTTACAGTTTTACTTTTGTATCCGGTAATCAGAGTTCTCAAGAAAGTTATAAAAGTTTTAGCCTAAAATCGAGATATTACGCGTGGACCTGTAGTAAGTGCCGTGTTGTGTTCTTTTTAGGACGCAACAATGAAAATAATACATTGCAGTAGAATCAAATCTACGATCAATCGCGTTTACAGTCAGGCGCTGTCACATTACTAAAACAAATATACAATAGATCTTGGAATGTCTAAAACTTCTTGAGATAATAACAGACAAATATTGATATAGCACAAATAATTTAAATACAAAAGATATTTAGAAAACGTATAAAAATTTACATGCAAAGGGATTCGAACCTGCATCTCTTGAAAACTGTCCAAGTAATCTGACCACTACCACTAAGCCATGCGTTCTACTACCAGCTGAAATTCTTATACGCTTATTACTATGTACTATATTTTAAGACATTTTCCAATTCCCTAAGTTTCTTTCAATTACCTATGTGTGTAATAACATTTCAAAATATTAAAAAGTAATTTTAATATATTTCAATTTTTCCTCATTATTTATTTAGACTTGAAAAAAATAATCTATTTTCATCCTTAAGTTAAACTACACATATGAATATACGAATTTGATAATAAAACATATTCACCTTTAACAGAATAAGGAAGCTGTAAATATTTCTTTCCTTTTTTCGCCATTTGCTCAATGTTGTATCCAGGACTGGGGGCATTGGATAATTTTAATACTCTTGCAAATCTGAAAGTACAATGTATACCTTGTGAATAACATACAAATTCAAAATATTTTTATTAAATAGATTTCTGCAAGTATTTTAGGAAGCCAATTCTGCTAAGAAAGTCTAAAAAGAAGCTCATATTCTTTCAGACATAAGTCATAAAATATTTTCTCCTTTTGTTTTGCAACTTTGCTTGCATTTTATATTTTTACTGAATACAAAAAGTCCAGTGGTATTCAATTTCCACTTTGTTTCATTTACAGATGAAAAGCTGTCTTTCATTTAACTATTATGGATGAAAGTGAAGGAATAAAAATATTTTCTATATAAATTTGCTTGCACTTGTTAAGTGGTCTAAAACGCAACAACCTGACATTGAATTGGATACAATTCACTAAATTGTAGCATTTGATTATATTTCAGGTATATAAATTAGAATTTATTATCTTTTTAAATTTTATAATAGAATAGGAAATGTTTGTATTGAAATTACTTTCTAAACAGTTGTAATGAAAATATTATAATTATGTTTATTTCCTTAGTCCATTCTACTACTCAACATAAGTTATCTTAAAATTGAGTGTTTTTTTTCAGTAAATACAATTTTTGATTTACCTGTCCAAACAGTTACCAACTGCTATATCAATGGTTTCACCAAATATCCTGTATCGCTGCCTAGAATAAGCTATAATTTGTGTATTCCCACCACTAACATATAAAACTGTGGGGTTGTTTGCTTTAGTTATTAATCTTCCCATTTCTATATCTGTTTTAGTTTATTAAGTAAATGTATTTAGTTATATATTTATATAAATAGTAATAAATTACTTTAGTGTCCTTTCTTAAATATTTTTAAAGCAAGCTAAATTTATTATGATAAAGTATTGTTGAATAATACATAGGTTTCTGAAGTAGCCATCTAAAATTAGATCTTCTGAAATAGTAATTCTAATTTAAAATATTGCATATGAAAAAGGATACGCCCAATACAATGATTTACTCCAAGAATAGGTTTGTTCCACAGTTTTGCACAAGTCCTAGCTACTATAGCACATACCATTAATGGGGCACCCATCCCAGGGCCCTTGGTATAACAAACCACATCTATATCTTGAGGTTTTATTCCAGATTGTTCTAAAGCCTCTTTTAGTACTTCATGTATATTCTGTTGATGGTGCTCTGCCGTTTCTCTTGGTAAAAATCCTACAGTTAATTAAATAGATACATTATATAAATCAAATAAATAGTAGTAGTTAAAACAGTTGTTTCAATAATATATGAATTATTTTTCATATCTTTTATCATATTGAAAAATGATAACCTAGATATTAACAGTTTTAATGTCTCTTGCAAAATATTATGGTGATATAAATAATATTAATCTGTTAAAATCATAATAAAATACTTTTTATGAGAAATAAGAATAATTAGTTAAATATAAACAAAACCTTAATCCTAACCTTCGCCCGGTGGAGTAATATAAGTTCTTCTACAATTTGCAAGTATATTTCCATCTTGTACTATACCTATTCCTAGTTTATTTGCACTTCCTTCAAAACCTATTGCTATTACCATTTTTATTAATAGTTAAAACTAAATCTAGTTTATACCGCACACGCTATGTTTACAAAATAAACTTGGAGTAAATGTCACTCTGACTTGACATTTGCCCCTAGGTAGTTGACTAGACATGTCACGGTTGACCACAGATAAAAATCTATTTATATATTTTTATGTTTTTCAAAAATCCAAATAGTGAGAGGAAACAAAGTAAGGAGAACTTAATGATAATTTACTCCATTATAAATTTGAGCCTGCTTTGGAGATGTTACGTAATAGGGAAATGTTTACCTTTCAGTACTTTTTAAATACTCAAGAATTTTTCATTTAATAACAATAATATAATTGTGGTCTTAAAATATTTGTAATTGTAAACATTTCTTTGTGTCTGCTTATTGTGCAAAACTTAAAAGTAATTCAAAATAATTTAAATTTTTAATCCCAATGATAATAAAATATAAATATAATAAATTCATTTAAATTATATATTAAAAGAAATTGTATTTTAATTTCAATACAAGTAACTGTGCAATTTTCTTCATTTTATGGTACAAATAAAACAAAATATATTGTCATAGATGCTTTATTACTATCATGTAATTACTTTAACAAATTAAGTTTATAATAGACAATAGCCTTAAAACAATTATTCTTCAACTAACAAATGTAGCACATAAACATAACACAATTTACAATCATTAATATGAAAATTGGAAATGAAAGAAAAAATCAAATGCATATAATATTGGCACAGTTAATTAATAAAAAAATCAAAGATTACGCTTCAGCAGCTTCTTCATTGACTTCATCAACAAAATCAGCAAGCATGTCTTCTACAGATATGCAATTTTTCTCAACTTTACTATCATTCGCCGAATCTACAGCGTCAGTGGTATCTTTAGAAATGTCGCCATTTTGAATTATATCCTTATTTTGTACATCTCCATTCATTATAGGAACTTCTTTCACAGAAGAGGTCTTACTTTCACCATCACCCTCGGGAACTTCACATTCTTTATTATCTATGCTATTAGATTTATTTTCTTCTATATCTTGTGATTTTTGCGCTATCTGTCCACAAGTAATTTGTATATCATCTGTTTCATTAGTACTAGGCAAAGTGTTGGTATCATTTTTTTCTAACAATACAACTTTTTCTACTTCTGTATTAGAATAATCATAACCAACTTCTGATGAAATCGTTTCTTCTACTGCATCACTTGATATATCGAGTGGTAATTGAGTGACTGCTTCGTGAATAGGAACTTTATCTTTTAATTCAATTTCATTTACACTTTTACTTTCTTTATCAGAATTTTGATTATTAGTTGCCTCTTTGTCATCAACTTGAGTTAATTCTATATCTTTATTAGTACTACTTTCTATAAGATTATTCTCTTCAACTGCTGTTTCTACGCCATTTTCTACAATTCTAGATATTTCTGGTACCTCAATGACCATATCTTCGTCTGAATCGTCGCTTATTTCAACAGAAGGCTCTATTTCTTCACTACTTAAGCTTATTTTGTCTTCTTCATCTATACGTGGCTTTTTGTTTGACGGCTCATCAGCTATTGTAATTATATCTTCTGTTTGTTCCTGTTCTTCAGATGGTACTCTGGGTAAAGATAAAAATATTAATAAAATATTTTTTGTTGATAGTTTTAAATACATTACAATAATTGTTAATGTTGTTGTGTAGTTAGTTACATTATTATATATCATGTGATATCATAGGAATTGTGATGATTCATATACAGAATAATAACTTCATAGGGAATGTTTATAAAATTTTAAACACTATTTTTTTCTTTGTCTTAAATATTTCCTTGGAATATTATGATACAATATTCAAAACTATTTTAAATAAGGATATTATTTACAAAAAGATGTATATTTTTGCCCCATATCATTATATCTATTTTATATGTCTAATAGACAGAAGGTAGAAAAAAAAATGTTATTCTATACATATATCAAAGTCGTACTTACTTGTCTTTCCCCAACAAAGATTCCAGTGCAGCTCTATTTCTTTCCGATACCTTTTTCCTTTTGTTAGTTGGTTTTATAGTTTCTTGTGGTATTTCCAAAGCATAATTGATGGATGGAGGGGAACAGTGCAAATGAAGTCTTATGTTTAGTAGCGCTTGGGTACAAAACTTTGATACCTGGAAATTTAATATATTATGATTATCAATTTTAAATGTTGTTTTTTTTAATCTTTTAGTCTGTAATATATTGTTTTTTGTTTTTATAATATAGACAGGTTTGGCTGTTTTTTTACAATATTTTCCGCACGATGTCGAGTGGTGGAACTCAACTCGTGTTGTATTTCGTCGAACAGATAAACGAAAATAAATAAAATATGATTATTCCATCGAGTAAGAACGGAACCTTTGAGGCTAGATGTGGCTTTAGGCACAAAGTGTAATTGTAAACGCGACTGCTTGTGGGCTCGATTTCCAGTCAAGGATTTAAAATATTTAATCGAGTAGAGGTAAAGTACAGCTTTGGGTTCCATCACTTAACATGCAATGCCTCCAGTATTCGGCAGGAAATAGGGAATAGAGTGTCTTAATTCTAGGTTCCCTCTGCCTACATTGCTATGTGGTTTTAATTTCTAAGTGAGAATCGAACCCACAACCAATCGCCACTACACTCAGCCACTTTCTCACTACACCATGATAGTCAACATCAGTCATCATCAGAAGAAAGGAATGTTTTATCACTAGATTCCCCCTATATATTAAAGGTATATAAATATAGAAAAAAATATCTCACCTCAGTATTCTGCATATTAACTAGAATACTATATAATTGTAAACAGTACTGTGTAGGAGGCGGCACTGAGTTCGGAGTGGACTTTCTAGAAGCTTCTAATACATGTAGCAGAGATAGTATATAGTCTTCTTCATATGACACATGGTTGAAACATTCACGTATTATATTTTCTTGAAATAGCTGGAAAAAATAAAAGAATATAATAAAATACTGTTAAACATTTTTAAAGTGTTATTCCACACTTAGGAAAATTGAAAAAGACATTTAAAGAAAACGTATAAAAATTTGAACGCAGCGGGATTCGAACCCGCGCCTCCTGAATACCGTTCAGGCGCTCTCACCACTGAGCCATGCGTTCTACTAGCCGCTGCGTCGAAATTCTTATACGCTTTATTACAACTTATTTACACATATAACTTATTTCTCTACAGAGATGCTAACAACATAAATAAGTTGTAATAAAGCGTATAAGAATTTCGACGCAGCGGATAGTAGAACGCATGGCTCAGTGGTGAGAGCGCCTGAACGGTATTCAGGAGGCGCGGGTTCGAATCCCGCTGCGTTCAAATTTTTATACGTTTTCTTTAAATGTCTTAATAAAATACTGTTTTATTAACAAATATGACTTTGTCATTATATTTAATTTAGATATCATTTGGTGTTTAAAATAGTAGCATAAGTTAATGTTCTTGTTGTCATTCTTTGTGTAATCTATAGCTAGTTCTTGACTCTTCATCCACATATGAAATATCATGCGGTAAGTGGTGGAACACTGTTTTTTATGTTATCAACATAACTTGAAAAAACTATTTTTTAATTATATTTATTGAAAATTAGTAAATATAATGATTCCCCGCATGAGAATCGATCCCATTACCAACGCTTATGGAGTGAAACACTGTCATACTGCACCACAATGGCCTTTGCTTTTTATTGTGCATTTAGTATAATAGATGTGGGCAACACATTACAAAAATAAAATGTATACTTTTTTATATCAACATCTAGAATAAATAGATCTTTCATAGTATTATTCCTAGTAGAATATTATTAGGTACATAAATAGAAAAAAAAGAACAAAAAATAATACCTTATGAGTGGCTGCTTTTAGAAATCTCCCACAAACAGTAAGGAATGCTTCGGCACATTCTAATGCTGCCAATGCTACTTCGTTATTCACTTCTTCTGAACTGTATAGAATTTTAAAAATAATTAAAGATTTATAGTTAGAAAAGAAAATATTGAAAAAAGTACTGAAGTGGGATAAAACCAAATTGCTTTAAAGACAATTAACCTCTTTAATTTTTTTAATTTTTTTTTTTATCTTCACTCTCCATCCCGCACACAGCAGGGTAGGCAGAGGGAACCTAGTGTTAAGACACTCCGTTCCCCACTTTCCGCCAAATTCGGAGTGCTGTGCTTTGCTTCAACATCAGAGCGAAGCAAATGGAAATGTTAAATATTTCAATTTCTCGAGTGAGAATCGAAACTTTTGTGGGTTAGCTAATGGGCACAAAGTGTGCCCATTAGCTAACCCACAAGAGGGCACCTTTGTGCTTTTTACCCTCAAGCCTTATATATTTTATGAATAATAATCATTCTAAAACTACAACACTAGTTCTTTACTCTTATTAAATAGATTTTTAAAATTTTGCCAATATAAAATACAACAAATATATATAAAAAAAATCATTTCATTCATTCAAAAATTCATTTTCTTCGCTCTGGTGTCGAGGTAAAACGCGGCGTTAAGTTCCGCCACTTAACACGCAATGCCTCCGAATTTGGCGGAAAGTGGGGAACGGAGTATCTTAACGCTAGGTTCCCTCTGCCTACCCTGCTGTGTGCGGGATACAGCGTGAAAAAAAAATATTAAAAAAAAACAATTCTTACACAGGTATTTTATTTCTCTCTCCGGGCATGTGAGCAGAAATGGTGCTTTGTTGCAGTTGACTGTTTGCCAATTTCCTTCTAGCTTTCTTACTTAAATTTTTGGTCGGTTGGGGACCCATCTGAAAAATTTATATTGTATGTAGCTTAAATAAATTATTTTTAGCATATATTTCTTCCTGGATGTGCAGAGTGCCATGACATTCCGCTTTCTATTTTCAGCCCGAATCCGAGAAACTATAAAGTGGGGGAACTCCACACTGCAATGCACTGTTACTTCTAAATCAGAAACTAATTGACGTTTCGAAATAATTACTTCACTTGTATTTTCCCGTTTTTGTCAGAGAATATGGAGAGCATACTAATATGTGTTATAAAGAATATTGTGGCCAGTCATAGCCCAGTGGCATGAACGTGTGACTGTAAAGGACTGGTTGTGGGTTCGATTACCACTCGATGAGTGGAAATATTTAATATTTCCATTTTCTTCGCTCTGGTATCAGAGGTAAAACGCGGCGTTAAGTTTCGCCACTTAGCACGCAAGGCGTCGAAATACGGGGGAAAGTGGGGAACGGAGTGTCTTAACACTAGGTTTCCTCTGCCTACCCTGCTGTGTGTGGGATACAGCGTGAAGCTGAAAAAAAAAGAATATTATCAAGTTTTAATATAAAAGTTAGATACATTTTTGGAGGTAAGCGCGATGGTTTTGAATTCCAATTTCATGCGGGGAAATGGTAATTTCTAATTTAAATTATTTTGATATAACAAATTGCGTCATTGACTCGATGATGCAATTTGTTATATCGCCACGTAATACATAATTTGTCAAATTATGGCGGAAAGGAGAGAACAGAGTGTCTTGACATTAGGTTCTCTCTTTCTACGTCTGTTTTGTTGAAAAAGCCAAAAAATAAAACAAATACTATACTTACAGTAAGTTGTACAATTTTCTTCTGCGGAACGACATCTTCAATGATATGCGTTGACAAATCGTCTTCCCACGAGCTGTTATCACTCGTTCTATGCGTATGAAGAGTGGTAAACCAGTACGTCAACGTATTGTAAGCTGTTGTTCGAACTTTTCTGAAAAAAAAAACAAAATTTTATTAATAATAAGTAAAAAAATGATTAAACATTATACAAAAAAATATAATAGCGACGCTATTGTGGCGCAGTGAAACAGTATCTTGCGTACATATTGGTTGTGGATTCAATTTCCTTTCGTTCGGTTCGGTTAAGTATTTATATTTAAACTTATTTCCCCATTCCTGGTGATAAAGCAGAGCACGGCGTTGTGTTCCGCTACTTTATACATAAAGTCGTAAAAATTTTAAGTGACTGGAATTTGGAAAAATGACATTATTGTGACTGTACTTTAGAATAATGATAAAAAGCATATATATATATATATATATATATATATATATATATAGATATATATATATATATATAGATATATATGATATATAGATATATATATATATATATAATATATATATATATATATATATATATATATATATATATTTATATATATATTTATATATATATATTTTATATATATATATATATATATATATATATATATATATATATATATATATATATATATATATATATATAGGCATATATAAGATAAGGCATATTTCAGTAATAAGCTTATTATCTTCAATGTATCCTTTATACAAAGTAAAATTTCTGAAAAAAAATAGTGGTAAGTGATTTTATTTTCCATTTTATACTCCTAAGAGTAGTAGAAATGCCCCACAGGTCACTCACCATCCGATCAAAAATAGCTACAACACATGGGCTAAAACGGATAAGGAAAGGGCGGAGACGTTTGGTCAATTTCTGTATGAAGTATTTACTCCCAACAGCGGCGACATAAATACTGAAAAGGAAATCCAAGACTATTTGGAATCCGATCAGGAACAGAACGTCCCAATACAAAACTGCTCGCCCCGAGAAGTCCAAAGAGAAATAAAAAGTCTTGATCTAAACAAGGCTCCTGGGTTTTGTCTTATAACGGCCGAAGTACTTCAACAACTTCCTCAAAAAGCAATAGTCAGCATCACACATCTCTTTAACGCTGTACTTAGAACTGGACACATGCCAATGATATGGAAGATATCGGAGATAATCATGATCCCCAAGCCTGGAAAGCCCCCTCATCTTGTATCATCCTACAGACCAATCAGTCTGCTACCAATCTTGTCAAAACTGTTTGAAAAGATCATATTAAGAAGGTTAGAACAAATTAGCAACAAAAATGATTTTTTTCCACAACATCAATTTGGCTTCAGAACTGGCCATTCTACTATAGAACAAGTTCATCGAGTTGTTAACAAAGTAAGAGAGTCCTTTGAAAAGAAAGAATACTGTTCTGCCGTCTTTCTTGACATACAACAAGCATTTGATAAGGTTTGGCATTTAGGCCTACTTTTTAAATTAAAAAGAGTACTTCCACACAGCTTTTATAATTTGCTAAAGTCGTATTTGGAAAATAGAATATTTAGAATTAAAGTCAACGACGCTTACTCTGCCTTCTATGACATAAAAGCGGGGGTACCACAGGGCTCTATCTTAGGACCTATTTTATACGTACTATATACAAGCAGATATTCCTACAACCAATAATGTCCTATCAGCTACATTCGCAGACGACACTGCTGTACTTAGCAATCACGAAAATCCTCACATAGCATCTTTAGTCCTGCAAAGTCACCTGAATAAAGTAAAGGACTGAATGGATAAATGGCGTATTAAGGCTAGCTCCAGCAAATCTTTGCATGTCACATTCACTCTTAGGAAAGGCAACTGCTCACCAGTCCAACTAGGAAACGATGTCCTACCACACAATGATACAGTCGAGTACTTGCATCTGCATCTTCATAGAAAACAAACATGGAGAACTCACATACAGAAAAAACGCCAAGAGCTGAATATACGTCTTGGTAATCTTAATTGGCTAGATGGTAGAAAATCACATGTCACCACTAAAAACAAGTTGCTCATATACAAAACCATCATAAAGCCAATATGGACATATGGCATTGAGCTGTGGGGCACAGCGAAAAACTCTAATATCGAGATTCTACAACGCTATCAGAACAAGGCACTCAGGCTAATAACTAATGCACCTCTGTTTGTCAGAACCAATGAACTGCACGAGCATACAGGGACGAAAACAATTAAAGAAGAAATCGAACACAGAGCAGAATTATATAAAAAGCGTTTAAAGATCCATGTTAATAGCCTTGCAACAGCATTAAGTGAACCCATGTCGAACAGAAGGCTTAAAAGACAACACATATGGGATTTTGTTCATTGACAAACTTCCGACTCAATAAGAGACAGCTTTTTCACTGGAAAAACAGTTCTCAAACGTGAATAATCTCCTTCACCAAATCTGTTAAAGGCTTGTAAAGCCGATTGCATGATGTTAAAAAAAAAAAAAAATATATACTCATTTAGAGTCTTTGTCGAAACTGATGATAAGCTTCTTATAATTAAACAGTCAAAACGTCAACTGGATATCGAACCTACCTATACCTCTTATAGCCAGACACGATCTCACTGCACTACTATGACATCACTATAAGTTAACTAATACCTAATAAAGTACCTGTTTTCTTCACTGGGATTATCAGAACTCCATCTTAGTGTCTGCATCACTAATCTGAATATTAACGGCGAGAATGGTATTAAGTTTGATCCTAGGCTAAGAAAAATAAAGAAAAAGATTATTTATAATTAGGTGAACAATAATTAGCAAGTAGGCAGTGCGTCAAAATAGAATTGCAACATTTTCTTACATAAAAAATTAAATTAAATAGCTTCACGCTATATCCCGCACACAGCACGGTAGGCAGAAGGAACCTAGTGTTAAGACACTCCGTTCCCCACGTACCGCCGAATTCGGAGGCATTGCGTGTTAAGTGGCGGAACTTAACGCCGCGCTTTACCTCGACACCAGAGCGAAGAAAATGGAAATATTAAATATTTTCACTCCTCGAGTGGGAATCGAACCCACAACCAGTCGTTTACAGTCACACGCTTGTGCCACTGGGCCACGACTGGCCACAAACATAAATAGAAAATATATTTGAAATAAAAGCATTTAACCGGATTAATCGCGAAAATTTTTCGTTTTTTTAGAAAATTTGTCTTTTCGAATTCTTTCGAAGTCTATGGTCACAGGTAGTCTACCTCCAAAAATATACACGATTAATCCGATTAAAAATAGTTTTATTTCAAAATGTATGTAATAATAAAAACAGCTGTATTCAAATTCGCAACTCTTAGAGACTATTCAAGTTCTCTCTCACTCTCTACAAATATATTACCAACAAGACGAAGTTGGATAAAAACCTACAGCTTAGTGGTTAAAGTACTTGACGGTGTACAAGAGATGCGGGTTCGAATCCCACAACATTCATTTTTTGGTATGTTTTCTAAAAATGTTTTTCATATATGAATTTTGTGAATACCGCTTATAAGAATAAATAGATACAGGTGACGCTAATAGAAGAATGTTTAAATTCGAAAATTCATTACAATCGGTTTAGATTTTTCATATAAACTTTCATCCCCTATTTCAACCAATTAGAGGCTGATTTTTGAATAAATACTCGTAAGTAGCCTATGTTTGACCCTAGATTATTTACTACTTTCATTCTAAATTTCATCCCAATCGGACTGGTAGATTAGGCGTGAAAGCATGACAGACAAACAGACAGACTTTCGCATTTATAATATAAGTATTAACTAATTCATATGTTTTCTTATATGAGGTAATTACGGTGCAGTGGAACAGTGTGCAGAAACGGGATGGCAGTAAGTTCGATTCCTACTCGGGGAATCATATATTTAAAATTTAATTTCTTAGCTCTGGGATCTAAGACAAATCGTGGCGTTGAGTTCCGTCACTAATCATGCAATGTCTTAATTTCAGGCGGAAAGTGGATGGAGAGTCTTGACACTAGGCCCTTTCTGACTAGCAAAGCTGCTTGTTTTTGATTCAAATGTTTTCCCAACATTTTTTTTTCATACAAACCATTACACTATATATACAGTATATTTAAAAAACAGCTTACCACAAAATTAAAGCATCTAAAGTCCTCAAAGCTTGTATTTTAACACTAGTCACATTTTCTTCTTGCGTTGAACTACTTGTTACACTTAATGCTCTTACAATAACGTCTAATATAACCCTAGGTTGGATTGGTTTCGCCACTGGATATGTTTCACTAGAAAAAAAATATTTTTAAGTTAGATCTAGTTGTAAAGGCAAAAATGCCTTAATGTTTACTTATACACCATTTTTTAATAATAATTTTAAAATACTATGCAGTATAATCATTTATAAAAAAAGTCAAATGTGTATGCCAAGAATACAGTACTTTATGTAATATTTACTTTATTAGTTTAAATCATTTCTAATGTAAGTATTATAATGTAAAATAAAAGGCTTTCTGCTATATCACTTGTTCTTAATACAAACTTTAACTTTGCCAAATTTCAAACTCATTTGTCGACGTCATTTTCGTAAAAAAACGTACAGAATTTTTTTTTCACATATTAATATAATGATAACACAATTTCACATTACTGAGACCTTTGTGGTGCAATAGAGTAGCGTCTGATCGTAAACGCGATGGTTGTGAGTTCGATTCCCACTCGGGAGAAAGAATATATTTAAATTTTCATTTCTTTGCTTTTGTAACAAAGACAGTGTGGCACTGAGTTCCACCACTCAACACACTAAGTCTCGATTTCGGGTGGCAAGTAGAGGATGGAGTGTCTTAACACTAAGTCTTCCCTAACTACTGCTATGCGTAAAAATGAGTAAACTGCAAAAGAAATAATACAATTTACTTACACCAACATAGCTTGTATCAACACAAACACATTCGTCAGTCTTGTTTTCAATATTGAATTTTTATCTTTTACATTTTTGCCCAATTTTGCTATATTACTTAAGAATTCAGAAAGTGGAGATTTCGCCGACTCTGTATCATGCTGAAAAATTAAACAATAATATTATTTATTACTATAATTTATTACATTTTTTTTAAATTTTCACTGTCTAATATTGATTCCTTACTTTAAAAAATAAGAATACTGTACACTATTGAAATTTGTCTTGCCAGAGAGTAAAATAAAGACCTAATTAATATAACTTTTTTATTTCAATGGGAACTATTGTGTTTACTGTCTATCTCACCGTGCCATAATGGTTGTACTTAGTATCTTTATATGAATAGGTATAATAATAACTATTAAAATTTAATCATTGTGTTAATGATATCTTGCTTTATAAATCTTTATCAGCTTCACATTTTTTTTATATAGCAAATCTAGTGTCAAGACACTAGATTGTCTCCATGTATCCTTCAACTTCGGCAGAAAGTAAGGAACAGAGTGTCTTAACACTAGGTTCCCTCTGCTTACCCTGCTGTGTGCAGGATACAGGATGACGGTACAAGAAGAAGAAAGATATAAGAAGAAGAAGAAGAATAGATTCTTAACTTAATACAAGATCCATCCCAATACAAGATAGTTTTACAACTACTGCATTTTTAATTTATAAAGTTTTAAAAAAGAAATATTTAACAAATCTAAATAGATTTTATATTTCTCAAACAACTTACTATTTCAATATCTTTATATATGTCAATTGCATTGGGAAAAATAGCTGTAATAAGACTGTGAGCAGCATTACACAAAAGGCTCATTTGGTCTCTCCAACTTGATTTAGGTGTAGCAGTTTTTTCTTTTGTAGGCCGCACCTGAAAATAAGTTTTAAGTATAAATTAAAATACTTTAGATGCTTCATTATTCAAAACTAGCGACCCGCTCGCGGCTTCGCCGCATAATCTGCCTGGCTGTTATATTGCAACCCTCGGTGGTGGATGTTTGAAAAATAAAGTAGCCTATGTTTAACCTTGGATTATCAACTATGTTTATGCTAACATTCGATACATTCGGTCAAGCGGCTTAGATTTTTCATATAAACTTTCATCCCATATTTCAACCCTTTAGAGGTTGATTTTTTAAATTCTAAGTAGCCTATGTTTGACCCAGTAACTTTTACTACCTTCATTCTAAATTTCATCCAAGTCGGAGCAGTAGATTAGCCGTGAAAGCGTGACAGACAAACACACAGACATTCGCATTTATAATATAAGTATGGATGTAACACAAATTAATTAAAACTACAAAGGTAAAAATGTTTTCTATATCAAAATAAACTTAATAAACTAATTAAGTAAGCTATATTTTATGAAATATGTATTACAGTTAATTAAAGTCATACCTGCTGCAATGCATGTGCACATTTTGCTACCTCAATGACTCTATACAAATTTGAACTGCTAAGGAAGTCCACAAAGTACTTTTCCATATTAATTCTATGTGACATACAATACTTTGGAAACCTGAAAAAAATATTGAACCTCATAATTAATTAAAGTTATTTGGTAACAAGATAACACAGAAACTTTGACATTATGAGATATTTGATCTTATGATTTTTTCGACTCTGAATTATTACTATAAGAAAAACTTGTAAATATAGAAACGTAACAAGGTTATACAATACCGGTCAATAACATTTCGAAGCTCTCGTAACCATGCGTTGCAGTTTGGCTCATTTTCTTTTGGTAATTTTTGAAAAAATGATACTAACACTTCTTTAATAGCATCACTGTTGTTTGGATCTACACTACGAACTTTATTTAATATTTGATCTGGAAAAATACGGAAAGAATTACGTGAAAAGGGCAGAAAAGTACATAAAAAAGTTAAATAGAAGTTAAAAACTTATAAAGGAGTTTCTAAATTTATATAAATATATTTACCCATTTTAAAATATAACTAATTACAACAACAAAGCATTTAAAAAGACGATTGTTAACTTTCACCGACTTCAAACACACGTGTTTTCAAAAAAATTATTTACTTTTTGCAAAATGACAGATGTCAAGCAGACATCAGCATAAAGGGAAGTACAGTTTATACATAAATTCATAACAAGGGTTTTTGAATTAGAAAGACAGGAGCCTAATATGTTTATTCTATTTTGAATTCTCCACTAACCAAAGATATAGGATTTCATTTAAACATACAAGATGTTTAGTGACTGTAGCGAATACTACGAATAAGAACCAAGTATTCGGGATGTCCAGAAAGCTTAAATTCGCCTTTTAAACGCAGTAAGAAATAAACTCATCTTAAATGTCCTCTTTGAAGCGTACTATAAAGTAATTGATTGTTCGTAACTTTTCTACTAAAAGATCTTATAATTCATTGGAAAATTAGAAATATATATATCTTTGTTTTATAGTTATAATAGGGAAGAAAAAAATAGTTACATTGTAAAAAATTATAAAGTTACATACACGTAGCCACTAGACACAGAAACGTAACGCTGGCATTTAAATATGTCACTTGTCAAATTAATTAACATCCAGATGTTACTTGTCAGCACCTTTTAGGTAAATGTGTTCTGTGCTTGTCAGTGTCAGCATCTAAAGAATGGTGCTGTTCTCTTTTAAACACGTATACAAGAATTCCTAAGTTTGATGTAATTTATTAAACAAGCCTAAGAATTAACTTAAAATATAATATTATTATTGTCTTCTAAAAGCTTAGACTTAATTAAGCACCCACCATGTCGTTCGCGGGATTTAGTGAAGAAGATTTGAAACGGATTAAGTCATCAGAGGCAGTTCCAAATACCGGTACATTTATTTCCCACCTATTGTAATTTGTTAACTTTTCTCATAGTGTTAAATAATGGAATATAAGTAACATTTATATTCTCATGAACTACACGAATTAATTACAAAGTACTTAACGTAATGTTATTACTTTGTTTACTTCTAAATATTTATTTTTATTATTTTACTTATTAGATTTTTTAATAATATTTTATTCATCGTGTATATCGAAAAACATTATGAACTTGACACAAAATATCTTATTGTATATTTTGTAAGTTTTAAAAACTATTTAAAATTTTTATATGTACTTTACTATGTTCTCCGCTTAGCAGGGTCGTCAAAGAAAACCTAACGTCAACCCACTCCATCCTAAACTTTCTGGGTTGACTTTGCGTGATTGAATGGCAGAACCTAACGCCGTTTTTAGTTTTATGTAAAACTAATTATCAAAATGTACAAGTTGAAATAATTTAAATGTAATCATTCTCCTAATTGGAAGTCAACGAAATAACCAATAGTGTTTACCTGTAGGTGTTGTCCCACTGCATTGCAATGACCTCACTAAACAAAATTTAAATTTTGTAGCTTTGCTATATTTAGATCATACATAGTGAGAATTAAATATAGTAGTAAATATAGTTTATGCTCAACAGGATGCTTAATTTTGATAACACAAAATTGTACTATGCTCTGGTTCATTATTTGTAGGTTTTGGATAAAAGCAGATGCTAATGTAAATTAAATAAAATTATTTAAATTTAATTGTGCGACCATTATTGTGCAGTGAGTCAGCATTGCTTTGTAAATTAATTATTGAGTTTAGGACACTAGGTTTGTCCATTTTTTTAATAAAATAGGAATTGTTTCAGATCTACAAAACAAAAGGACATTTATAAAGAGGAACATTCTAATTAGTAATACAGAGACAAACAAGCAACCTTTAAATAAACAAGCCTTTTTCAAAAAGCAAGGTTCTGATGATGCAATAAACAGTGCCTTCGATAAATGTAAGCTTAGTTTAAAATCTCCAACAGATAATAGAAGCTTAAATGACGAAATTGTGCCTGAGAATATAAAAGAAGTAATTTATAATAATAATGAAGCAGCTATTATTAATGTTAATAATTTTGAAGAGAATGAAAATATAGAAAATATAAGGAAAAACTCAAATGTAACTAATAGCACAGACAATTTAAGCATTTCAAGCAGAAAAAATAGTGCCAGCATAACTCCAGATGTATTAAGATGTGTTGATAACTATACAGAAGATGATTTGGCAAACCACAGGTTAAAATTGGAAGAATTGCAGCTACAGCAAAAGATAATGGAGGAACAAAATAAGAAAAGAAAGGAAATGCTTGCCAAGGCATTAGCTGACAGGTAATTATTATATCAATGTTCTTTAATTTATATTTTATAGTTGTTTTACAATAAGTGTAATAAAAAAGGTTTTATATATTTATTTAAAATAGTCAATTTGGTAATTATGTTTTATGGGTATCTTCAGTAATTCTTAAGGATGTTTAAATGACTTAATAAAAATTAGAAAAACATTTGGTTATAATTTTTCTTATCAATATATTTTATACCAGACTATTTTAATTTGAGTCATATGGTATGTGTAACCTCTATACTTTACAATTATGTTGATTTGTTCTAACATATATACTACAATTATTTAAAAAGTGGTAATGTCGCAATTTTAAAATAAAGGGTTTTCAATAATTTTGAACTATGTAACAATAAAATTGTGTAAAAATATTTAACCCTATCTACCTAATCTAATATAAAATACTAACAGTATTTTTGTCTATTGCATTTTAAGATATCATTTATCTCCAGTACCAGTAATTTTATCAATGATCTGACAAATATTGGTTCTTATCTAAAAAAAAATCAGTCAAGTGTATTGTATAATGTCAAATGGTTCCTAAATTTGTAAATAACTTTGTGTTACAATATGGTGAAGAATTTTTTTTATCTCGTAACAAAACCGATATGGTAATGTTGTAGAATTATTTATTAAGTATTATTTATCTGCCTGCATTGTTTTTGACTGTTAAAACAGTATTGAGTTTCACCACTTAACATGCAATGTCTTGGTTTCTGGCAGTGAAAAGTGAAAAAGAAAATTAATGCGGGAAAATGTGATGCTGTTTTTTTTTTTAATTAGTTATAATTTGTGATATTTCGTTGGAAAGTTTATATATTTTTTTGCTATTATTGATTCGCGATTACTCATTTATTATTCAGAATTAATCGCGTTTTGGTATTCAAAAATATATTTTTAGAAAATTTGTTTTTGAACACCAAGAATATACGCGATCAATCCACTTAAAAATAGTTTTATTTCAAATATACTTGTAACCTTAATCAAGTATATAAAACTGTTCCGTTACTCACTGATTGACTGACTATTCACAGCCAAAACGACTTGGCATAGAAAACTGAACTTTAGCATGTACGTTAGGGGAGCAATTCAAAAGTATAAGGATAGTGGTGCAGTGAGACAACGTATGTATATACGATTGGTTGAAGGTTCGATTATATTCACACTGAATGGTCATAATTTCATTATTTTCATTTCTTCGCTCAGTTAAATAAGACAAAACGCGAGGTGGAGTCCGCCACCATTAAATTAAATTTGAAAATAAAGGGCGAGGTAACTATGCACTAGGATTCCTCTGACTACCTTGCTATACGGAAAAAGCGTGGAGCTAACATAAAGAAAGAAACGGAAAGAACTAATAACAGCGGGAAACTGCGGATAACAACTATTATATACGGGTTTATTATAAATGTTTATTTGTTACAATGAAAAGAATATATAAAATATTCTTTTATTATTTCAGGACAAAACAAACAGAAGAGGAAGTGTTGAAATTAGAAAAAATAAAGAAAGAATTGCAAATATTGGACGGTCAGTTCTCACAAGACGTGTCTGTTTTAAGGAAGAAAATTGATCAAGCGTGTTTAACTTATGCTGATGCTGAGTAAGTATTATTATTATTACCTCAACATGCCCACCGTTAAGGAGGAAATTTAGAAGACCACAAGGCGATACATCCAACGCCTAGCAAGCCACTCAAATCCTTTGGCCGCTAAATTGCTTAATAACCCAGCCGTCGTACACTTTAAAGGAAAACAGTTCCTGTGAGGCTAAATACCGTGGGTTACATTGAGACGATGGCCTCCCAAACCCAAACGCCATTAAATTTGCAACAAAAAGAATTATAGTCGCTGTCGACTGATCGCAGTTGGATGAAAAAGGAAAAAAAATGTTTTGTTTTTAATAATTAACCTCGATTAATTTTATATTTATTAAATTTAAATTTGTAAAGTCCAATTACAACGTGTATTATTGTTACCGTAGTGATCAATAAAAAGTGCATGAGTAGGTCAAATGGCGTGTCTTTCGTTAAATGTCTTCAAATACTGAACTACAGATATTAAAACAAAAAATTGACATAGCTACTTTTATAGGTACTTTTATTCCATTTCTGCTGATATTACATGAATAATGTTTTTGCTTAAATTATTATAATGGGTGATTATTAAATGCGTACTCAGTTGATTGGGCAAACTCAAAACTATATTTTGTTCGTAAGACTTGTAAAATAAATTATACAGATTTTTTCTTCCATTTGAGCAATTTATTTTTTAGAAGTATAACTAATGTTATGACTATCCATTTTCCGCTTTCCGTCCGAATTCTACACGTAGCGTGTTGAGTGGCGGAACCCAACGCCGCGCTTATTCTGATACTAGAGTGAATTTGTCCGAAAGTTGATACGAACCCACAATCAATGCGTTTGCAGTTAGACTTTGTCCCACTGCCCTTCAAAAGCATCTTTAAATGTAACTAATATAAATATATTATAATGAGGCCAGTCGTGGCGCAGGGGCACTTAAGTGTCACTGTAAACGCCACTGATTGTGGGTTCGATGCCCACTCGAGGAAGGGAAATATTTAATATATCCATTTTATTCGCTCTGATGTCAAGGCCAAGCGCGGCGTTAAGCTCTGCCATTTGGTATCCCAATGCCTCCAAAATTCGGTGAATTTCGGACGCTCAAGCGTCGTAACACTAGGTTCTCTCTGAACGTGAAGCTAAAAAAAATGAATTCAATCTAAAGCGTAATGTTGCTTATTTATGATTAAGTAAAATAATTAAATTTAAAATATACTATTGGACTAGAACATAAATAAAACATACAATAAACAGATAACACAATAATTTATTGCTCTATAACATTTTTTTTACAGGAAACACTATTTAAAAATAGAGAAAGAATTCTTACAGGCCAAAATACATTTACAAAAAGAAAAGGAAAAGAAGGAACTATTAACGGAACATCTCTGTGCTTTAATAACTCACAATGAGACGAGGAAAGCTCAGAAATTAGAAACTTTAATGCTAGAACTTGCAAATGATAGAAATAAAATACAAAAAACAATTTCAAGTGATAACGAAGAACCAGTTATAATAGATGGTGTGGATCAAAGAACAGGGAAAATGGTGGAGATTGTTCCGGAAAGTTGATTTAGTTTGAACGAACTGAGATTACAATATTGTTTTATGTTTAAAAGTGTTTTGTTACAATCTTATTTGGGTTATTTTTAATTATAGTGTGTAATTTTAAATGTGTAATATTATATAAAGTACTTTTGAACAAATAAATTTTATTAGTAATAGTCATAGAGTCTGTCTGATAAGGTTTCGGAGTGTATGGAGATTTTCTGGTTTCATTTACCATTTGAAGTAATATTTATATATATAGATATTTTTGCTTTTATTTCAAAGTGTTGGTAATAACATTAAAATTATTTAAAAAGGACAAACTAAGATGATAAGAAAGATATTTTACTGAAGAATGTAGTTTGGTAGCTATAATATTTATAATGAGTATTTATTATTTACATTTATCTCACTTCTTACCTTAAATTCTTTTGGTTCTTGTTTTTGAATATTCAAATAAGATTGTAACAAACATAAATAACAACGAATTATATAATTCCAAATATCCTATGGTGCAATTAACGTAAAGTGCCTTATTTACATAGCTATTGTTATATTATAATTATATTACTTACTTAACTTTAAAGTCGTGTTGGACATGACATTAGAAGACTAAATATTAAGTTTTAATTATTTAATATAAGTTATTGGTAGCTTAAATGGGTCAGTATTGTGAAAAATAAAAATGATTGGTTATTTAGAAAAATGGCGGTTAGATTTTTTTTAACAGATTACAAAAGTTTCCTATAAAATTACTTTGACCAAAAAAATTATAATTATATTTCTAATTGACATTATTATATTCTCTATTTTTTAAGCTATATGCCCTTAGTTTAATTAACTACAAATTTAATATTTTTAATACAATATTTAATATAAAACTATTTTTACTATGGCAATACTTAGTTTTATTTTGTCCTAATTCCTAGTTATATATACTAATTAATAAATTAGACGTAAATTGACATATTGAAATGGTATTTGAAGTAGAAGAAAAGTACTTATAAAAATTTATTAATAAAAAAAGAGACAGTCAGTTTACTAAGACAGCTTAATTGAAATGCGGCGTTAGGTTACGCAAGCAAGAACACAGTAATCAACAATGGCAATATTTTTTTTTTAATTCAAAGAAATTCGAAAAATTTAAGTAGGTATATTAAAGAAATAAAATTCTGGCCAAGGCGGTCGACATTTTTAATAATTAATGTTTATCTTAATATATTTATAATATGTTTTAATTTAATATTTTATTTTAAACATGTGTAAAACGCTTATAAAAATCGTTTCATTCGTTCGAAAGTGCATGTATTTACTTTAAGTAAATATCACGACTGGTTTTTAAAGGGTGGAGGCATTACCAAATTCGAAGTATATTTATATACTCTTTGAATGCTGTCTTAAGTATATAGTAACATTCAATTACAAAATAACTAGTATATAATAAATACCTACTTCTAACTTTCTTTCAACAGTTTTTAATTAATATTATAATAATGCTAACAACAAAAATAATATATAATAAACATATAATAATTTTGACGTAGTCGGATGTAGAACGTATGGCTTAGCAGTCTGAACGCTTGGACGGTAATAAAGAGGCCCAGGTTCGAGTTCCGCTACGTTCAAATTATTATACGTTTTCTAAAGTTGTTTTCATATCCTATTCACACAGAATAGCATTTTAAAATTAAAAATGTTGAAAAAACAACTAAAAGGTCCTCCTTTGACTTTATACTTGAAAATATTTTTTTATTACGTATATCGTTTCGCAAATGGACGAGTTGACTCAAGTTTTTAAGTGTTAATTCCACGCCTACAAAGTGAACCTTTTTAAAGTTTAGTAAATAACGTTTTTACAAATTTTCGTTCGATAATTACGAGGAAAAGCGTCGAAAAATTCCATCAATTCAGGACTTTGATTACATTCTATTACATTCTATTAGGAAAGCTGGTTGAAACTTCTATAAACATTCTACAATAAGATTAGTAAGTAAGTATCTTCCTAAAAGTTTTGAAGTCTCAAAGCCAATAGAGTAAACAAGATACGGGCATTAAAAACAGAAGTTAAGCTTTTAAAAGAAATGTATTAAAAAATACAAATCTTATTATACCAAATATGGTAGAAATTTCGATAACACCAAAAGTACCTACTTTTCTACTCTCTCTCTTGTTATGTAAAATTTGAATTATATTTCTGTGTTTTTAAATATTTGATTCACGAATAACACGTAAGTACATTTTAGCAAAATTTCATTATTAAATATGTGTAGCTCGATTTTACAGTACATTTAAAATACGTCTGTTTTCTTCTCACATAAAAATATAGAATTTACTTACGTAATACAGAACGTACAGTTATAAAATAACAAAATTTTCAAATTAGGGACACGTGATTAACATTCATAATAAATAAAATTAATTTCAAATTCCATTTTCGTCCATTACGTCAATTATTTTTTCAACAGACATAAATCTAACAAGAATTTGAACAGCTCAAACGGTCTACTTCAAAAAGTGAGACATTTTACAAAGTATCTACATACATTAAAAATATAATACTTCCAATAATACTGTACTCGTAATCTATTAACACGAAGAATGCTCATCGACACTTGCTGAAGAACATCCTTCTACCTGTATGCTATCCCCAGTTACAATATGACGTTTTATCGTTTTTCTTTAATATCGCCCGAATATTAACATCTGCGTTTTGCAATTCCTTCCTTTTGTCTCTCTCCATTTTGATAAGCTCTAGTCCTCTTTTCGCAGCGCAGTGATATCGCTGACTTAATGAGGCTTCTGATCCTTTTATTCTTGGTATGTGCCCTGTGTATCCAGCTATAGGTGGGAATTCTGGTGATATTGTGTTATCTGTAGAGAAAAATGTTAAATATTATTATTTAAATACTAATAATAATTTAATGCGAACTAATAATCACTAAACGTGTGACTGTAAAGTGACTGGATGTGGGTCCGATTCCCATTCGAGGAGTGGAAATATTTAATATTTCCATTTTCTTCGCTCTGGTGTAGTGGTGGTCTGGTGTAGGTGGTGCAAGGTGCGGTGTTAATATCCGCCACTTAACACGCAATGCCTCAAGAATTTGGCGGTGCGTGGAGAACAGAGTGTCTTAACACTAGGCTCCCTCTACCTGCACTGCTGTGTGCAGGATACAGTAGTTAGAAAGGACCTAATGTGACATTCCGTCCTCCACGTTTCACCCGAAATCGACATTGCGTGTTGAGTGGCAAAGTTTAACTCCGCGCTTGGTCTTTGGTACCAGAGCGAAGAAATTAAATTTTAAATATAATTCAACACGAAATACCTCAATTTCAAAAGAAAAGTTGCTACGGGGTGTCACCCCGTAGACAACGGGGTGCCTTGACACAAAGTTTTGTTTGACTACCACGTGGAATAATGTAAATTGCAAACGCACACTTGTTTATTTATGGGTTCAATTCCCATTAAGGGGAATGATTATGATTGAATTGATAAAAAATAAAAATATATTTTTAAAATTTTTAAAGTGTTATTCCACACTTAGGAAAATTGAAAAATACATTTAAAAAGAAAGCGTATAAAAATTTTAACTCCTGACTGAACTCCTGAATTCGCTCAGGCGCTCTCACCACTGAGCCATGCGTTCAAATCTTTAAATGACTTTTTGAATAAAAATATAACTTAAACTTGCATATCCTTAAAGTAAGTAAGTAAATACCCACCTTTATACTTGTTTATTTCCCTAAACCTGCTCAAATCTCTTCTTATTTCGTCTCTCGAGTGTACAGTTTCCATTTTGGGCGCGCTCCGTGATCTCACGTAACTACGGTTTAAGTCTGCTTTGCGTCGTAAATCTCTTTGGTTTGCTGTGAAATCCGCCATGCAGTCGTCTGCCGCTCTGCCGTAGGATTTGCCGTAACTGTGATGGTATAAATTAAATTTTAAGAATACTCCCTGTATATTAAAGCTTAATATTAAGGAGGGGTCAGTCGTGGCGCATCGGCACAAACGTGTGACTGTAAACGATTGGTTGCGGGTTCGATTCCCACTCGAGGAGTGGAAATATTTAATATTTTCATTTCTCTTCGCTCTGGTGTCCGAGGCAAAGCGCGGCGCCAACACGTAAGTTCCGCCACTTAATACGCAAAGCCTCCGAATTGGGCGGAAAGTGGGGAACGAAGTGTCTTTACCCTAGGTTTCCTCTGCCTACCCTGCTGTGTGCAAGATACAGCGTCAAGATGAAAAAAAATATGATATGATAAGTTTGGTTTTCTCGACTTAACATTAAAGCGAAATTATTGAAAGCGACTTGAAATATCGGATATATAAATTGTAAACTCTTGTAAAGCAAAATGAAGCATACAGAATGAAATATTTTGGATAAGATCTCTTGTTTTCTAGATTTTTTTTATTTTAAAATTAATTATTATATTTGATTTTGTTAATAGTATTTACGCGTATTAAAAAAAATCAAAATCAGCTTTCTCAACGTCTTAGTACACTTTTGCTATTACTCTATGTTTACATATTCAATAATTTTTATACAGTCATATTTATGACAAAATTTTGCAAATATGTTAAAATTTTTAATAAGTATAAATACCAGTCGTGGCGCCGCGGCACAAGCGTGTGACTGTAAACGACTGGTTGTGGGTTCGATTCCCACTCGAGGGGTGGAGATATTTAATATTTCCATTTTCTTCGCTCTGGTGTTGAGGCAAAGCGCGGCGTTAAGTTCCGCCACCTAACACGCAATGCCTCCGATTTCGGCGGAAAGTGGGGAACGGAGTGCCTTAACACTAGGTTCCCTCTGCCTTCCCTGCTGTGTGCGGGATACAGCGTGAAGGTGAACAAAGTATAAATATTTCACTAAATGGGATTCGAATTCATAACTAACGTGATCAGTTGAACTTCTTACAACTGCGCTGTATTGTTATTAAATTAAGTAACCTATTATATTCAGTATTTTTATATGAACTACATTTATCATACCATAACGAATATCATAAGTATTTACTTAATGCCTATCATAGAACTTGTAGAGGTCACCTTTATAAAAACCACGTAAGGCTACATTGCAGAATTGGTGGAATTTCGATGGCCTTTAGACATATGTTGATATGTGGGTATGTACATATATATAATGTATGTATGTTCTTTTATGTGTAGGTCAAACCACTATCGTATTAGGAATACTTACTATAGTTAACACGTGAAATTCTAATATTATTTATATTAAATAGTTTTAATAAAATATTATTAAGCATTTTATGATCGTATACTGTAATTTGAGGGCATCGTGGCTCAGTGTGACAGTGTCTGAACTGTAATCACAATAGGTTGTAGATTCGATTCCCACTCGGTATAGTGATTATAATTAAATTATTTTCATTTCCCCACTGTAGTGAAAAAGATAAAGAGAGGTGTTGAAGTTCGCCAATCTATATACAATCTCTCGCATTAAAGTGCTAAGTGGAGAATGTAATGAAATGACAAATCACTCAGTTCTCCGTATTTTTGTCTATATAAGACACATTACGTGTTAAGGGATGATAACCAAGGAAACTATTCCCCTGAGCAGAAACCGAATTTACTATCGTAGCGATTAATATGAAAACTGTATTCAAAATTATTTTCAAATTGTTTGCAAAACTATTATCAGCTGTGACACAGCCTGCGACGCAAACTTAGGGAGAAAACCTATTATTAAGACATTGTTCATATCATTCTATATTTACCCTGCAGAAATAGTTCTTATATGCATAATCATATTAGGCTATACATTACAATGTACTGTTACATTGTAGTGTATTATACTAGTGGCCCGCTCGCGGCATTCTGCGTGAAATACACAACTATTTCACTATAGGCACGCGCCGCAGCGCGATATCACATTAGAAAATTCTAAAATTATCAGGGTGTTGTCTCTACTATATTATTTTTTTTATTTTTTTAGCTTCACGCTGTATCCCGCACACAGCAGGGTAGGCAGAGGGAACCTAGTGTTAAGACACTCCGTTCCCCATTTTCCGCCGAATTTGGAAGCATTGCGTGTTAAGTGGCGGAACTTAACGCCGCGGCACCTCGGCACCAGAGCGAAGAAAATGGTATTATTAAATATTTCCACTCCTCGAGTGGGAATCGAACCCACAACCAGTCGTTTACAGTCACAAGCTTGTGCCACTGGGCCACGACTGGCCACTACTACTACTATATTATGCATTTATTATACATATAAACCTTCCTTTTGAGTTATCTTTTAGTAGATACAATAGATACCGCATCAAAATTCGTTGCGAAGTTTTGAAGATCTAAGCATATATACATACAGAAAGACACGGGAAGCGACTTTGCTTTATACTCTTTTAAGATTATAGTATTATTACATAATATTATACATACGTAAAATGCATTCCAGGCACATATCCAGTATAACCAGTCATGTAGGTAGGCTGTCTGTGGGCGTTGTCGTAGAGCTCTCGCGATGGCGCGATTCTTCGCGGCATATTGTCCAGCTCGTAGTTGTCACCAGGACGATATTTTAGAGGTTTACTAAATAAAATATAATATTTTTTGTTACTTTTTTCATAGCTTTTTGTGTTAGAGTTTAAGTTAAATTATTGGAAATTAGAAATAAGCCACCGCATGCACAATTTAGAGCAGAAGAGCACAAGAGCTTCATAAATATTTATTAATTAAATAAATAAATGAAAAAAATACATTATGTACATTTTATGTTATTGGATGGGATTTGAACCCATTGAATTTGGATTCGAAATAAAAATATTTTTTATTACGTATATGAGACATTTTTCGACTATTTTTTTATTAATAGTGATCAAGCGAAATGAACGCGTGCATTGATGAAGGTATTTCAGTTTTTTTCAGATTTCAAGTACGTATAAACTTAAATAAATTTAATGAAAACTTTTTTATATTTTGGTAAGGAAAGTTATTATTAGATTATATATAGAGATTAAAGAATAAAATGTAGACTCTAAAAGAAAAACATGTTTGCATGCATGCATGAATTATCTTAATCAGAATGCGAAAGTAAAAATTGGAAAAAAATATATATCATGCAAGGTAACAAGGGGAGACCTCGGCTGGTTTTCGAGCACAGACTTGCTGATACTGGTGAAAGATCGTGAGGACCCTACAAAAAGTGCTGATCTTCGGTTTGCAGTGCGGAGGGAGTGTGTGATTGATGGCTGTGAAAAGGCAAAAATAGTATACTGTGACTGTAGTGTTTCATTTATATATAACTATAATTATGATGGTTAAAACAGAAAAAATCGCTTAGCCTAGCCCTATTTCTTAGTAATTAATATACTTACATTAAATGTAAAATGATAATACAAAACATAACAAGGAAAAATGGTGCTGTTACATTGTATGTATATTATAAATTTAAAAAATGATAGTGCTCTGTTTTTTGATTTTTCAAGGCATTCATAAAAAGTGAAATAAGTTTTTATTAAATTAAATTACTTATTCTTTAATATTGTATGTAGTACATTTCAAGTTGATTTAACTTGAAGAAGTAAATTTGTGTAATGGTATCATTGCCTATGCGTGTGACTGCAAACATGATTGTTTGTGGGTTCGATTCCCACCAATCATTCTCGTTCATTCTCATTCATCTCTCATCAATACATTTAAGATATTCTCATGGTTTCCTTTTGATACATAAGACAAAGGTTGGCGTAGAATTTCAAAAATCAACACGCAATGTCACTATTTCAGGTGGAAAGTGGAGAATAGAGTATCATGATAATAAATAATCTGTGCTTACTGGGAAGTAGGAAAACGGCTCAAAAAATATATCAGGTTATGATTTAGATTACACAAACCAAGCCTTTACGCGTGTTGTAACATCAAAAATAAAACAAAATTATTCAACATATAATGAATATCTTACTTAAACAATCCTTTTGTGCGTATCTCTTTGAGAATCTGCCGCGTGTTGTCGCCGTAGCACTTCCCGTAGCGGAACTTCAGTAGAGGACAGTGACCCGTGTATCTGTTACGAACGGAAACGATTTGTGAACAATATGTTATATATTTTTTTTAATATGTATTTTTTGGAACCAGTCGTGGCGCATGGGCACAAAGTGTCACTGTAAGCGCGACTGGTTGTGGGTTCGATTCCCACTAGAGAAATTGAAATAATTAATATTTCATTTCGAGGTATCGGGGCAAAGCACAACGATGAATTCCACCACTTTACACGTAACGCCTCCAAAATTCGGTGAAAATTAGGGTACAGTATCTCCTGAAATTAGGTTGTATACCTATTATGTTTTTTAGTAGCTTCATGCTACAAAAAAAGTATTTTAAATATGTTATAATATCGCTCGTCCGATTGACTAATGATATAATTAAAAAAAAACTTATTTGTAATTTTTTGTTAATTGAATTTGAATAGTTTTCTAGAGTTTTCTTATTTAGTTAGTAGTAGAAAGTAAACTAGCATACATAAGTATTATAAGATTTCATGGATATGACTGGAAATATATCATATTATGAACTTCCAAATTTTAAAACGATTTACTGAAAAACAGCTAAGACGTAATAAAGTCATTGTATTATTGAATGAGCGATATGTATAAATAGCCTAATAGTATTTCAATTTAAAGCGTTATCGTCACGCAATCTGGACATACTCTGACTGTACGCAGTAGTGGGTTCGACCCCCAATCCGGGAAACAACAATATATTTCTTGTATTGAGTCTACGTGTGACCACGGACTACTGTAAAGTGTTCGAAATGTCGGGTTTCTAAAAATGTATTTTCGAAATATACGCGATTAATCCGATTAAAAATAGTTTCATTTCAAAACAATATATTTAAATGATCTTGAGATTTCCGATTAGATAAGGTAACGCGGCTTTGAGTTCGGTATTTAACAAGCTAATTTTTTAAGACACTTTTTTATTACCTTCCGCACGAAGGTGATAAAGGAGTGTTTAAACAATAAAAACTTTCTGCCTGTCTCTTGAATGTGGAAAGGTAAAATATGATACAATACATTTACATCATTTCGGATGGTAATTTTAAGGTATGGTGTTGAGTTCGACTCGACACAGGTGTTCTTTTATAACTAAAAATATTAGGTTAGTGTCATTTTATAACTAAAAGAAGGTCTTTTGTTCAGTTTTTTCGGAAGCAGAGAACAACAACTTTTAATAAGGGCCGTTGTCTACTTTTCAGTCAAATTCGAGACATTGCACGTTAAGTAACATAACTCAACACCACACTCGTTGTTGATGATTTGAACAGAAAACTGAAAATAATTAAATTATTTTTATTTCTCCGAGTTGGAGTCGAACCCATAGCCATTCAAATTTACAGTCAGACACAGCCCCACTGTACCAAAATGGTGTTAAAAAAGAAATATTTTCTTTTTTTTTTTTATGAAATGAAGGAGGCAAACGAGCTGAAGGCCCACGTGGTGTTAAGTGGTTACCTTCGCCCATAGACATCCACAACATTAGAGTTATGGATGCGTTGCCAGCCTCGGGGTTGTAGGACAAAAGGAGGGAGGTAGGATGGGAATGGTGGGAATAGGGAGAGCTGGCTTACATGCCATCGAACCGGAACACATCATAAGATGTTTGGCGGTTCGTTTTTGACATGATAGTGGTCGCGAGCCAGTCGGAGAACGAATCTCCTACCACCAAACTACTGGGTTACCCGCCTTTTACGGGACGCTACCCAGCGGCGGGGGGGAATTGTATTCTTAACCCGTCCCCCCACGGGAAAAAAATATAAAAATATAAAAAAGAAATAATAAAAAAAGCAAGAGAATATCACGTGAATATAAAAACAACATCTGTTTTCCCAAGCTATTTTGAATTGTTTACGTAATCATTACTTGGATCCATCTAAACAAACCTTGAAGATTCAACGGGGTCGCAATAATACCTGAACATTATATTAGCCTGCTTCGTGTTTCGTAGAAAGAAGTATTGTCTTTCGCGATTACTTTTTAATATACATATTTTTTTGTTTTTTATTTAGCTTCCTGCTATATTCCGCACACAGCAGGGTAGGCAGAGGGAACATAGTGTTAAGACACTCCGTTTCCCACTTTCCGCCAAATTTGGAGGCATTGTGCGTTAAGTGGCGGAACTTAACGCCGCGCTTTGCCTCGCCCCCAGAGCGAAGAAAATGGAAATATTAAATATTTCCACTCTTCGAGTGGAAATCGAACCCACAACTAGTCGCTTTATGTCACACTTTGTGCCACTGCGCCGGAGCGGAGCCCTTATATTATTAACCTATAAGTTGTAAAATAAAACCTACAGCTTAAAAGGTGCTTTTAAAAATAATATTAAAAAATGTTTTTGTTTTTTGTTCAAGGGTCCACTATTTTAAAGGAAATGGTTACAGGACAAGCTATTATAATTAAAAGTGTGTATAATATTAAAGTATTAGATGTTAATCAGATGTTGAAAATTTCATATATGTGCTTTAGCCGTCCTTTCAATTGGAACCAACTAGGTATAATTACAGTAAATATTTAAAATCTGCATTTCATTGAATCACAGCTCCTTAGGATAAAAGTAATATACTTTAGGCACAAGATTACACCCGCATACATATATATTATGATGAAATATAAAAATATCTTTTTTATTACCCGCGACGGAACGGCGACTGTATATGTGTTTGGGGTGAGAGGTTGTTTGTTTGTTTGTTTGTTTGTTTGTTTGTTTGTTTGTTTGTTTGTTTGTTTGTTTGTTTGTTTGTTTGTTTGTTTGTTTGTTTGTTTGTTTGTGTGTTTGTGCAAATTACTATGTCAATTATTTCCAAAACTATAAGTCCGATTTTGATACGGTTTTCTATGATAGGTTAAGGTTCAATTGGCGTATGTTCTTAGATATGTCTTATTGCCTTAACTCACCAGGGGGCGCTGCAGTAAGCATTTTACTTGAAAACGAATGTTTTCAATTATCTCAAAAAATAATAGTCTGATTTCAATAGATTTTCAGTGATAGATTCAGGTTTAATTGGTGGATGTTCTTGGATATGTTTTATCGTGTCAAACCACCAGGGGGCGCTGCAGTAAGCATTTGTTTGTACTTTTTTTGTATTTATTTGTCTAAAACCGAAACTACTGCTCCGATTGAAAAGAGTTTTCATAAAAAGATTCATCTTTGCTTGATGCATATTTTAAAATTTTTCTTTTTTTGTTACGGGGAGAACTCACCAGGGGGCGTAGCAGTAAACATTTGTTTATGCAAATCAAAAACTACTGGTCCGATTTACATGTAACTTTCAAGGATAGGTTCAGGCTTAATTGGTGCATCTTTTTATATATGTGCTACAGTGACCACTTATCAGGGGGCGCTGCAGTAAGCATTTGTTTGTACTTTTTTGTGTAAAACCAAAATTTTTCTTGTATTTGTTTGTCTAAAACCGAAATTACTCATCCGATTGGCTAGAGTTTTCAGAATTAGATTCAGCTTTGCTTGCTGCATATTTTAAGATTTTTGTTTTTTTGTTACGATGAAAATTCACCAGGGGGCACTGCAGTAAACATTTGTTTATGCAGAGCAAAAACTACTAGACCGATTTAGATGAAACTTTCAACGATAAATTCAGGTTTAATTGGTGCTTCTTTTCATATATGCGTTACGATGACCACTCACCAGGGGGCGCTGTAGTAAGTACGTTTGTTTGTGTAAAACTAAATCTACGAGTCCTATTTGAATTCAGTTTTCAATGATAGATTCAAGTTTACTTAGTGCATATTTTCATATATGTGTCATGTATGTTTACTTAGTGCATATTTTCATGTATGTGTCAACTCTCTAGGGGGCGCTGTAAGGCGCTGCAGTAAGTAGCTGCTTCTATTTTTTTGTGTAAAACCAAAACGACTAGTACGATTGAAAAGAGTTTTCAGTATTAGATTCCGCTTTGCTTATAGCATGTTTTTAAATTTATATTACAGTGACAAGTCACCAGGGGGCGCTGCAGTAAAATATTGTTTGTGCAAAGATAAAATGACGAATTTGATTTGGATGCAGTTTCAATGATAAGTTCAAGTTTAATTACTGCATGTTCCTGGATATGTTTTATCGTGTTAACTCACCAGGGGGTGCTGCAGTAAACATTTGTTTGTAATATTTAATGCAAAGCTACAACTACTAGTCCGATTGCGCAGAGTTTTTAGTATTAGAGTTACCTTTACTTGGTGTAAGTTTTTAGGTATTTTTTTACGTTATGAACACGCCAGGGGGTGCTGCATTAAACATTTAATTATGCAAAGCTAAAACTACAAGTCCAATTTGGATGCAGTTATCAAAGATAGGTTCAGGCTTAATTAGTGCGTGTTCTCGTATATGTGTCATGGTGACACCTCACCAGGGGGCGCTGCAGTAAGCATTTGCTTGTATTTTTTGTGTGAAACCTATTTAGATGCAGTTTTCTGTGATAGGTTCTGGTTTAATTGCTGCGTGTTTTTATATGCCATATCACGAACTACCACGGGGCGCTCCAGTATAAATTAGTTTGTTCAAAATCAAAACTAATACTGGGTTTTGTGATTTTCACTGATTTGGTTAGACTTAAGTTTCGTGGAAATGTTACAGTGATAATCTGCCAGGCGCTGCAATAAGCATTTGATAACCAGAAAGCATTGGGTTTATAATTTCTTTTGGATTTGCATTAAGATTAATATAAAGTATTTCGATATTATGTAATAATATATAATGTGTATCTATTCACTTTAAAAAGTTTAAAATAAAAAGCAAAATTAAAAATTTTGAAAAAACCCACGACGGTTTAATTGTAATTGAAAAAGGATAAAATAACTGTAAATCCCCCGCCTAAATGAATATATGTAACGAGATGATGGGGACGACTTCGTCGGGGGCTGCCAGTTGCAATCCCTATTTTAAATATAGTAGCTAACAGTATAGATTTCGTTTTAAAGTTTTTAAAATACCAGTTATCAAAACTGTAAATTCATATTAATATTTTAATTTTTTGGGAACCTATTTTAACAGCAAGAAAACCTATGAGAAGATTTGTGCAAACTTAAAGTAATGACAGCAATCGCTTGAGAGAGAATGCTATTTATATCAAATATTTTCACAACTTCTAAAGTATTGCTTCCACTCTTAAAATACGAAAAATATTTTAAGAAAAACTGAGCTATTTAAAAACGAGTAAGTAAACATAATTATAGAAACATCTTAAATGCTTCATAAGTAAAATATATGAAAATATTTATAAATATGAAAATAACATATTGGCGGTAAATCGTCAATTCCAACGAAGTTACCATCACCGTCGGGTTAGAAAATATGACACGACCGCAATTTCGTATGTAATGACATAAATTGAATTTTAAAAATGTCTTTACCATATTCTCGTTTTACTTTAGGTATATTTATTTATGTATAGATATGCTGTGCATGATTTTAGCCTTAGGTATATTAAAACTTTAAACAGCTCTGTCAGTGCAGTGTTGGGCAAAATTTAATTGCAATTAACTATTAATTCATTATTTGTTTGTGAGGAAATCACGTAAATGACACAAGGAGCTGGTAATTTCTTAGTTCTTAAGTTATGCTACACAATTAATATGAAAGACAATCAATTGTTAACTGTGGTTTTCGCACAAACAAATGATCAATTGGTAATTGCAATTAAATGTTAACCAACACAGAGTCAGTCGTTGTAAATTTAAATGTTATTGGAAGGAATCAGTGTCGTCTTAGGACATTGCGGACGCTTTGGCATACACGAATTTTAGGCCTCGTTGGAAAGCAAAAAAAACACTGCTTGTATTGGAGTCCCGTGTGAGCACACATATTGTATGAAATACATATTTGTATGTATACCACAGAAGTGGATGGAATAAAATAATTGTAATTTTCCTAATCAGATGCTGGATTCCATTAGCTGTTTCCGTAACAAGTGACTCCTTTCCACTCGTCAATGTGAAAGTTACAGTAATAATAATATTAATAAATAATAATGTAAAAATGGTCACTTTCTTAAGTCTAGTTGAAAGTAAGATTAAATGCTCCCACTTATATATCATTGACAGATTAGTAGTAATTTAATGGAAATAAAGAAACATTCATATTTATTTAATAACGTTTATTAATTAAAAAACCAACATTAAGGACAATCTTCATAAGCAAAACAATATCCAGATGCGAGATGCAAGACAAAGGGGAAGTCACAGTCGCATCTAGACCAGTCGCATATAACGCCCATGGACTGTGCGACAGGTTCGTCGCACGTCCTCTGAGAGGGCGTCGGTCTGCATTCACTGTTCACTCTGTGCATGTACTGTGGGCAGGAATCTACACCTAAAATTTAAATTGTAAGTTATTTAACAAGTAACCTTGACGTCATTTAAGGAATATTTGTGAGCTAATCCCTCGAAAAGAGTAAAATTAAACAGTTAAACTTATTTAGTATGTACTGCTGTGATATAATTCAGATATTTTTAATTATTTGCTATCACTGTTATTGGAGAAAGTTATGTAGAAAGATCTCTTACAAATCTATTCGAAGGAATGCTTGCAAAAGATTTTAAATCATGACGTCTTAATGGTATTTTTTTTTATAAGTTTAATTATCTATTATCTAAATAGGAAGACTGAATGTCTATTCAGGTATATTGAACACTAATATTGTGTATAATATATACAAATATACAATATATATAATTATTTGTAAACAAAATTAATAGCTTTCTGCCGTGTACACATTTCTAGATATTAAAAAAATATTTTGAGTTAAAAAAAATCCATATATAATGCTTTCATGACGAATGAATTCGTAAAACTTGTAAGAAAAAATATAATGATATCAAGACTACAGAAGAAATACTTACATGTGTTGTTAAACATCAAACACCCTGGGATGCCAACTTTGGCGTAGTACATTGCATAATTAACATTTAAGAAGCACAACATAAGAACTCTCAACAGCATCACGTCTGCCTTATCTTACGTTTGTCTCTACAATAATTTGTTGATCAATCAATAACGGATATGATAAAGTAAACAGGAAAAAATATACTCATATACGGACTGTTACATTCTCGTTTTTAGTACTGAATAGGTATATGTATTTCGAGGATTTAGTATAGCTCTAACAAAACCTTTAATGGATCATGAAATTTAACATCAAAAAGGCAACAATTTCATTACTGTCACACTTAAGACCATACTCTACCATGACATGTACTGAAGAAGGATGAGGATAAGTGAAATGCTTCACCGACCATTAACATCCTTCTTTAGCCTTACTTCGTCTACTATGTTTTTTAAATGTCAATTTTCTGTAAACATTGCCTATCACCATACGAAATCAAAATTTACTTTCTGTACAAAAAGCAACCGACGTCCAATCACCTGAAACACAACGAAGCTGCAAGTGCTCTAGTAGAAACCTTTGGGCACCTTGACCGATGGCCAGCGGCCAGCAAAAGGTGTGCTTTTTATAGAGACGTATCGTAGTAGTATACAGCAGTATTTCTGTGGCATTTCAAAATGGAGTTGGAATGGAACGTGAAACGTCAGGTTTTAGTGGATAGAATGAAAGTTTCAAATCAATTTTCCAGTGACATATTTTTCCTTTTCTTAATATGCGGTGTGAGAATAACTCGCACCGCTACTAACAGGTATTCTCTAAACGTGTCTCAAGTATCGAGTAATATTTTTCATAATAATTTCAGATATTATGAATTTTTATTTTATATTTTAATAATCAATTTCAAGCTAACAATTTAAAAGAAATAAATGTTATATTTTTTAAACGAATGCTATTATATTTTTACTGGAGTTTATAGAAACGGTTAACTATTTTATCTTTTACTAAAGCCAGACATTGCTTATTAACTTTATCGCATATTGGAACGTTTTAGCGTGGAAGTTTTCTTGCCAAAACAGTCACGCGAATCTATGATATTAACTTCATTTATAAATAGCAAGGAATACTATTATTCAATAAAATTCAATATTGTATAGAATTTAAGTTTTTAATAGTCATAGTTACAATAATCTATAGGTGCTTAGTATATAATATGTTTATTTATAAATTAGTGTACGAAATGCATAGACAAAAAGTCATTACATTATCTGGCGATCACATCTGATAAAAAAACATCAGATTTATACTAATTATAAACGAAATATAAATATATTTATGTAAATAGATTTATATATAAAAGTGGTACAATTTGTAAATGATAAATGAATGTGTTCTGCTATGTTAACTTGTATACATTTAGTTTTTTTTAAGTTATAGTGTATATTTTCATTCGAGATTAACACTTACGAATAGCTAATTAAATATATTTATAACGTGGTCAGATCTCGACACGTTCCGATATTTTTAAATAAATCGATATTCTTAAATTAATTCTTAGGCATACAAAATGAAAGCTTGTGAGAAACCTGAAGAAAATGAAAGCTTGTGAGTTTTAAATATAATATAATGTAAATGAAAAATAAAATTTTCTACAATGCACCATATTATATTTATATTAATCTTGTTCCGTCTCATCCTCTTCTTTTATTCTAATTCTCTTAGACAGATGGTATCTCCGTTTTGGATGTTTTCTATGACCGGCATCGTCTCTGGTTTTCGGACCTTTCGTTGAATATTGCTGACAGTCAGCCTCTTTTACACAAAGTTTTGTTTGTTCGTCGAGTATGTAGTTGCCGTTGCAATCGCAACGAGACCAACCACAGCTGTATCCTGTTAATTGGATAGATGTATTTTTTTATTATTTATAGTTAAATAGTAGAGGACGAAGTGACTTGACACTATGCTCTCTCTGACTACTCCGCTATGGAAAGGAAAAGCGTAAAGCTGCTTTTTTTTCTTCGTGGCTTATACACTCTTTAGATTTGATATAAGCATTATTATAGCGCTATAATTTTTATATCGATTAAAATAACAAAATAACTTAGAAAAATCACTATTGTATGAAACTCTCGTTAGGATTTCTCATTTGACTCGGGTGTACAAGACAATGCGACAGCAACTTCAACTTTAGGTCCTTTAAAACTCGGTGGAAAGTGAAGAGGTACTAGTCACTACATTTTCTCTGATTAATTTGCTACGAGGGAAAAAGCGAGTAGCTGATACACAATATTGATGTTCCACTCATATAATATTTATTATACTCTAGAGATCCCGACGACGCATAAAATATGCTTTAGAAAGGTGTACTGTCATTTTATACAAAAGTGTATTTATTTCATACCGATATTTAATTTTTATAATATATCTTTAAAGCATCTTGAAAAATGTTCATATTAACATTTCTAAACCATACAATTACCTCTTGTACATCCTGAAAGGCTTTTTTCCTTCACATATTAATTTTGTTGAACAAATTAACGGTATTTTGACCTTTACATTATCCATACCTATCACCTGAGCTAACGGCGAGTCGCATGTCTTCTGAGACAACGTCTGACCATCGCATCGCGTGTGGTAGGCGTGCATGTAGCGAGGGCAATGGGACACACCTGCAGTTTTTTGAAATAGCATTTTTAATATAAGTTAAAAGTCTGTTGTAAATGGAAAAAAATGCAAAATTTAAAGCATAACTTTTTAAATACTCTCTTTTATATAAGCTAGCCAGTCGTAGCCCAGTGGCACAAGCGTGTGACTGTAAACGACTGGTTGGGGGTTCGATTCCCACTCGAGGAGCGGAAATATTTAATATTTCCATTTTCTTCGCTCTGGTGCCGAGGTAAAGCGCGGCGTTAAGTTCCGCCACTTAACACGCAATGCCTCCGAATTCGGCGGAAAGTGGGGAACGGAGTGTCTTAACACTAGGTTCCCTCTGCCTACCCTGCTGTGTGTGGGATACAGCGTGAAGCTGAAAAAAAAATCTAAAAGTATGTTGAAAGTGAAAAAGAATTAAAAGTATACTTTATAATACAGTAATGATTACTTAGTATGTAAGTTTAGCAAAAAAAATTAACATTTATTTTTCTTGTAAGTTGTATAATTTCTATCTAAAGTTTAATTAATTATTTCTGATATTAAGAAATTACATTTTTTTCAGCTTCACCATTTTTCCCACCTAGCAAAAAGACCCTAAAATAGAGATATTCCGTTCCATTTTCCACTTTGCATCAAGACACATTAAGTGTTGAGTAATGAAATTCAAGGCCGTATTTGAAATTAGCAGAGCTGAAAGGTGAAAATAATTTAAATGTAATCATTTCTCCGAGCAGGAATCGAACCCACAGTCAATCTCATTTACAGTCAAAAACAAAATAAAACAGTTGATTAAAAATAACACTAAAAATAACTATTTAATAATAAATAAAAATTCAATACTTACATCTGCCTCTATGAAGGAGACATCGTCTTTGGGCATAAATAGTGGAAAGCAAAGAAAGCAATAGTACGTAACTGTGCATTGTTCTTTGGCGAATGAAACGCGGAAATGGAGCGACTCCCACGGTAGAAAATGTTTATTATGTCATTGTTGACTTAAAATACCGTCAACCACCTTAATGCTCAATAATGGGTTTTGCATTTATTGAGGAACACATAATAAGGAGTTTCTTTAGCTTTAAAAGCATATATTTATATTTTTTGGCTTAAGTTATTGGGGTAAGAAATAGTGACACTGAATATATGATAGGAGATCGTGAGTTCAATTTTAACCCAAGAAACACACAATATGTATATGTAACGAGCTTCAGTTTTGTGTTTTTTGTGTTTATACTGATATTTATTATGCTAAAGTGTAAAGAATTTCTAAGTATACTTCGTTCTAGAAATATCGCTCTCCGTCTTATATCTGTTATCGAGACACTGAGTTTAGTGGCGGAATTTAAAGTGAAGTAAAACTTTTGTACACAATATGACGAATACATTTATAGTTACACAAATACAATATTAAGAGTTACAGAAGTCTGTCTTCCGTTACTTGGAACTGGGCAAAATTGCTCAAAATAGAAAAATGTACTTTGTAAGCTAATTACTTGCGGTGTATCCCTTTAAAATAATTTCATTTTTACATAACTTCAGACTTTCTTACCAAAGCGGAAGAACGATGATACCTAATAATTACATCGTTTTGTTGAGTAGAGATTGAACTCTTAACCAATAGCGTTTACATTCAGATGCTATACCTACTATGAATAATAACAACATTAAAAATATAAACGGTTAAGTCTTATCACTATAATACAGGCTCTGCCTACTTCTTCCAGGCTGCCTACCTCATCAGCCAACCAGACGAGAATACAAAGAAACATTAATTTTAACATTTTTATTATATTATATTGTTTGAAAATGCCTTTTAGTTTTTATAATTATGTACATAATAAAGAACCTACATTCAAAATTAGGTTAACAGATATTTAATACACAAATTGAAATTCAATCCTCACAAAAGAAACCATACCCAGTGTGGTGAAGCATTCGACTTGGCTTATTGTTACTGTTACTATACTTTAACATCGACATTGAAATTTGTACAATTGTTCGTTTGTTCGTGTATATAAATGTAGGTACGAACCTACCTATATAGGGGCAAATATCACGCAAACTTGGTCAAGGCCTCGCGATTGATTTACGAAAGGTACTTGTTAATTTAGCTTACGTTTTTTCTTTAGCATTTTTAATGAGATTGTCATTGGTGTGTTATGTAACACGTGTAAGTTGAAAATTGAGATTAAAACGCCATTTTGAAATTATGTGATTATACAAGATGGTTGTCCGATTGTCAATTAAGGAAATGTACCTTATTTGAAAAAGTCAAATTTTAATTTGTTTATCTAGGTATTAAAAAATAAGATGATACATATTAACAAAAATCTATTTGAAGAACAAAAATCTATTATTTCTCATTTCATACATTTATTTATATAATTAATACGTTCAAATTAGCAACTTAAAAGATAAAATAACAAGGGAAATTGCATCTATTAGCGTTACCTTGACTCTAATGAATGAATGAATGAACGAAAACAACAAAATATTACGAAACCCACTTTGTTTCCGCAACTCATTATGAAAGTTTACCATATTCTTAGTCAATACAAGTTGTTTAAAAGTTTTACACCAATAAGTTTTAATTTCAAAGCTAAAACTAGTTAACGTGAAACTTTGGAGTTTATTTCGCAAAAGCAACGTAACGAAAGCTAAGAAATGAGCTTTTATCACGAATGTTTGTAATATAAATGACACCGTTTTGTAAAGATTAAGCTGATGAATTTATTATAGGCTATACATTTTTCTCATATAGGTACCTATATATTTTTTTTTATTTTTGACCTGAATTCGTATTTGGGAGACAGACAGAGTTATTTCATTCTCTACTTATCGTTTATATTATCGAAATTACGATGGAGTTCAACGCTGTATTTTGACTTAAAAAATCTTTTTCAATGTAGAAAATAAAATGCAAAAAATTTTAAGGCTAAAATTACGTTAATTTAAGCAGTCATGTTTTTTACAAATTAATTGTCTCTTTATAATATTACAAGGCAACAGATTACAAAGTTCTTTCAAGTGTTTTAAGTAAAGTATTTAAATGACATTTCTAAGTTTACACGATGGTGCGAATGTACCAGGAACCGCGTGGTTCTGTTTTCCTATATTTACGACTAATAAAACCATTTCAGATATTCGCAATTTCATTCGTTTAATCTTTCATATTTTTGTGGGTTATTATTAAGTATAGATTAATTACATTTTGTTATGCTTTAACAGACGATAGTAAGGGAGGAAGAGAGAACTTAGTGTTAAGAAACTCCGTTTTCTACTTTCCACTAGTTGGCGTAACTCAACACCACGCTTTGTCTTGTCAGAATATTCAAATCTACGATCAATCGGGCTTACAGTCAGATCCTGCGCCACTGTGGTCTTAAATAGGTATAAATATTTTAAATATAATATTTCAAATATATATATATATTTAAAAAATAGTTCACAGAAATTATATTATACTAAGCTACAAAAGCCTTTGCAGCGGTTTTTTAACAATTTTCGTAATTAGGCTAAAGAATCTAGGTTAGTCAGTGCTTGCATAAATAATTTCAGAGATACCTAATATACATTAATGTGTATATTTAGAAAAAAAAACACATGTATTGTGTTGTCAATTGTAAATATTTTACTAAGACTACTATAAGATTGTTATATTATACCGGTCTATTTTAAATATTATTTTTTTTAGCTTCACGCTGTATCCCGCACACAGCAGGGTAGGCAGAGGGAACCTGGTGTTAAGACACTCCGTTGCAGGTTCCGCCGAATTCGAAGGCGTTGTGTGTTATATATTTTACATATTATATATTATTTTACCTCTGATACCAGAGCGAAGAAATGGAAATATTAAATATTTTCACTCCTCGAGTGGGAATCAAACCCACAAGGAGTCGTTTACAGTCACACGTTCGTGTCACTGCGCCACGACTGGCCCCAACTGGTTTAAAAACTTTTTTTTTTAATTTTTTATAAGTAAGGAAACACGGACATTTGCCCGTGCCCCTTTCTGCTATTTTCTTTATTGATTTTTGATTTTTCTTTTTATTTAATATATCGGTGAGAAAAAAACAAAAAACTATAAAAGTATGATTTTTAATTGAATTTAAATTCTTATTATCCTTATTCTTTAAAAGTCTTTATTTCGTTCTGACGGCGTTCATGGTTATGTTCTTCTCGCTGCACAGTCTGTTGATAAAAACATACTGAAATCTACTAAGCTGCTGATCACAGGTTTAAATTCCATGTCATCCATGTCATCGATTCGATCGATGACCGATTATTTAGTAAGCGTATAACCATAATCAATGATTACCACGTAAGCATAAACAAATACAATAGCAAGTTAAACATTAGGTAGTCTGGTGCCAGGAACCAGCAGAGCGGCCTTGCTACGTCGAACGTGTGATAACACCCTAACACCCGCGATTACCGAGATTACTTACACGGCAACCATTGTGAGTGGCAAATGTGTAATAATTACGAAATAAATTGCAGGTGTTGGATGAATTCGCGAAATTATATACTGACTTTTGTAATGTTTCTAAAGGCAAGTGGTTATAATTAAAATGCTAGGTGTTTATTTCTTTTTCGATGATAAGTAGGGTAATAGAAAGTAGTAAAAGTAAAATTGAACTGTACTTTTATAAAACGATCCTATAACAAACATTTTGAACGTAGCGGACTTAAACCTACGCTACTTTTAAAGAAATCAATTTTTGTATTTCAGATTTGATTCTCATATTTTAGGTGTATCAATAACTCTTTTTAAATAATTTAAAAAAAAATAAACCACTCGTCCACAAATTAACTTTATTGTTTACAATAAATAAAAAACATTTTTAACATTTTTATAAACTAAACTTCAAATATTTGCAATATTAAAAGTGGTCGTTTAGAAAACCTAAGTTTAATATGATCTTTTGTTTTCGCGATTACTAGACATTTTGAAATGAAACTATGTTTAACCGGATTAATCGCGTATATTATTGGTATTCGAAATATATATCGGTAGACTCAGTCTACCTGTGACCACGGACTACTGTAAAGTGTTCGAAACGTCGGGTTTCTAAAAATGTATTTTCGAATACCAATAATATACGCGATTAATCCGGTTAAACATAGTTTTATTTCAAAACCTAAGTTTTTTCTTTTCATCAAATATAGGTAAACCATCGGACCGAAATGAAAATACGAACTGAACTCGAATCGGTTTATCTATTTAGAACGGCGCTGCCACAAACAGACATACAGATATTCATGTTAAATTTATCAATAGTTAGAAACTCTCGTTTGAGTAGTAGAGGCTTCGAGAGAAACAAAACTTTGAGTACTTATTTTTTAATAATAACTATATACAAGTACCTATCGGAAAAAACTTTTCGTGGCTCACTGAGTAACTGAAAGACAATGCAACAAAAGTAACGAAAACATGATTTTTGGCGTGGTTGTTTGGAAAGGTTTTCAGGGAAGTGAAAAGATAACTTCAGTATTCAGGTAGAAACGGAAATAATGGGATTTTAAAGTCTACAAAAGACTTCCGGGTGATAATTACTTAGTTTAAAATATAATTATTTTTCTAGTCTTGTCACTGAAACAGTTCGATTTCAACACTCTGTTTCTCTAAAATGAATTTATATTGGAAAATACTGACATACAACGTAGTGGACGTTGCCAATTTGGGGAATACCGAATACCTTAAATTGTGGTAGAAGGGACAAAATATAACTACTATAAATATTTTCATGGAATGTAATTTTTAAAGAAAATTGTGTAAATTCAAAGTGAACAGCGCAACATCCTTTAGCAACAATGCGTAGTAACAGTTTAATCGATTGACTTACCTTTCAAGGTAATGTCAAAAATATTACGAGTATTGTAATCAAGGTCACTGAAGGAAGCATTATAATGGAACTTATATAAATACTATTTAGGTGTTTACAAACACATCATTAATAAAAGAAAAAAACTTGACGCCAATATGGCGTTTCGTTGGTGGTACATTTTATGACTACAGTTAAAATTCATGTTTGTTTTGCCTACATTTTATAGATATTTATTTGTTCATTATTCTTCAATAAGTCTCCGTTTTGCAATTTATGATAGAGTAACGTTAATGTTTTGATTTTAACCGTAACGATGAATTTACGCAACTAAATTATTATTGATATCGTTATTAAACATTATATTAAGATTAAGCCATGTAACATTAAATATTAATTTAGATTTATTGCGATATGTTTAGAGAGCAGTTTGTTTAGGCACATTAGGTACTGTCTTTTCTAGATTACGCCCATTAAGAGATACTTCGCGCTGGGTGACTGATCGTAACGTCGCACTATTGTACCTTCGCGTGCACTCAGCCACATCTCAGCAGTATGATAGCATTACGTATTACGTATCTTAAGTTGTTATAAATTTAGCGTTTACCTATAAGTTATAGCAGGTACATAGTGTTACGACACTTTTAGAAATCGAGACATTACATGATGGTCAGTGGAGCTCAATCCATTGTCTTGGCCATCAGAGTAAAGATATTATAATAATAAACTTATAATCATTCCGAGTGGGAATCGAACCCAAAATCACCCGCAATTGCGGTCTGATGCAGTCATTACGCAACAATGTCGTCTAATGTGAGTGGGCAAACTTTTTTAACCGGCCATAGGCCAGAAAAAAATTGAAATTTCAAAGGCAAAAGGGCCAGAAATAACCTCTCATTTTTTTCCAATTACAACTCAATTATTTTGGCTTTCAAGCCAAATAAAATACTGTCGCAGATCTGAGATGGCCCGCGATCCGTACTGTCTCCATCACTGGTGTAACAGGTCAAAATTACTTATTAAAATATATTTAATAGGTACAATTATATTTAATAGTTAAATAAATCATAGGCAATATAACAATCAATAACAATTTATCTTTACAACCATCATTACGTAAATAACCCTTAATCGATTATTACTACACATTTATATGAAAGTATGTTTGTTTATCTTTATTAATTCCTCTATACATAAAATTGACCGACGGGATTTAGATGTAATTGGAACAAATATTAAGATAGCTTAGAATAATAATTTTATAGTAAAAAAAGTAACCCATTGGGGCCATTGTGGCGTGGTGGGATATCTACTGCCTGTAATTATGACTGGTGGACTGGTAATTATGAATGGTCATAACTTAAATATTTTCCTTTTTTTGCTGTGATGAACAAGGCAAACTAAGATGATGAGGTCTCATGCACTCAAAGCAGAATGTCAAAAATTCAGGCGGTAAGTGGAGAACGGAGTGTCTTAACACTACGGTCTCTATGACTACGCGTGAAGAAGTGTAAAGTTATAATTAAAAAAACATTAGCCATTTACATTAAAAAAATATTGATAAATTCTTCCTGAATAGTTATCTTGTTCAAGATCTTAAGATGTTATATTTATGTTCATCATTTCTATGACGATATAAGAATATTTCATTAAAAATTATGTTTTTACTTATAGTTTTAAATGAAATACATACCAGTATGATACATATTTTTTAAAAAAAAAAACGAATTTACTTATATATTCTAAGGTAAATATAAGCTACATTCAACGAGTTTATACAGTTTCTAATATCTGTTCTACATATTAGGTAACTTTAGATAAGTTGTTGCTACTATCTGGACAGTCGCCAAATTTTCTGTACTTTAAAACATACAGATGATAAATTGTTTTGAAACGTAAACCATTAGTCTCTCTATTATAACCTTTTTAACTAAAATATACAACATGACAACAAAAATAAGTTGTAATAAGAAGTTGTATAAGAATTTCCACGCAGCTGGTAGTAGAACACATGGCTCAGCGGTGCGAGCGCCTGGACGGTATTCAGGAGGTGCGGGTTCGAATCCCACTGCGTCCATATTTTTATACGTTTTCTAAATGTCTTTTTCAATTTTCCTAAGTGTGGAATAACATTTTAAGGAAATGTTTAAAAGCAAAATACACATTTCAGGATTCTATTTTCAGAATTCACTAACTATTATTCACGGCTTCACTCGAATGAACTACGCAACAGTAGGTAGGTAGGTAGTATTTTCGACAGCTCGCTTTCTCGCTTAAGTTAAGCGGCTTATATTTTTCATACAAACTGTCATTCCCTATTTCAGTCCCTTAGGGGTAGATAATATTAAAAAAAAGTAGCCTATATTTCACTCTGGGTCTTCAACTATTTGATCATAATTTATTTTATTTCCTTCTTTCGCTCTGGTTACAAAGACAAAGAGCGGCATTGAGGTGCGCCACTCAACATTATGTATAAAATTAAGGTCAAAAATGGAGAACGAAGTGTCAAGACACTAGATTATTTCTGGCTAAAAGTGGGATAAATCGTGAAAATGTTTAAACAAGTTAAATCTGGTGTGTCGTATTTTAAGTTTCTTAATTAAACTTATGTGAAAAGTACACAAGGAAAAAGAATTTAGGGGCTTAAGAAAAAGTCCCAAAGTTTTTCACGTAACCCTCGATTTTTGTAAATGGACAAATCTCATTACAATGTGTGGTACCTAATTAGTGAATAACAGAGACTTCATTAACATTTGGTTTTTACTGCGGACTTTATTACAGGTGTCACGGTCAACGAGGCCCTTTTAGTTCGCTCAATGGTACCTAGATAACAAGCAAAAAGAATATATTTACTAGTTTTATGTTAGTTAATATTCATTCATTGGTTTTAGTCAATTTTGCTGTTTGTCGGTTTTTGAGAGAATGTCTGTCTGTGTTTTTAAAGTTACTAAGTATAGAGCTATCTTGTAGGAGTATTTTATAGGTCATATTTCATCAATAACGTTGATTTTTAAGTAAGAAAAATAAAAACAGCCTCTAATAGAATACTATTAGAATTATTCCCATCGTGATAAAGAGGCACCACAGAGAAGTCTCTACTTCTTCTTCCTTCTAAAAAACATGAAAACATATTGAATTATTGTTTGGTATATACTTTTTATATAGTTAGTCCATCAATGCCTGAATCTGCCCGAACCTTTCAGCTCAGAAGAGCCGGTTAATATTGATTACTCAATCAATTTTAGTCATTATAACAGATTTGTTTGTTCTTCATTAAGTACAATCTTTGAAAGTGCCTTCGAGAGGAACTTCACATATAAGTAAAAATTCTACAATAAAAGTAGAAGTAAAATCACATCAAAATCGGTTCAGCCTTTCTAGTAATTAGCGGGAACAAACAGACAGACAAACGTTATAAAATGTTATTCTGATATATGTAGCGTATACGCATTTAATAAAAAGTGGTTATTTTAATATTACCGACACTCCAATTTGTACGGTTATCATAAATTAAGCTTAATACATGTTTTTAATTATATAGGTACCTATGTGTTTTGGTAGAGTAAATATAAACTCGAAAGGCTGAAAATATACAAATCGTCGATTAGATAATTTCGCCTTGCAAATGTCCATATGTTTATTATAGCATGACCTAGTTTTCGCTTTCTTTGATCCAATTCGTACAAAGTTGGGTCACGTTGCTAGTCAGTCACACCTATCTCGACTTAATATACTTTTGTTAGGTGGTCACGCTTATGTAACTTGAAATCAAAGCTAATGTATTTCTACACCTGGACAATAATCGAAGCGAATCGAGATCGTGGGAATAAAATACGATTTGGTTTCACTATCTATAAGAATTGTTATAAAGCAGCCTTTGTTTGTCTTTCTGGTAAGAACTTTCACCTTTCAAATGTATTTTTGATCAGACACTAATCTTTTTTTTTTAAATGTACTTTCAAATTAGACTGTACTCTTTTGTTTTATGTAACTTTGGTATAACTAAGTTGTTATTTATTATATATACGTTTCCGTATTTGTTGGCTTTAGTCTCAGTCAGTAAGATAGTCAGAGAGAATCTAATAATAAAATAACGGTGTTAATACATTTTGTTCTCCACTTTACTTCAAATTTGAAATATTCTTCGTTGAGTGGCTAGACGACGCGCTTTGTTGATTTACCATCATTTCACCAAGGAATCGAACCCACAGCCAATTACGATTAATATTAGACAAATATGCTTTTGCTTTTTGGGCATAAAGTCAGCCATAACCATGAACGCGATAATAGAAAAAAAGTAATAAAAATGTCTAATTATTACAAAAACGTAAGGACTTACACAGTCCAGTCCTATGTCGATAGCTTATAAATAGAGCAGGCAAAGCTCAATTGCGTTATAGGGGCAATTACTAATGAAAATAAATTTATTTTTGCTGACTAAGCAAATATAAAGTTCACGTATAAAATCTCTTTTGTGGAAATCATATGCCTAATGTAATGTGATAGTCCTAATAATAAATTATACTTTTAAGGTTGATATTTTTTTATTTTGATGTAGCAAATATATATGACAAAAAAAAATTGATAAGCCAAATAATGAAAAAAAGCGAACTTTTTTTTTGGTTAATTGATCTATAAATAGCCTTCATTAATTTAAACACAGATGGTTAGGAAGAATAGTTTAGGTCAGGGTCCAGTTGGCGTTTACAAGACTATGACAAATGGACTGCTGCCGCGCTATGAATTAGATCAATGTCATACCTGCACAGTGCACGTAGATAAATATTAAAGTATGATTGAAATTAGAAACAACAAGTCTATAAATATTGATTTAGTACTGTCGATAAATTATTGAAACAAACTGGCAGAATGTTTGCGCTTGGAATTGCAAGATTTGGCCCTTAAAAGTAAAATATTTAGGCATGATAGTAAAATGTAAAAAATAATAAAATGATTAAAGATAACTTATCGTGGTACAGTTGAAATTTACTTAAGTCAGCAGTATTGTTGGTTTAAAGATAGGAAGAATATTTATTATTTTCCTTAAAAGATAACTAGCAACTTTGAATTTTTTTATACAACTCATTGAAAAAAGAAACACAGAGTAAATGTATAAATAGGTATAAATAAACGCAAAAGACATTAAATAAAATATTATATTATAAAGGTACAAGGAACACGTGAAGATAAAATGAATAAAAGTCGTAAATATATTTTAATGTATCTACGTGTCTTAGCATAACTTTTACAAATACCTATATTTTATTATTACCAGCAGAACATAATACAACGTTAAATAGTAATTAAAGAACAGTGAGCACATTTTAAAGCATTATTTAAATTATATTTCAATTTCATTTATAATAATTCAAGTACACGTGATTTTATGTTTTATCGCTTAATTTAAGATATTTTTAAATTATCAGTTACTTACAATATAGTCGAATATTAAAATAACAAAATTATAACGTAGATAAATAACGATTTAAATAAATTCAATTTTACTACATTTTTGTTTATGTTTTTTTAATTACCCGATCCTTTTAGTAAAACATTGAAGGTTTATTCAAATGACTAGCATTTATGTTGTTGACTGTATAATAAAACCCTGCACGCTATCTATTTTCCCGGGTTTCAAGTTATTTCAGTATGAATTTAAATAACTACCCACTTACCCGGGAATGAAGGAGCCGTTGGTTTGTGTAGTATAATTTAGTCTCTCCCGGCTTGTAACATCGACCCACATGATTTTTAAAAACTTTGTTTATATTTTATGATCGTAAACAATTCGTGCATAGCGGAGATCGCGGCGTTTACCCGCTACGAGACGTTTGTCGTGACTAGAGCGTTGACAAATAAAAGCGCCTAAGGCTTAGGGCATGCGTTAAAAAGTTTGCGCACGCATTACAAACGATACAAGAAATTAAGTAAAAAAATTACAATATACAATTCTTTTAATTGATTGATGTCATATATCTCTACGTACTTGTTAATAATATTTTAATTTAAAGTGCCTATATTATTACAAATTTATTTTTTCCCTACGATTCCTTGCTTTATTATATGAACAGGCGCTAAGCATAAAATTGATACTTTACCGTGACTTTTAAAAATATAACAATAAAAATATATTTATTACCTTTAAAAAAATATTAATTATTGTAAAATCCTGTATAATATTTTACAATAATTAATATTTTTTTATTTTGATTAGAATGTTCTCTGGAGCCGAGTATAGTCTATGACACAGACCAGCGATAAAATTAACATTTAAAAAATTGCCACTTCATGTGACAGTTGAATGAACTTCATAATTATAATCTGTGAGTAGGATTGTTGTGAGTCAGTCTGCCCATCGGCGTTTTACATTTTATTGGGAATTCCGCCGTTTAAGTACTTCGCGGTTTGGTACAAAGTATGAAAAATGGCTATAAATTTAGAGAAACATAAACAGGATCTCGTAGCCGCGTGGAAAGATGTTTTGGATGAGAAATCGGAGACCAATTGGTATGTATATGTTTCATAATTTCGGCCTACTTCCTAGAAAAATTAAATAAACATCCCTTAATAGAGTTATGGATGTGTGTATTACGTGGCATAATTAATAATACTCTCGCAGTAATGACTAGAAGGACAAGTAACTTTCTCCTATAAAAAAGACAAATATTTATCATAACGATTGGTCACGCGCATTTCGTGCCGTGTACTAAAGATATGTGAAAAAAAATGTTTACTTACATCGATATTTATCGTATTAGTAATTTTACTAATAAAAGAATTAGTTTCTTATTGTGTAGCTGATAAATACAGTCAAAAATAATGATATTAAATGTCTAAATAAATAAAAAAGAAACAAAATAGATTTTTTAAGCTTACAAGAAATGTCCTTTCACTTGAACCTTAACAGTTATCTCTCTAACAATTACTTTAACCTTAGCCCTTCACATCTATTTCTGGATAACATTTACACTATAAATATAAATAGTATGATTTATGGTTTACATATGTATGTTTAAATTATATATTGTGTATTGTGTATGACAAATGCTTTACTAAGTTACTATATCAGTTATCTTTTGTTATTATCTATACATACATATATTATGTGATGAAAAGCATATATTTCTTTAACTTTTGTATTTCTGTAGTCAAATACAAAATGATTAGATAGATTGGATTAAAGAATGAAATGCCTTACTTTTTCTAATTAGTCCAAGGTAATATCAACTTCATAAATCAATTTAAATTGTCACCCAATTGAATTCGTTAGAGAAGATTTCTTTATAAAACTATACAGTAATATTAAAAAAAAACATAATAATTAACTATTTTTAACTTGTAATGATATCTCAAATGTATCATTCTCTGTCAAGAACACAAGCACTTGAAAAGGTACAAGTTGATATAACAATTCTTATTGAATTAAAAGAAATAATTTCCCATTCTATAAAAAAAGACTATATTTTTTATAATAAAATATATTATTATAAAAAAAAAACACTAATATAAAAAACAAATAAAAATATACTAATAAAACATAATGAATATTTTTTAATAACTTAAAATGATTATCTCATATTTTTGACTCCACAAATCAAATTTTTTATTAAATTATTTAAATAAAATCAAATAAATCTATAATCAATTTTTAAAATTATAATATTTGATGGTAATCAATGTAATATTAAAATTAAATATTCTCGTACAAATACTTAAACATGTAACTACTTATGTACATTTTAAACTATTTACTGATTTTGAAATTCCAATCTCCAATCATTTTGTGATACAAAAATATACTAACATAAAGTAAATTTAAATTTATTTATGTCCATATTATATTTCTTTTAATCTTTTCAGGGCCTTATTTGGTTATGACGGACTAACAAATGATTTAAAATTTGTGAGTAAAGGTGATGGAGGCTTAATTGAACTTATAGATGACTTCAACAGCGGCAAAATACAATATGCCTTTCTAAAGATGGATTTACCAGATGGCAGTATATCTAAATATGTGCTTATCAACTGGCAAGTAAGTGATAAGATAAAGTTTCGTAGACAATCCTCCTATTGTTAAACTATGAAGTATGTTTGCTTCATATAAAATGACTGGATCTAAAGTATTTACAGTCTAGCTAGAATCGAAGGGGGCAGAATTGTATTTAAATTATTTTAATTATTAAACTCTGCTAAACGCTTTAATTATTAAACTCTGCTAAACTGACTTCCGACACATAATGTCTCAAATTTGGACCAAAAGTTTAGAATGAAGTGTTTTGACACTAGATTCTATTAGACTATTTTACTATACGTGGGAAACCACTGAAACTGCATAGTTAAAGAGCTATAAGGAATCGAATTAATTTCTATACAAGAATATGGTCTAATTTTTAAAATTGAGTTTTTGGAGATATCATTATATATGTAAATTACTTTTTTGTTAGTACACTATACATTTTAATCAGACAAAATATTTTATAAATTTTAACTGTAATTATTATTTTTAATTTTTAAGCACCAATTTGTATTCATTTTAAATATTATAATTTTATGAGACAGCGTCACGTTTTTTTCCGAACACCGCGCACCTGAAATGAAATTGACATCTGTATTTATTATAGTCGGAAGGTGAAAAGAACTTAATTAAATTGTTAAGTTAATGTAAAATACAATATATATTTCATTTTTCTAAAAAAATATTCACTTTCGGCACTCTTTCTCCGTATAAACTTTAATTTAACACATTGAAGGTATTTTTATTCCTATAATTTACGTAATAAGATATCGAAAGTCTTTTCCTTATATACAAATATAATATATTAAAATAAAAAGTTAAAGTTCGTAATATGTTTGTTTTCGGGATAACCAAAATGATTATGAAAATTCTTTCATAATTAAAAAGGTAGAGTAAAGTCAGAGTGCTAAAGGCTATATTTTATTATGATTGAACGGAAAGTTCAGAGAATCCTAAAGGGATTTGAAATATATTATATTTCAAGGAGGTTTCTTTGAAAGAAGAAAACTTTAAACATTTTATAGCCTATGACTCGCATTGTTGCTCGCAACTTCGTTTGCGTGGACTATACACATATCTACTTGTCGTTTAGTCACTTGCGATCTCTTCGTAGAATGTAACAGTATTCTTGCAATACCAGAATCTGCTGTAGCTAAGAAACGTTTATTATGTAGAGTGCATAATAAAGATATAACACAATATTAAATATACTAAAAAACTATTAACATTATAAAATCTCGAATTTTAACGTAACATATTGCCGTTTTAATAAAGAAAAAACAAAGTAATGTATAAACTAAATATTTATTTATTCAATACATTTATTATGATTTACCTGTTTAATTATTTTTTGTCTCTCTGCTTGTCACCTCTTGGTGGGATAGTCAGAAAGACCCTAGTGTCAAGGCACTTCGTTCTCCACTTTCTCCCCAAAATCGAGACATCGCTTGTTTAGTGACAGAACTTTACGCGGCGCTTTGTCTTAGGTATCAGAGGAGATAAATGCATATATTTGAAATGTAATCATTCTATCGAGTAGGAATCGGACCCACAAGAATCTACAACCATCGCGCTTAAACTGTGGTTTCCTTCTGGGCCTTGCTGGTCTCAATGTTTAAGCAAAGCATAGCGGGGTAACCATAGCCAAGACATTCAGTTCTTTATTTTCCGCTAGAAATCCAGGCGTTGCGTGGTGAGTGCCAACACTCAATGCTGCGCTTTGTCTTATGTTGATAATAGTAGAGCGAATAAATGAAAATAATTATATATAATCGTTCTACTGGGTGAAAATCGAACCCACAACCATTGCACTTACAAGAAGGCCCTGTGCAACGCCACGATGGCTTAAATTTTTTTTTGTCTTCACGCTGTATCCCGCACATAGCAGGGTAGGCAGAGGGAACCTAGTGTTAAGACACTCCGTTCCCTACTTTCCGCCAAATTCGGAGGCATTGCATGTTAAGTGCCGGAACTTAACGCCGCGCTTTGCCTCGAGACCAGAGCGATGAAAATGGAAATATTAAATATTTCCTTTCCTCGAGTGGAATTCGAACCAACACGAACAACGAAAATATTTTATTTGTTTATATCAATATTTTTATTACATACATTTAGGCCAGTCGTGGCGCAGGAGCATTAAATGTGAGTCTAACGTGACTGGTTGTGGTTTCGATTTATACTCGAGGAGTGGTAATGTTCATTATTTCCATTTTCTCCGTTCTGGAGTCTAGGCAAGGTGCCGTGTTAATTTCCGCCTCTTAACATACAATGCCTCCGGTGCTCGGCGCAAAATGGGGAACGGAGTGTCTTAACACTAGGTTCCCTCTGCCTACTATGCTGTGCGCGATACAGCGTTGAGCTAATTAAAAATATATATAAATAAATAAAATTATTAAATAGGGTGAAGGTGCTCCCACAGTCCGTAAAGGAACATGTGCAAACCACGTGAAACAAGTGTCGCAGTTTTTCACCGGTTTCCATATGACAATGCACGCGAGGACTGAAGACGATCTGGATGAGAGAATGCTTTTAGACAAGCTGGCCAAAGCTGGGTCCGCTTTTAATTTTAAATCTAGTAGACACGAAGAACTGCCACCCAGTGGGCCGGTTGGTACTACGTATCAGAAAGTTAATCCAGGTGAGTTTTTGATTTTAGTTAAAATATCAAATGTTTCATAGTAAATCGTGATTTTGATAGTGTAATTATAGTAAAAAATAATATAACAATTATTTTATAATATAATAAAAAATATAATAAATTAAAATTAACAAAATATATAAAAAAAATAAAAAAACAGTAGACTGGATATCAGGACCGAACCGTGGATTTGTTGTTAAAAAATTTATACCCTTTTCCACCTGAGCTGTCACATCGTTTTCAACCAATGCGAAATTAATAGTTGCATGATGTATTTTAGCAGGATTTTTTATTGCCTGAAAATACGGAGAAAGATATTTTCTAGAAATGCAACCTAGCTAGATTTATTTTTCCCCCAAATCCTCTACAAGTGGGTGCTGCCCTATCTATGTGGAAAGGAGGAAAAGAAACCATCAACGAAAAGTTTAGTCTGCATTCAAACTGCACAGTCTTTCAGTCGGAGCTTTACGCCCTTTTCAGGGCTACTCAAATTGTGGCAGATAGTGACGACCAAATAGTCAACATCTTAAGTGATTCTAGATCGTCATTAGAACTCCTAAAGAACCCAAGTTCAGGACACCCCTTAGTTATGGAAATTAAGAAAAATATACGAAAGATCAAAACGCAAGGAAGACAAATCAGACTTTTTTGGCTACGTGCCCATGTTGGCACTACAGGGAATGAACGTGCCGACGAACTGGCAAAAGATGCAGCACTCACGAATACTGCCCGAAACTATGAGAAAATACCCTTGTCCTATATTAAAAGATCAATAAGGGAGGAGTCTGTTAGCATATGGCAAGGCAGATACGAAACATCACAGACAGGGGCGATTACCAAAAAATTCCTCCCCGGTGTAGAAATGGCCTACAAAATAATAAGGACAACTCAGTTTACTCCATTGCAGGTTCAGATGCTAACAGGACATGGTGGAATAGCAGAATACCTGCATAGATTTAAACTGAAAGACTCTCCGGGATGCGAATGCGACAGCAATATACCGGAATCCGTATGGCACATACTACTAGAGTGTCCAAGGTTTGCTGCTGCTCGCTTTCAACTTGAAGCAAAGATCGAGAAACGTCTGTCCGAGGTTGAACTGCCAAATATAATGGCAGATCCGTACTCTAGGAAAACGCTTCTAGACTATGCAGAAAGGGCATTTCGCATCGCTTGCATTAGAAATAGTACACTGGACCCAGACAAATCACGTGCTCTCTACACAAATTTTACACAACCTTCACAATCTGGCACTAATATCCTAAAGCCTTCTGCATGCATATATAAATGTTCACAAGCCAGAAACACAGACACCATGATCGAGTTGTTGTTACAGGCCGAAATGGGTGAGGCGGGGTTGAGAACCAAAGGGGTGGCGCTGTTCATGGATGATAGCACTGAAAGGTTGGGTGTAAGCTTTTGCATACCAAGGAATAACAAGTTTATCGCAGTTTCGCCTGGTCTTGCCAGCCTATTGAACGGGAGCACTAACAGGACGGCCGTACGACGTAAGCTATATGAAGCGCTGCCCTGTAGAACGGTCGGAAATATCACTTGCCGAGTATTGCAATCAAAGAACAAGTCTATTATACTGCTCGACAGGGATAAACGGACGCCATTTGAGCAAGCTCGCGAGTTGCTCACGACAATGGGTAAAACGACGGGATATGGCGTACGAATTATAAGTATAGACGCTATGGTGGTCGATTATAATAGAGGAGAAGTAGCAGACCGATTGGGATGCATAAAAGCCTCAGAACAACACGAGGTATTAGTTTATGAGGACAGGGGTGAAGATCTTAGTTATCTTAAACTCAAAAACTCTGGCATCCCAGCGGAAAAGCTACAAACAACTCGCACTGCCTCTGAAAGTAATTCAGAGCAACTTCAACGAAAGGTGGCAGAGGAACAAATTAAACTCACAAACACAGTACGGCAGCATTCCACCACTAAATCTGCGTGTAGCATGATAATATCAGCCATAGGAAGTGTGCTACAAAAAAAAAGGAAAATTTCATCAGAAGACAGGCAGGCCGCATCGGTGGAAAAATTTGCAAGGAATCCTGAAAAGAATGCTCCTGTTCAAGTACGATCCAGGCTCACTAGAGCGGCAATGAACCAGGTAAACTCGCCTAATCTAATACCTATCTCGGGACACAAAGACCACTATAGAAATGCATACCTCGAATTTCTCGCAGTTTTGGAAGCTACTAAACAAGTGAAGCTCAGGACTTGTGAGGAAATAATGCGAGCCTTTCAAGGCGGATTTTCAATCTTGGATATAAAGCTAAAAGAGGCATAAGCTGCCATATATAACAATCATACAGCTCAAACCATCAGAGGCATCATAAAAGGTAATTACATGGCGGCTTACAATGCTACAGTTGGTTTTGTGGAGTTGAATGAAGAGGAAAAGAGACGAACAGGCGACCTTAAATTCAACACGCCCGCTGATGATCCTATCGTGGTTATAGCCAAATGTACGCAAGTGATGTTGGAAAATAGAATGCTTGAGAAAGTAAAATGTTTTGATGGCACTCTAGAATCCACATCAGCGGTAGCATGGTATATGCCCAAGATCCAGTGGATCAACGGGGTTCCCGGGTGTGGTAAAACAACCTGGATCACAAAGTACTTTAATACCGATACAGACATTGTGATCACTACTACAGCAGAAGCAGCAAATGAACTTCGGGAGAAGCTTTCGGTACGTATAGGGAGTTTGGTTAAAAGTAGGATTCGCACTATGGCATCAATGTTGGTTAATGGGATGAGACAATCAGAAACGTACAAACGCCTGATTGTCGATGAGGCCCTGATGAACCACTTTGGAGCGATAGTGACGGCTGCAAGAATCACCGAAGCAGAAGAAATTCTATTAATCGGAGATGTAAATCAACTTCCCTATATTGACCGAGAGAATCTTTTCGATATGCTCTACCGTGCTCCCTATCAAGTGGCCAATATCACCCAGAATCTAATATGCACCCATAGAAGCCCCATGGATGTTGCTTATGCCCTTCGAGAAATATATGTTGGTATATACTCATCTAAGAGGACAGTACACTCCCTTCGGATAGAAAATATTAAGGTGACACCAATACCACGAGACCTAAAGGATTCCTTCTACCTCACATTCACTCAAGAGGAGAAGGAATCCTTGATCACTCAGGGATACGGCTTGAAAATGGGTGCAAAGGTACTAACGATTCACGAGGCCCAGGGACTGACCACCAGCACAGTTGTAGTAGTGAATACAAAACCAAAGAAAATAAAGCTGCACGACAGTGTTTCTCACGCAGTCGTTGCGATAACGCGCCATACCAGCAACTGTTTCTACTACTGCGGCGGTGAGGACGACGCGATAAAGAGACTAATACGTAATGCAACGAGGGCAACGACCAAAGGTATTGTGGAGTACAATTTGAAGATGGCAATAAAAGACAGAAACGAAGCGGTCATATCCACTACTGTAGCGTTAATGCCATCTACACCCCATCCTTAAATAAATAAAAAAAAAAATTATGCATGTATATAGTAGTAAGAAATATATGTAATAGATGTAAAAAATAAAATAAGTTATACAATTATAATATATTAAGTTAGGTAACAATTAATGTTCATATCATAAATTATTTAAAATGAACAATGAACAGGCAACTTTTTGTAACTGGACTCTCTAATAGAATTAAGACTTAGTTTTAAGTACTAAAATCGTAAAAAAAAAAATTGTAAATCATAAAACAAGAATAATGTTAAAAAAGGTACAGACCTTATGTCCGTAGAGCGATAAATAGAATAATAAAAAAAAAAAAAAAAAAAAAAAAAATCCTCTACATACTAAATTTCATGAAAATCGTTGAAGCTTTCCGAGATTCAGTAATCTGAATCTATAAATATAATATATTTATATATATACAATAATTGCTGATTTAAAGATATAAGAATAGGTTGACTTGCTGCTTAGTAATTATTAATTTAATGCGACCCGCTAAACATTCGTTTAAATTAAAGACTATTCAGTACAATTACAGCGTATTCAGTTTAGTTCTTTAGTTTTCTTTTTTTAAGTCATACACTTTAAATAGCATGGTATTAAGATAGAACCTAGTATCGAGGCATTCTCTTCTCTACTTTACACCTGATTCCGAGACGTTTATTGAGTGGTGGATAAAGCCTCGTTTTATATTGTCACTATAGTAGAGGGGAGAAAATAATATTTATATTGGCATTCCCTCAAGTTCGCCTAACTTCAGCAATTTTATTGCTTTTTTTTAGCTTCACGCCATTTCCCGCACACCAGCAGGGTAGGCAGAGGGAGCCTAGTGTTAAGACACTCCGTTCCCCACTTTCCTTTGTCTCGACTTTTTTTTATTAACTAATTTGTGATTTCGAGACATTGTATATAGGTCTCAGGCATTGACTTTAGTGAACCGGTTGTAAATTATGTGCGGTTCAAAAAAAGAAGCATGTAACTTCTTATTTTGAATAAAATTATTTGACTTGGACTTTTTTAAGTGGCCGCTGAAAGCATCGCTTTATATTGTCACTATATTAGAAGAGGGAAAATAATATAAATATATTCATTTCTCCGAATGGGAATTGAACCTACAATCATCGTGTATTCAGCCAGGTACTGTTACTCTTTGCCACGTATAATCAAAATTTGTTTTAGTAATAGTTAAAAGTTTTTGGTTTTATTTTTTACTTACTTAGAGTATTGGGTCGTAGAAATTAAAGCCGTACTTTGTAAAGCAAATCTAATTAAAATAGCTAGTTATTGTGTTCTTCTTCCAGATTTTATCCATTTTGAGATACTTCTTTAGCGGAACGAAATATTTAACTTTGTATAGTCAAATCTGGGAGACTTATTTTAATCTCCCTAATGCAGTTTAAGCCCAACACCTACGCCTTTAGGGAAGCGCATCCTTATTATTCAACTTTACTCTTAAATTGAAATCAAGTTGGCAGTTGGTATTATAACTTTTTTTATAATATGTTTCCGCATTCCGCAGATTTTGAATTAAATGAATTGCTTAGAGAGGAGTTTAGTGTAAGAGGTAGAAAATATAAAAGAACGTTTACCTGGTAAACTAAAGTGTAGTGGCCAGTCGTGGCCCAGAGGCACAAGCGTGTGACTGTAAACGACTGGTTGTGGGTTCGATTCCCACTCGAGGAGTGGAAATATTTAATATTTCCATTAAGTTCCGCCACTTAACAAGCAATGCCTCGGAATTCGGCGGAAAGTGGGGAACAGAGTGTCTTAACACTAGGTTCCCTCTGCCTACCCTGCTGTGTGCGGGATACAGCGTGTAGCTAAAAAAAAAACGAAAGTCTATTTAATTACAACACTATGCACATACCACCCGAAACCGAGATATTGCGAATTGAGTGGCGGAACTCAACGGCGGAACTTATTACTATACCTAGTGTGATGTCGAAATATAATAAACTGTCGGGCCCGGAGCCCATATTATTTTGTTATCAATGCGAAAGTCTCATATTTTAAAAATAATTTTAATGCATTATAATGTAAAATAATTTTCGTTTTTCCTTCCGGATATTTCTATAAACGGTGCTAATGATATCGCTCCTCTCTACCGAAATATAATAAATGATTCACATGCAACAAAATTATGAATATTTTAACATTTTTGAATTGTCATTGACAAATTTAGGACGTGAAAAACGTTCTTTAGAAATCATATAAAACATTGCGTTACTGCTTCGCTGAAATTTTCATAAGTTTCATAAAGATACTTTAGTTAAAATTATTTCAAAATTGTAAATTAAAAATAATATTAAAAAAAGTCTTTATTTCCTAAATATTGTAAATAGTGAGACAATCCCAGGAAGTAATTATAATACTCGTGTTGGGATGAGCCGCTTTTAGCCTAAGATCGGTAACAATATAGGAACGATTTATAACACTAGCAATTTATTACTAACTAGCGGCCCGCTTGCTGTTTTACCACGTGAACTACATAATTGTTACGTTATATTGTAACCGTCGATAGTGGATTTTTGTACAATAAAGTACTCTATGTTTTACCATGGATTATCAACTATATTTATGCCAAAGTTCATTACAATCCAGTGGCCAGTTGTGGCCCAGTGGCACAAGAGTGTGACTGTAAACGACTGGTTGTGGGTTCGATTCCCACTCGAGGAGTGGAAATTATATTTCCATTTTCTTTGCTCTGGTGTCGAGGTAAAGCGCGGCGTTAAGTTCCGCCACTTAACACGCAAGCCTCTGAATTCGGCGGAAAGTGGGGAACGGAGTGTCTTAACACTAGGTTCCCTCTGCCTACCCTGCTGTGTGCGGGATATAGCGTGAAGCTATATTTTTTTTTTTATTTTTTCATTACAATCGGTCAAGCGGTTCAGATTTTTCATATAAACTATCATCTCCTATTTTAACTAACCCTTTAGAGGTTGACTATTGAAAAAAAAGTAGCCTATGTTTGACCCTGGACTATTAACTACGTTCGTTCTAAATTTTAAATTCGCCGAATGATTAGCCGTGAAAGTTTAGCCGACAAACAGACAGACTTTCGCATTTATAATATAAGTATGGATATAAATATAAAAAATAAAATATTAAAATAAATATTATCTACAGTCTATACCCATACAGTCCCATTGTTACCCATTTCTAGAACAACAATGCAATGACCACACGTGTTGTTAACGCGCAGAATGCATTGTGTGTTAATCAAGAATGTAAACATTTCTCCGTTCCGTTTGCACATTAAATGATTAGTGTACAGGTGTCTGTGTAGTTATTTGGTTTTCACTATTATTGTATATATTAAAGAGAAAAAAATAGATTTTTAGTGTGTATTTTGGTATTCAATTCTTGATTTTCGTAATTTTGTAAGACGCAAATTTCTTGAATTAAAATGACGAGCGTTCTTCGTCCAAGTCGCGGGGAAAAGAGAGTGGTAGATGAAATTAGAAAGAGAAAACAAAGTTTGAGAAGAGGTGGGTTTTTTCAAAGTTTAAATTTTACTATGACAAAAGTATTAACACGCTCGGTTTTGTTGTTTTATAGCTCCACCTTTATTTACTATATTGTACTAAGCTTTGCCTGAAATCGGGTACTTGGGAATCTAGTAAATTAGCTTTGTTTAAAATATATATGTAGGTATAAGTGTAAATGTCTTCTTAAAATATTCTCTCTTGGTTTATACGTTAAGTTGTATTTAGTATTGTATGAGTTTAGGTGTTATTTGTTCCTACATATTCTTATTATATTGGAATAAACATACAAAAAACTTCTTAGGTTTTAGTGAATACTTAGGAATTTGTTTATTTGCATTTTTTAACTAAACGCCTCTCTTGCGTAGTAGTTATAGGAACGGAATAATGAGTCACTGAATTGTTCAAACCTTACTTGGCGCACTCCAGCACTTTGCTAACTAGAAAAACTCAGAAAAGTGTTAAAATATAATCATTTTTTAAAATGGTATAGAACCTACAACTAATGCGTACAGCCACTGCATCCAATGCTTGTGCAGTTCCATTATTTTCTTACTTAATGTTTATAAATTATGAAATATATTTTTTCAGTTCAAGAAATAAATTCTAAAGAGCGGGACCAATTTTGGCTGAAGGAAGAACAGGAGGAGAAGAAACGAGTAGAAGCTGAAAGAAAGCGAAGAGAAGAGGTATGTAGAATTATAATATAATATGATACGTCTATTCAATTTTGTGATATTTTTTTTTTAGCTTTACGCTAAGCAGGGAGAAACTAATCTTTATTTTAGCGTCACGCTATATCCCGCACACAGCAGGGTAGGCAGAGAGAACCTAGTGTTAAAACATTCCGTCTCCCATTTTCCGCCAAACTCTGAAGGTATCGCGTGTTAATTGGCGAAACTCAACGCCTCGCTTTGTCTCGGCACCAACGCAGAGGAAATTAAATTTAAAATATTTTAATTCCTCGAGTGGGAATCTAACACATAGCAAGCCGCACTTATAGTCACATTTTGTGCCCACAAGCTACGACTAGTCTCAGAAATTAATTTTGACGCTCCTTTATTTGTTTTTCTCACGAATTTGAGACATTCGCGAAACCCTATGTCGCGTTTTGACTTAACTTAACAGGAAAATGAAAATGGCTTAAATACGATTATCGGAGCGACGGACGAAAATCGGAGCCACAACTATCACGTCCATAATCAGATTCTTTCTGCCTTGCTGTTCCACGATAGTTATACAATAATTGATTAAAATGTATAAAGTTTTGAAATTAAAACTTATTTATTTGTAATATTTTTAATGTGGTTTTTAAATAATAACATGTAAATTAAATTACAGGAAAAAAGAAAAGCTGAGGAAGAAGTAAGAAGAAGAGACGCGTTAGAGGCTGCTAAAAGAGCTAGTATTGAACAGCAAAAGTAATTATATTATTTTTTTAATATTTTGTTACATAATATTCCATTTATTCTTATATTTTGTATCAGAGTATAGTAAGCATCATTTGCAGTTCTCATTGGAAATAGCAACCATACTTATATTATAAATGCGAAAGTCTGTCTGTTTGTCTGTCACGTGTTCACGGCTAATCTACCGGTCCGGCTTAGATGTTTTAATTTACAATGAAAGTAGTAAATAATCCAGGGTCAAATATAGGCTACTTATTTTTCACAAAAATTAACCTCTAAAGGGCTGAAATAGGGGATGAAAGTTTGTGTGAAAAATCTAAACCGCTTGACCGATTGTAATGAATTTTTTTGGTAATCCAAGGTTAAACATAGGTTAAACATACTTTATTTTTATAAATTCCACCCTCTAGGGTTGCAGTATAACTAGACACTAATGTAGTTCACGCGGCGAAGCCTCGAGCGGGCCTCTAGTGGGAATGGTAAAAGCATTAATTATTATAAATTAAAAATGAAAATGAAATCTGACATGCTTTGATAATTACATATTCATGATATATGAAAAAAAAACTAGTGGGGTATCGAACTCACAACTACAATCTCGTGTGCAGTCGGCCGTTAATTGTGCATGAATAGAGTGACATATATATGTATGGGCAGAAAGTGTCTAGTGATAAGATACTTTATTCTCTATTTTCCCGTTTCACTTTGGGACATATTTAGTGTATGGATTAGAAAATTGGAGTGAAAATAATTTAAATATGATCCCCAAACTACAACTATCGCGTTTACAGTCAGCCACTATTCCCGTCATTACAATGTTATTTACGTACACATTATAAATAGAGAAAAACGTCGCGCGTTGTGTTAGGTACCAGAGTGAAGAAATACAAAATTAAATATAATCATTCTTCCAAGTGGGAATCGAAACCACAGCCAGTCGCATTTACAGTCACATTTTGTGCCCATAAGCCACGACGGTCTCTAAGGGGCCGTTCAAGAATTACCCTCGTCCCCCTTGTCAGCTAAAATGAGCAAAGTATAAATATATGAATAACATTTTTCAATTCATGTATTTTTATATTATAATTATGATGTTATAGGAGTTTCCGGGAAACCCCGAAATTTCGTTTCTTTTTCAAGCAAAGCTAATTTGAAGGTTGCCATTCGTGTAAATAGTAAATAATCACCGATGACATAATCATCTAGCCTCCCCTACTTCCCATGTCGTCCAAAATAAGAAAAATAAAGACGCCCCGCCCCCCTATAGTGCTCACGTAATACTGTATTAATATTGAACGGCGCCTAAATACATATTATAAACATTTGTAAAACATAAACAATTGCACAGGAATCCAGAAAACAATGACAACGAAGGTGTGAGCGCGGACGCGCTCCGCCGTCAGCGCTCGGCGGAGGCGCGCGAGCTCATCGGCGCGTCCACCGCAAACGCGCGGCAGCTGTTCCAGAGGAACCTCGCGCAGGGACAGATCAGCAATCGGTACGTCCTCTGACAGCTGTCAAGTGTGACAGGTGTCAAGTGTGACAGGTGACATGTGTGTAACAGATTGCGGTGTGGCTTGTGAGTCATGTCTCGTGTGACAGCTTTTATATGTGTGTCGTGTATCATGTGTGTGTCACAGATTGTGTGTGGTATGAGTGATAATTGATTTTAAGAATAAAACTTACGAAAATACAACCTAATTAATGTGTCCAGGGCGGTCGCGCGGCAACTAACTGTTAGAGAAGAACGAGTGACAGATTAGTAATCGGTACGACGTCGTCGGTGATAGCTGTCATGTGTCGGTGATAGCTGTCACGGATTGCGCGTGGTGTATCACGTGTCAGGTATTATGGGTGTGTGACATGCATGTGATGTGAGTGGTGAATCATGTGTCAGGTGACGAGTGTGTGTGTCACAAAGTGTGTGTGGTGTAGGTGGGTGATTCATGAACCTTTGAAGACAAAACTTTTTTACCTAATTAGTCGCGTATATTTATGGTATTCGAAAAATACAAGCTGATAGGCGCGTCCACGGCGCCCGCGCACAGGGATAGATTAGTAATCGGTACGTCGTGTGTGAATGACAGCTGTCATGTTTCAGGTGTGACAGGTGTCATGTGTGTGTTACAAATTATCAATTTAGTGCTTGATATGAGGATGATTAAAGTTTATCTTTAGTTTTCATTTTTGTTTTGTTGTTAATTTAAATACCTATAAATTAATTTATAAATAAAATATCTTCAAATAAATACTAGGCAGTTATATTCAGTAGATGTATAACAATAAGGTAGCTTTAAGCTTAAGGCTAAAGATTTGTCTATGTTTTGTTATGTGTACAATCATTTCATATAGTATGGCATCTATATGTTTTTAAGTTCATTATTTAAAAATATATATATGTTAATCTTTCTAATAGAATCTTATTTATTCTTCCAGATCAAACTCCATACCAGAGAAACCGATCAGAAGTTCAGTAATAGCTCAAAGGATAAACACATTCTCGCAGAACACATCACAACCGAGCTCCCCCAGCCATGTCAAATCCCCAATATCCCCAACAAACACCCCCAGCACCCCAAATATCACCCCCAACACCCCCAATACCCCCAACACCCCAAATTCTCTAACAACAACAGTCGAAGAACAAGAACAACCGAAAACAAGTCCATTGAAAAATATAGATAAAATAAAAATGAGTTTAGAAAGCCCTTCGCAAATACAATACGAGCCAATAATCGACCCATCTGACCTAAGTCCAAGCACGGAAACCGAACCTACTTCCTTTTCGGAATATCGAGATATAGATATGAAGCAAAGTGAGCCGATGATTAAACAGAATATTCTAGAAAATGATATGTTCGATGCGTCTTATTCGAGTTCCAATGAGAATGATGATGATGACAGTGATAATAAGTTTAGTACAATAAAACGGTCTCCGTATAGCAAGAATAATGAAGAGTTGAGCAGACAGAACACGGTTATAGAGAATGTTAATTATAAGAAGGAGAATGGTACCACTACGCTTGACGGTGGGTTTTGGATTTTATTTTATTATAGTTATTTGAAAAAAAAAAAAATAAAATAGCTTCACGCTGTATCCCGCACACAGCAGGATAGGCAGAGGGAACCTAGTGTTAAGACACTCCGTTCCCCACGCACCGCCGAATTCGGAGGCTTGCGTGTTAAGTGGCGGAACTTAACGCCGCTCTTTACCTCGACACCAGAGCGAAGAAAATGGAAATATAATTTCCACTCCTCGAGTGGGAATCGAACCCACAACCAGTCGTTTACAGTCACACTCTTGTGCCACATTATAGTTATTTGTTATGTTTTAATTTGTATTGATAATGATAACACTTTAAGAACAGGATATGTGAGTTTTTTGTGTCAATTTAAATTGGATTTGACGCTACCGCGATGACTATCTGAATGTATTTATAATATGTTATATTATTTTCATTTCTCCGCTCTGATAGTTAAGGTAAATCGTGGTGTTGAGTTCTGCCACTAAATATGCAATGTCTCGACTTACGGTGAAAATTAGAGGAAGTAGTGTCTGTTACTAGGTTACTAGGAAAAGCACTAATCTGCTTTTTATATTTATACCACTTTAGTAGTAATTGTGGCGTAAAATTATATTTGTTGGATGTCACATTGATTGATATAAGCGATGGTCGTGGGTTCGATTTCTTCTTGACTCAATATCTTAAAATTAGGAGTAAAAACCCAAAATGTTCTTGAATATGTTATTGATTCATAGAGCTAAAGAAAAAGAATCGTTTTACTTTTAAGCCGTTACATAAATACGTAATAGAATAATATGTAGAGGACAGTTGCGGCTTGTGGTTGCGTTGCAGTTGTGCCTGTAGACGTAAACGTGACTGGTTTGATTCCCACTCGAGGAATTGAAATATTTAATAACTCCTTTCCTTCGATCTGGTGATGAAGCAAAGCGCAGTACCTAATGACACCAGAATTCAGCGGTGCGTAGAGAAAAGAGTGTTTATACACTAGGTTCCTCCTAACCTACCTTGTTGTGTGCAGGATATAACGTAAAGCTAAAAATATATATTATGTGTGCACTTTCTAGATGTTTCTCCAGAGGGAATGGAAGAGGAGGGTACTATATACGAGGACCTCGACGACGACCCCGGTCTGACCGCAAGGGCCTTGTACGACTATCAAGCTGGTAATAATAATAATAATAATAAATAAGCCATTTATTTCACAACCAAATATTACATTTAATGTATGTTAGTTCTATGTTAATGTTAGTATACATATATAATAATTTTATTTACTCTAATTGTAGTGTTAGTATGGTTAGTTATAAAGTTCTTGGTTGTGAACCCCAGATTGGGTAAAGGCCTCCTCCATCCTTTTCAATTCATCGCTGTCTTTTGCTGTGGTCATCCAGTTTTTTCCTGCAACTTGTATAATGTCATCAGCCCACCGTCTCTTTGGTCTACCTACTTTACGGATTCCTCTAGGTCCCTTCCATCGTGTGGCTTGTATTGTCCAGCGTAGATCAGTGTAGCGGGATATGTCACCTGCCCATTGCCACTTGAGCTTTAGAGCTTGTGATAGCGCGTCCGTAAGTTTAGTTTTATTTCTTATAATTTCGTTTTTTATTTTATGTATTTTTCTTATTTTTAATATGCTTCTTTCCATAGCTCTTTGTGTTATTACAATTCTTTGTTTTACTTTTTTTTGTATAGATCCATTTTGACTGCCATATAATAAGAAAGGTAAAACACAAGTGTCAAATACCGTTTTCTTTAATTGGATAGAATAATCTCCCTTTAAAATTTCTTTAAGCGACGAAAACTTCTTCCAGGTTATATTTATTCTCCTTTCTACTTCTTGTTCATTATTTGTTTTATTAAATGATACCTGTTTGCCTAAATATATATAATTTTCAACATATTCTATATTCCTATCCTTCTTCCTTATCGGTATTTTAGCACTGTTAGTCATAATCTTTGTCTTATTTATATTCATCTCTAATCCTATTTTGTTACTTTCTTGGTCTAGTGTTTTTATCATGTTTTCTAATTCTTTTGGTCGTTTAGCTAGAAGGACAATGTCGTCCGCGAATCTGAGGTGTGTTAGGTATTGACCATTTATATAAATTCCTTCGTATTCCCAGCATATATTGTTGAATCAAGCTGGTATGTTTATATATTTATAATTTTATTAAGTATAACACAGTCTAATTTACTTTTAATTTAATTATATTTATCATATTTTTTTTTATTTATCGATAAACTTCTTTTATACCACTCAATCATAAATTGAGTAAGAAGTATGTGTATTGAAGAGCCGAACCTAACTATGCAGAATGTTTAAGCTTAGATCACAACAGAGTCACATTGTGATCTAGTAATGTCTGAATGTACGTGCTATTATCATAGGTTCGATACTCACTCAAAACAAAAAAAAATATAAAATATGTTTTCGTCGTACTGATTTTCAAGAGGCCACTTGTGGTTTGTGGGCACAAATTGTGACTGTAAACGCGACTGGTTGTGGGTTCGATTCCCACTCGAGGAATTGAAGTATTTAGTTGCTTGTCTTCCGTCACAACCACTTCCGAATGGTGAAAAATGGGGAACGGAGTGTCTTAACACTAAGTTCCCTCTGCCTATCCTGTTCTGTGCGGGATACGTGACGCTATAAATAATTTGTAAATATGACGATACAGTAATAATTTCACTGGAATACAGAATTAAATGACAATTATTGCTTTTATTGCAACACAAACTGAAAATGAGGGACTCCCTCTCCACTTTGAGTTCGAATTCGACTCATTGTGTGTCAGATGGCAGAACTTAACGCCGCGCTTTGTCTTATGTACCAGGTTGGAGAAATGAAAATGTTTTTATTCATAACTAATCGCGTTTATTGTCAGACGCTGTCCCGCTCCGTCATTATATACATTAACTATTTAAGTAAATTCTCCTAAACCGGAAAACTGTGTGACTTAACACAAAACGGAGTGATTTAACAATAAATTTTCATAATACAGACATTTAGAAATGTTTCATTCATGACATTTAGAAAACGTATAAAATTTTGAACGCAGCGGGATTCGAACCCATGAATCCTGAATACCGTCCAGGCACTTTGACCGCTAAGTCATGCGTTTTACTACCAGCTGCGTCGAAATTCTTATACGCTTTATTACGACTTACTTTTGTTTTTGTTTTGTTTTTAAAAAAAATAATTTTTATTAATGTCTTTTTCAATTTCCTAAGTGTGATACTATTTAGAATAAAAACAAAATAGTTTATTTATACCTTATTTAAACAATTCCAGCGGACGAATCAGAAATAACCTTTGACCCGGGCGATATAATAACTCACATAGAACAAATAGACGCCGGCTGGTGGCAAGGGCTCGGGCCTCACGGGGTTTTTGGACTGTTCCCAGCTAATTATGTGGAACTGCTGCCTTGTCATCCTCGCTAGTTTATATGTAGGTATATAATTATTAAAATATGTATTTAATTATTATTATTATTATATATGTATTTATGTATGTATTGGTTGAATAAGTTCATAGGTTTAATGGGCTGTATTATCTTTATTTTTTTTCAATTTAACGTTGGTAGGTGTTAGAGATCTTGTTAATTCTTTTATGGGATGAATGTTTCAAGCAATTTAAAGCAATTTGACGTCAAATAATTTAAAATTTAATTTAAAAATGGCTGCCCTAAAAAGCAGATGTTTCGGATTTATCAACTTATTCACATTCGGTATGCATATTATGTATAAATAAAGTTTAAAATTATGTGACTTAGATATATGTATTATATTATTATTTTTGATTTAGTTGCATTTTTGTTATTAAACATTATCAATATAACGTCTTGTGTAAAATATTGTCACTTTATTTTGTTAAAAAAGATGGAAAACTTAATAATATTTTAATCTTAACTAATTGCTTAAAAGACATACAACAATAAACATATGCATAAAGAGTTCTGTCTCTCTTTTAAGTAATTATAATAAAACTTCAATTACTAAGTGACTGATAAATAACGTACAGTTAATACTACTGGCCGTAGAATGCTGGTATTTGGTATGTGGTATTTGGTAGGTAAAGAAGTGCTAATGGATCCTTTTTTTTGTCGCTGGGAAATGCAGTTAACCCGATAAAACCCAGCGGAAACTATACTAATGGATCCTTCCTTAACACGTCTATTTAAGAAATGCAACCCTCATTTAGGGGGTAAAAAGGGGTAAAGAGATTGTATGAAATGACTGAAAAGTAAACTTTTTTTTTAAGATTCCTTCAAGTGGAATAAGGTGCTTTGCTGAAGTCTCTTATATTTTAATTTATTCTTCAACTAAATTTGTACTGTGTGTAATGAAACTAGGCTTTTTTTTAATTATTGTGTAATATTCAATTAATATGTAAAGGTCTCTTAGTAATTTATATATTTTAGTAAAAGTTGATGTAAGTTCAGTTGTTATTATTTTTTCTACAATTTTTAACATGTTTTGTCTGTGTGACTGATATTATAGTTATAACATTATGCATAATATAAGTATATAAAAGTACATAATACAAATGAGCTGTATGTCATCATATTTGTTTTTATATATTTAACTTGTCAACAAATTAAACGTATAATTTTTTCAATATAAGCTCATATATTTTATCTGTATTATGAAATAACTAATTAAATGATTAGCTTTTGAATTACAAATTATTTAGGGGCCTTTATATATTGATAAAGCTTGATTCTTTATGTTATATAAAATCATAAAATATAAATTATTTTCTTTATTATGATATCATAACATTTTTTTTTATCTTTTTCTATTCTTATCTTAGTATTTAGTATACATATGTATATATGTATATTGTAACTGATAGCTAATAATATGTAATAATTATATGTAATGGCTGCTTATTTTTTGTAAATCTAAATAATTTGTTTTTTTTTATTGTTCTTGCTATTTTTGAACTAAATTATTGAATTTATTTTCAATGATTTATTTCTGACGAATATGCAAAGTAATTTAATAATTATTTTTTCTTATTAAGTGACATTTATATTTAAAATTTAAAACATTACTTAGCAAATTTTGCCTTAGAAGTTAAGCTAGATTAGTTTAATCAATAAATCAGGTAGATTTCAAGAATTTATTACACGTTTCATAGTTTCTTTATTAAAGTATTTGAATTTGAATTTTACTCAAGGCTTACTACTACTACTACTATAAATAGTGTTCATACTTAGTTACTTTTATATATAACTTAATAAAATATAATTCATTCAAATAATTTTTAAATTAGGCATTATATTGATAACATGTGCACAAGAATATTTAAAAATTAAAATAATGGCCTCAATACACTGAAGGACTTATATTTGCAATACTTTATTAACATATTGATAGTATGTAAAGGCCTTAATATTAACTTTATATATTTTTTTATTTTCATATTATTTTTTGTTATGTTGACGTTACATGTGTGTAGTTAATACTAATCTTTTTTAAAGCTCGGACATTAAATAATGACCATGATTTTAAATAAACAATTGAATCTAATTTGATTTAAATATTTTGAAATGGCCGAAATTAAATAGCTTAGTAATTTGACATGTTTCACAAAATTCAGTTTTATAATAAGACGATAAAAATCTAAGTATATAATTTTGGTTTTTAATGTTTTTTACATTTAAATTTTTGTGTTTCACTTCGAAACTTTTGAAAGTAAATAAAAGTAATATTATTATTTTTTGTTTAAATATAATTTTAATGATACTTAATCAATTTTAATAAAAACAAAAAATAAATTAAGTAAACAAAATTAAGTAAATGTAATCTGTGAGTATACATTTTCAACAAATACGTCATTGACCCAAACTGACAAGATAAAACTTTTTTTTTAAATAACTTAAAAAGTTTATTTAAAAGTCTTTTTCTTTATTCTGTTAAATGATAGAAAAATAATAATAATGATCTCTTATTAAATGGTTGCTTAATTTTTTATAATCCTTATATCGCATTTATAGATGTACGCTTTATTTTAGGCCTTATATTATATATGTATTAACCAAGCTTAAATAAAAAATACTTTTGAATACTTTTGTTGTCACAAAATTTTTAAAGCTTTCTTAACCGCCATTTTGAATATGATAGTTATGTTCAAAATAATTTTTGTAAACTGTATAAGTTATGAAATAATTTTTTCAAATATCAATTAATTATTATGCATGTCTTTTTTGCATTTCTTATGATAATTTACACATTATTACATTATTCTATTTTATTTCTAGTTTGTAACTGGGTTTAAAATTTCACTTTAGTCATATTTTGACATATCATTTTAGTAACAGATAATAAATATTTAAATAGGCTGAATAAATTGTAGCGTTGAGTATTTATTGCTCGAATGAAATTTAAAAAAAATGACACAATATTGTTTCTTATATATTTTTTTTGTAAGAATCATTTGTGAAGATTTAACATTTTTATAATATTATTAATTTTCAAATGTTATTTATTATATTTTCATTATTTTAGATCAAAATTTTTCACAAATATGATATAATAATGTAGTTGCAAAGAAAAATTGGCTTAAAATTTATTTGACTGATATTGTTCTAGTTAGTATTTTAGTTTTTAGAGTGTGCATAATTATGTAGTATTAACTATTTTACAACTAAATATATTTAAGTTTGATACTGCCGTTGCTTTTATTGTCCTTTTTCTAAATATAGAAATTATTAGGTGACATTTTTTTTTAAACAGATAAAAGTCCTTTTTTTAATGCTAATAATTTGTTTGTTGCCTAATAATTTCTTATTTGTTAATATTAATGACATGTATATGTTGATGTATTAAGTTTATCGCTTTAGTCAAATTTAGATTAGTATTTACTTCTTTTATATTAGACTATGTTGAATATTGCGTGACCGAATTTTTTAAATGTTATTTTTAATCTGCAGTAAATGAATTTTATTTTATGGTTCTTGACATTAACTAAGCTCCTTTTTTATGTTATTTTTATATATAAATGAAAAACCTTTTTAGTCGAAACTTTTATAGTGCTGGCGCTATGTATTGATTGATTTTAAAAGCTATACAAATACTTTTTAAATCTCACTTTTCCTATAATAAAATGGTAGAAATAATTGAATCCCTTCTATTAAATATATACATAATATATTATAATGTAGGCATTTACTTTTTAACATTTTAAAGTGTTATTCACATTTAGGTAATTGAAAAAGATATTTTTAGAAAGCGTATGGCTTATAAGTCAAAGCACTAGGATGGTTTTCAAGAGGCGCAGGTTCGAATCCCGCTGCGTTCAAATTTTTATACGCTTTCTAAAAATATCTTTTTTATTTGTAGGCATTTACCTATTTACCCTCGAAAATCGTGTCTTAGTAGTGCCAATGTCATTTTTTACCCAATTTTGTACCGTTTTTGTATTGAAATGTATGTAGATGTGTATATTTGAAACCCTGCGATTATATATTAGTATATAGCGTTTTGTAGGTATTTTATATATACGCATTAGAATGAAATTGACTGTGAATTCTATTGGTTGTGGGTTCGATTCCTTTTTAAGGTTTTTTTTATTTTGTATTGGTTTTGATTGTTATCTGATCATAATTGAGAGGTAAGTTGAAAAAATAGTGCTTTAACACTAGGTTATAAAAGGAAAATGTGTTAAATTTATAAGTTAATATAATTTATGATTTTGTTTCATAAATTGGTCTTGAAAATCCCACAAATTACAATATTTTTGAAGTTAACTTTCATTCTCATCGTGATATATCTTTTATGTATATTGTATAGATAAGGTGGTTAGATGTTGATTGAAAGGTCGATTTTTTGGTTGTTAAAATATGGTTTCTCGGTAATAGATTAATAAATTGCAAGAAAATTATATTATATTAGTCATCCTATTAGAAAAACTCTACTAATTCTGCATGTACTTAGTAGAAGCGACTAGAAATTCATATTTTACTATGAAATTTCATTCTAAACTTGATCGTATTACAACAAACTACTTTGTTTTAATTATATATAAAAATTATAATCGTATAAAATTTTCAAAAAAAATATATAAATAATAAAAAATATATAAATAATAACTAAGTCTTATAACCCCCATTCAATTTTGTATATCGCGCATTTACTTTTGTTAGACGTTGTTTATTTTTTATATATCCATAGAAGATACATTTTTTATACTTTAATCCTTTTTTAAACAATATTTTAAAATAAGTTATTGTTAGATGATGCGTGTTACGTTGTTTTTGAATAAGTATATATGGAATGTGTAAGATGTTAATAAGCTTGTGTAAAACGTGAAAGAAATTGAATAATAGTTACTTAAAATGGATTGTTATCATTTTTTGTTTACTTATAAGCGACCTTTTATGTTTGTAACTTTTTTCCTAACATATAACGATTCAATGATTATTTCTCTTTTTGAGGCATTAAGTTACGTTAGCTAATTTAACAGTCTTGACAGAGGGTGTGAAAGAAAGTGATATTTTACTGAGTTCATATATGACGAAACAGAAAAAATGCATAATTAACTAAATTATTTTTGGTACTCTTTGATATAGAACATCTAAAAACCAAAATGGTTTGAGCCGATGTTACAATTATTTTATGCTCGTATGTTACATGTGATCATTATATAAACTTATTATCAATATTATGTAAACAATACAATTTCATCTTTGTTTTGTAATGTTATTACACAAATTTGGGGGTAGTCTGTTAATTAATCTTGGAACAAGGTAGGCTGCAGTGCGTTCGCCGTAAGTATTGTTAGCTTGTATCGTGTACAACTGGTTACGGGCGACTACGTTATTGTGTATATGGGTGGGTGTCTTAATGTTTTTGCTTTTTACTTAAGGACTTATTTATATGAATTGTATCCATTTTAAGTAATTATATTCAATTAAACATATTTCAAACGTTTCGGGATCACAATTATTAGCTTGAATTCAAATTTCGCTTATATAATATAGCTTTAAACAAGTAGCATTTTGAATTTAATATAGAACAGTATATATACATATGATATAGACTATTACAGTATATTAACTCCTAATACTACTTCAAATACACAGATTGTTTATTTTTTCTCGCAATATTCAATAATATTTTGTATAAAATGTTCTTTAAACTTAAACATGTAAATGTAGATTTTATGTTAGTTTATTTTTAAACAAGCTTCGTTGTATGGAACACTTAATAAATATCTACTGAACAGATTTTGATTGTATTTTTATTTGTTGTTTTATTATCCTGCTTGTTATGATGCAATTGTATTAAAAATATAGTTATTTCTAAAATTATTATTGTCCATTTGCTCCATCGATTTTACTCATTTGAAATGACTAGTAGTAGATTTATCATTGCTACCTTAGCTTTATAAATATGTAAACGATTTTGATTATAAGATTTTTTTATTAAAGAAGTATGATTTTTATGTAAATATATATAGTACATAAAATATCAAGCAAAGACGTGAAGGTGATATGTAGCATATCTGAAATTTTCAGTTTCAGTTCAAATTATTTAAAGTTATGCTATTTCGTTAAGAAATTTTCTTTAAAAAATGATTTGAATTAAGATTTAAATTAGAATTAAAATATATTGACATATATTTTTTGTCAATCGTGAAAAACATACATACTGTTTCTTTTTTCAACATCAATTACTAAAGAAACATAATAATTTAATTCGAAGTTAGATTTTCTCGATATTCGAATTTTTGTACCATGCATGTCTTTACTACTTCTAATAATAAGTAGTGATTCACATTTGGTGCTGTCATAAGTAAAGTTTAAAATATTTATGTATGTAAATTATTACCCTATTTGCAAATAAAAGCTTTAGAACTTAATATTGACTTTTATTTGACCTTTTCTATATTAAATTAATAGTTATTATTATTTTCAGGAAACAGAACCAAAAGCAAGTAAAGTTTTTCTTTTTTCATCTTTACGTCGTTTTGTGTATAGCAGAAAAGAGAACCTAGTGTTAAGAAACTCGTTTCAACTACATATTAGTTGAATCGCGGAACTCAACGCCGTGCCTTGTCTTAGGCACCAGAGCGAAATGAAATAAATAATATATAACAATCACTTCCCCGAGTGGGAATCGAACCCTAAACTATCCATCGTGTTTACAGTCAGACGCTGTTCGACTGTGTAACGAAATGAAATATTTTAAATGATATTAATAAGTAGCTAAGCTGTTGTGACACAGAATAATATATGAAAATAAATAAACATAGAAAATACAAAATTTAATACAAATCAACATTCATTTACATTTAAAAACTTAATCCAGAAGTTCATACATACATACATAATACCAATTAATTATAAATATATAAAAAAAATCAAAACTATCTTATAATTTCAGCAAACACGCCGTGCTTGGGCAGAGATATCTTATTTACTACGTCTGGTACCACCTGAAAGAATAAAAAAATAAATATAATTATAAATGTTTCTCTAAAAACTACTCAATACTATACATTTTTTTTGGTTATTTATATGTATTTATGGGGCCAGTCGTGGCGCAGTGGCACAGACGTGTGGCTTCAAACGACTGGTTGTGGGTTCGATTCCCACTCGAGGATTGGAAATATTTAATATTTCCATTTTCTTCGCTCTGGTATCGAGATAAAGCGCGGCGTTAAGTTCCCCTACTTAACACGCAAGCCTCCGAATTGCGTGTTTTAACACTAGGTTCCCTCTGCCTACCCTGCTGTGTGCGGGATACAGCGTGAAGCTAAAAAATAAATATATTTTACTAATACTTTTAAAATTCCCACGTACCTTAATCCTAATCTCCCTCGGCATATAATTATGGAAGAATTCATAGAAATCGAAATGCGTTTTGGCCACGTCCAGTCTCGCCATCTCGTTCTTAAGTACGTCGACAGAGTGAGACGGGGCTATGTCATGTTTCCTTACTTCTTTGGTAAAATTGTAAATTGTTTCTACTAATTTCTCCGCCCTCACTCTAGCTTTGTAATCGTATCTGTAATTAGTAAAAAAAAATTAAGACATTTTTTTTTAGCTTCACACTGTATCCCGCGCACAGCAGGGTAGGCAGAGGGAACCTTGTGTTAAGAAACTCCGTTCCCCACGCACATCCGAATTTGGAGGCATTGCGTGTTAAGTGGCGGAACTTAACGCCGCGCTTTACGTCTGATAGATAGAGAGAAGAAAATGGAAATATTAAATATTTCCACTCCTCGAGTGGGAATCGAACCCACAACCAGTCGTTTATAGTCACACATTTGGGCCACTGCGCTACCACTGGCCCCAATACATTTATTATTTATTAATATTAAGACAAATAATCAGTGTCCTGAGATTTGCCCTTGCATTTTAAATAGCTGCACTTTAAGTAACTTAACATTACAAAAAAACTATATAATTGAATAAAATTGATACAACTTACACCTTAAAATCTTATCACTAAATACTCTTTGCCAAACATTCAAAATTAAACAAAAACTAAATTAAATTAAAAAAAAACAATATTGAAATAAAAGCATAACACATAAAAAAAAAACAAATAAAAAAACAAACTCACTTAGGCTCCAGTTTAGTTTCTAGAAACTTATACAATCTTTTGGTAATCCAAGAGGCATTGTTCGGTTGAAATCTCTTCGGGGGCTTATACTTCATATCTTCCATAATCTCAGCGGGCAGAGAGTGGAGAAGTCTATTTCTCTCTACTTTTTTCTTGCTTTTGTCTATAGTTTTAATTCGAGGAACAGGCTTTCTTGGCACTTTGAACGGATTGTACTGTTGAGTTGTTTTTAAGGAGTTCCTTACTTGCTCTTCCTGTAAAGAAAAAAAATCATTTACTGAAGGATATTATTATCATAAATAGTCATTTTATAATTTATAAAAAATGTAGGGGCCAGTCGTGGTTTGTTAGCACAAAGTGTGACTGTAAATTTGACTGATTGTGGGTTCGATTCGACCCGAGGAGTGTAAATATTTATTATTCCCATTTTCTTCGCTCTGGTGTAGATCCAAAGCGCGGCGTTAAGTTCCGCCACATAACATGCATTACCTCCAGACTTCCGCGGAAAGCGGGGAACGAAGTGTCTTTAACGGGGAAGCGGACGACGGAGTGCAGGATGTATCCTGCACTCCGTAGCCTGAAGCTAAAAATGTCTAAAACAGACACTACATTACAGACAGACATTTTCTGTTCGAAATCGAGACATTGTGTGTTAAGTGGTGGAACTCAACGCCGCGTTTTTCTAAGGTACCAGAGCAAAGAAATGAAATATGGAGTACAACGCTGCGCTTTATCTTGTTACCAGAGTTACGAAAATTATTTAGATATAATCATCATTACCCCGAGCGGGAATTGATCCCATAATCAACGTGTTTACAGTCAAACGCTGTTAAACTGCGCCATAAGGACCTCGACGAAAGCTTGTAAAATATATCAAAAGAAATTTTTATTCCCCAATCTGGTAAGACCAAACAATTAGTAAATTCGAGCGGCATTTATAGATGTACGCTTTATTTTAGGCCTTATATTATATATGTATTAACCAAGCTTAAATAAAAAATATATAAATAGTATATATTTTGAAAATGGAATACTTTTTGTTGTCACAAAATTTTTAAAGCTTTATTAACCGCCATTTTGAATATGATAGATATGTTCAAAATAATTTATGTAAACTATATGTAAACTATATAAGTTATGAAATAATTATTTTTCAAATATCAATTAATTATTATGCATGTCTTTTTTGCATTTCTTATGATAATTTACGCATTATTACATTATTCTGTTTTATGTCTAGTTTGTAACTGGGTTTTAAATTTCTCTTTAGTCATATTTTGACATATCATTTTAGTAACAGATAATGAATATTTAAATAGGCTGAATAAATTGTAGCATTGAGTATTTATTGCTCGAATGAAATTAAAAAAAAATGATACAATACTGTTTCTTATATTTTTTTTGTAAGAATAATTTGTGAAGATTTAACATTTTTATAATATTATTAATTTTTAAATGTTATTTATTATATTTTCATTATTTTAGATCAAAATTATTCACAAATATGATATAATAATGTAGTTGCAAAGAAAAATTGGCTTAAAATTTATTTGACTGATATTATTCTAGTTAGTATTTTAGTTTTTAGAATGTGCATAATTATGTAGTATTAACTATTTTAGAATTAAATATATTTAAGTTTGATACTGCCGTTGCTTTTACTGTCCTTTTTCTAAATATAGGAATTATTAGGTGACATTTTTTTTAAACAGAAAAAAGTCATTTTTTTAATACTTATAATTTGTTTGTTGCCTAATAATTTCTTATTTATTAATATTAATGACATGTATATGTTGATGTATTAAGTTTATCGCTTTAGTCAAATTTAGATTAGTATTTACTTTTTTTATATTAGACTATGTTGAATATTGCGTGACCGAATTTTTTAAATGTTATTTTTAATCTGCAGTAAATGCCTTTTATTTTATGTTTCTTGAACTAAGCTCCTTTTTTATGTTATTTTTATATATAAATGAAAAACCTTTTTTAGTCGAAACTTTTATAGTGCTGGCGCTAAATATTGATTGATTGAAAATGCTATACAAATACTTTTTAAAAATTTCACTTTTCCTATAATAAAATGGTAGAAATAATTGAATCCCTTCTATTAAATATATACATAATATATTATAAAGTAGGCATTTACTTTTTAACATTTTAAAGTGTTATTCACATTTAGGTAATTGAAAAAGATATTTTTAGAAAGCGTATGGCTTATAAGTCAAAGCACTAGGACGGTTCCCAAGAGGCGCAGGTTCGAATCCCGCTGCATTCAAATTTTTGTACGCTTTGTAAAAATGTTTTTTTTATTTGTAGGCATTTACCTATTTACCCTCGAAAATCGTGTCTTAGTAGTGCCAATGTCATTTTTTACCCAATTTTGTACCGTTTTTGTATTGAAATGTATGTAGATGTGTATATTTGAAACCCTGCGATTATATATTAGTATATAGCGTTTTGTAGGTATTTTATATATACGCATTAGAATGAAATTGACTGTGAATTCTATTGGTTGTGGGTTCGATTCCTTTTTAAGGTTTTTTATTTTGTATTGGTTTTGATTGTTATCTGATCATAATTGAGAGGTAAGTTGAAAATATAGTGTTTTAACACACTAGCTTATAAAAGGAAAATGTGTTAAATTTGTAAGTTAATATAACTTATGATTTTGTTTTTATAAATTGGTCTTGAAAATCCCACAAATTACAATATTTTTGAAGTTAACTTTCATTCTCATCGTGATATATCTTTTATGTATATTGTATAGATAAGGTGGTTAGAAGTTGATTGAAAGATCGATTTTTTTTGGTTGTTCAAATATCAGTTTTTCGATAATAAATTAACAAATTGCAAGAAAATTATATTATATTAGTCATCCTATTAGAAAAACTCTACTAATTCTGCATGTACTTAGTTATATTATTTTATTTAGTATGAAACGACTAGAAATTCATATTTTACTATGAAATTTCATTCTAAACTTGATCGTATTACAACAAACTACCATTACTAAATTTGTTTTAATTATATATAAAAATTATAATCGTATAAAATTTTCAATAAAAAGAGTAAATTAAAAAAAAATATATAAATAATAATGACTAAGTAGTCTTATAACCCCATTCAATTTTGTATATCGCGCATTTACTTTTGTTAGACGTTGTTTATTTTTTTATATATCCATAGAAAATACATTTTTTATACTTTAATCCTTTTTTTAAACAATATTTTAAAATAAGTTATTGTTAGATGATGCGTGTTACGTTGTTTTTGAATAAGTATATATGGAATGTGTAAGATGTTAATAAGCTTGTGTAAAAAAAACGTGGAAGAAATTGAATAATAGTTACTTAAAATGGATTGTTATCGTTTTTTGTTTACTTATAAGCGACCTTTTTTGTTTGTAATTTTTTTTCCTAACATATAACGATTCAATGATTATTTCTCTTTTTGAGGCATTAAGTTACGTTAGCTAATTTAACAGTCTTGACAGAGGGTGTGAAAGAAAGTGATATTTTACTGAGTTCATATATGACGAAACAGAAAAAATGCATAATTTACTAACTAATATACTAAAAAATTTACTAACTAATAACTTTATTTTTGGTACTCTTTGATATAGAACATCTAAAAACCAAAATGGTTTGAGCCGATGTTACAATTATTTTATGCTCGTATGTTACATGTGATCATTATATATAAACTTATTATCAATATTATGTAAACAATACATTTGATATTTGTTTTTGTAATGTTATTACACAAATCTGGGGGTAGTCTGTTAATTAATCTTGGAACAAGGTAGGCTGCAGTGCGTTCGCCGTAAGTATTGTTAGCTCGTATCGTGTACAAGTGGTTACGGGCGACTACGTTATTGTGTATATGGGTGGGTGTCTTAATGTTTTTGCTTTTTACTTAAGGACTTATTTATATGAATTGTATCCATTTTAAGTAATTATATTCAATTAAACATATTTCAAACGTTTCGGGATCACAATTATTAGCTTGAATTCAAATTTCGCTTATATAATATAGCTTTAAACAAGTAGCATTTTGAATTTAATATAGAACAGTATATATACATATGATATAGACTATTACAGTATATTAACTCCTAATACTACTTCAAATACACAGATTGTTTATTTTTTCTCGCAATATTCAATAATATTTTGTATAAAATGTTCTTTAAACTTAAACATGTAAATGTAGATTTTATGTTAGTTTATTTTTAAACAAGCTTCGTTGTATGGAACACTTAATAAATATCTACTGAACAGATTTTGATTGTATTTTTATTTGTTAGTTTATTATCCTGCCTATTATGATGTGATTGTATTAAAAATATAGTTATGTATTTCTAAAATTATTATTCTCGATTTGCTCCATCGATTTGTACTCATTTGAAATGACTAGTAGTAGATTTATCATTGCTACCTTAGCTTTATAAATATGTAAACGATTTTGATTATAATATTTTTTTATTAAAGAAGTATGATTTTTATGTAAATTTATATAATACATAAAATATCAAGCAAAGACGTGAAGGTTGATATGTAGCATATCTGAAATTTTCAGTTTCAGTTCAAATTATTTAAAGTTATGCTATTTCGTTAAGAAATTTTCTTTAAAAAATGATTTGAATTAAGATTTAAATTAGAATAAAAAAATATTGACATATATTTTTTGTCAATCGTGAAAAACATACATACTGTTTCTTTTTGCAACATAAATTACAATAAAACAATAATTTAATTCGAAGTTAGATTTTCTCGATATTAGAATCTTTGTACCATGCATGTCTTCACTTCTTCTAATAATTAGTGATTCACATTTGGTGCTCTGTCATAAGTAAAGTTTAAAATATGTATGTATGTAAATTAAAATATTTATGTATGTAAATACCTATTTGCAAATAAAAGCTTTAGAACTTAATATTGACTTTTATTTGACCTTTTCTATATTAAATTAATAGTTATTATTATTTTCAGGAAACAGAACCAAAAGCAAGTAAAGTTTTTCTTTTTTCATCTTTACGTCGTTTTGTGTATAGCAGAAAAGAGAACCTAGTGTTAAGAAACTCGTTTCAACTACATATTAGTTGAATGGCGGAACTCAACGCCGTGCCTTGTCTTAGGCACCAGAGCGAAATGAAATAAATAATATATAACATAATCACTTCCCCGAGTGGGAATCGAACCCTAAACTATCCATCGTGTTTACAGTCAGACGCTGTTCGACTGTGTAACGAAATGAAATATTTTAAAAAATGATATTAACAAGTAAAGCCGTAGTGACACAGAATCCATACTTATATTATAAATGCGAAAGTCTGTGTGTTTGTCTGTCACGCTTTCACGGCTAATCTACCGGTCCGATTTGGATGAAATTTAGAATGAAAGTAGTAAAAGTGACTAGGTCTAACATAGGCTACTTATTTTTTCAAAAATCAACCTCTAAAGGGTTGAAATATGGGATGAAAGTTTATATGAAAAATCTAAACCGCTTGACCAATTGTAATGAATTTTGGCATAAATATAGTTGAGTTTCTAAGCTTAAACATAGGCACCTTTATTTTTTGAAAATGCTTCCTGAGGGTTGCTTTATAATGAAATATTTCACGCGGTGAATCCGCGGTGACAGAATAATATATAAAAATAAATAAACATAGAAAATACAAAATTTAATACACATTAACATTCATTTACATTTAAAAACTTAATCCAGAAGTTCATACATACATAATACCAATTAATTATAAATATATAAAAAAAATCAAAACTATCTTATAATTTCAGCAAACACGCCGTGCTTGGGCAGAGATATCTTATTAACTACGTCTGGTACCACCTGTAAATAAATAAAAATTAAAATATTATTTAATTAAAAAGTGTTAACTAAAAATCGCTTAAATACTATCAATGTTTTTTTCATTGTTTTATTCAAATAGTCAATAAAATCATACAAAAAATATTTTTAGAAATTTGTACAACTTTGAAAGTATGGAGTATTTAGGATTTCTTGCAATACTTTTACCAGACTTTTCATCTTCGCGCTCTATCTTAAAATGTTATTCAAACACTTAAGAAATTGAAAATGATTTTTTTAAGATAATATATAAAAAATTGAACCCGCGCCTTCGATCGATCATAGCGCTTGAACGGTTTCTAAGAGGCGCAGGTTCGAATCCCGTCGCGTTTAAATATTTATAATATATTCAATAAATATATTTTACTAATACTTTTAAAATTCCCACGTACCTTAATCCTAATCTCCCTCGGCATATAATTATGGAAGAATTCATAGAAATCGAAATGCGTTTTGACCACGTCCAGTCTCGCCATCTCGTTCTTAAGTACGTCGACAGAGTGAGACGGGGCTATGTCATGTTTCCTTACTTCTTTGGTAAAATTGTAAATTGTTTCTACTAATTTCTCCGCCCTCACTCTAGCTTTGTAATCGTATCTGTAATTAGTAAGAAATTTAGATATATTTTTTAAACATATTTAAAGTGTTATTCCACACTTAGGAAAATTGAAAAAGTCATTTTGAACGCAGCGGGATTCGATCCCGCGCCTCCTGAATACCGTTCAGGCGCTCTCACCACTGAGCCATGCGATCTACTATCCGCTGCTAAATAAGTTGTAATAAAGCGTATAAGAATTTTGCTGCGTTTTCATACGATTTCTTTAATTTTTTTTTCAATTTATATATATTTAATTTTAAAACAAAAAACGCGGCGTTAGGTTCCGCCAATTAATGTCTTGTTTCATTTTCAAGTGGAAAGTGGAGAACAGCGTGTTTTGACAATAGGTTCTCTGTCTACTTTCTTTGTCTAGCTAGAAAACATGTAAAGCATTTACTTGTAAATTATGAAAAATAAGTAATAAATGCATAAGAGGCCGTCGTTGCCTGTTCGATTCCCACTAGAGAAATTATTAAATTTATAATGTTCATTTCATCGCTCTGGTACTTAACACAATACTGTTCCGATTTCACGTGAGAAGTGAAGGATGCAGTGTCTTGAGAACAGAACAGAACAGAAACATTACAAAAAACTAAATAATTGAATAAAATTGATACAACTTACACCTTAAAATCTTATCACTAAATACTTTTTGCCAAACATTCAAAATGAAAAAAAAAAAAAATTAAAAAAAAAAAAACAATCCATACTTATATTATAAATGCGAAAGTCTGTGTGTTTGTCTGTCACGCTTTCACGGCTAATCTACCGGTCCGATTTGGATGAAATTTAGAATGAAAGTAGTAAAAGTGACTGGGTCTAACATAGGCTACTTATTTTTTCAAAAATCCACCTCTATAGGGTTGAAATAGGGGAAGAAAGTTGGTATGAAAAACCTAAACCGCTTGACCAATTGTTATAAATTTTGGCATAAATATAGTTGATAATCTAAACTTAAAAATAGGCTACTTTATTTTTTAAAAATGCGCCCCTGAGAGTTGTTATATAACGAAATAGTTCACGCGGCGAAGTCGCGAGCGGGCCGCTAGTAATGAAATAAAAGCATAACATTTAAAAAAAAAGAAATAAAAAAATATCAACAAACTCACTTAGGCTCCAATTTAGTTTCTAGAAACTTATACAGTCTTTTGGTAATCCAAGAGGCATTGTTCGGTTGAAATCTCTTCGGGGGCTTATACTTCATATCTTCAATAATCTCAGCGGGCAGAGAGTGGAGAAGTCTATTTCTCTCTATTTTTTTCTTGCTTTTGTCTATAGTTTTAATTCGAGGAACAGGTTTTCTTGGCACTTTGAACGGATTGTACTGTTGAGTTGTTTTTAAGGAGTTCCTTACTTGCTCTTCCTGTAAAGAAAACAATTTTCATTTACTGATGGATATTATTATCATAAATAGTCATTTTATAATTTATAAAAAATGAAGGGGCCAGTCGTGGTTTGTTAGCACAAAGTGTGACTGTAAATTGACTGGTTGTGGGTTCGATTCGACTCGAGGGACGGAAATATTTAATATTTCCATGTTCTTCGCTCTGGTGTATAGGCAGAGCGCGGCGTTAAGTTACGCCACTTAACACGCAATGCCTCCAGACTTCCAAGGAAAGCTCCCTGCTTTCCTAAGTGTCGTTAACGGGGTTGCGTAAAACTCCGTAGCGTGAAGCTAAAAATGTCTAAAACAGACACTCCTTCATTTTCTGTTCGAAATCGAGACATTGTGTGTTAAGTGGCGGAACTCAACGCCGCGCTTTTTCTAAGGTACCAGAGCAAAGAAATGAAATATGGAGTACAACGCTGGGCTTTATCTTGTCACCAGGGTGGAGAAACGAAAATTATTTAGATATAATCATCATTACCCCGAGCGGGAATTGATCCCACAATCAACGTGTTTACAGTCAAACGCTGTCAAACTGCGCCATAAGGACCTCGACAAAAGCTTGTAAATATATAAAAAGAAATTTTTATTTCCCAATCTGGTAAGACTAAACGCTTAGTAAATTCGAGCGGTGGTCTAGGTTCTTACTAATTCTCAATTAATAAATCATAACTTACCATTTTCCGTTTTTTCTCCATATTTTCTTCTTTAATCTTCTGTAGGTACATTTCTAGAGTAGTCTGTCTTTTTCTCTTTGATTCTTCACGTTTTTCGCGTACTTCAGATGCTTCGCGTTCTTTATATTCTTCTTCATGAACTTCGTCTTCTTCGCTTTCGTTAACTTCTTCACGTCCTTCATATTCTTCACTTTCCCCGTGTACATCAGATGCTTCGTATTCTGCATTATCTTCACATTCATTATCTTCTTCACGTTCTTCATCTTCTTCGGTTACTTCACATTCATTATCTTCTTCACGTTCTTCATCTACTTCAGTTACTTCACATTCATTATCTTCTTCACGTTCTTCATCTACTTCAGTTTCGTCACATTCATTATCTTCTCCACGTTCTTCACCTACTTCAGTTTCGTCGCATTTATTAACTTCTTCACGTTCTTCATCTACTTCAGTTTCGTCACATTCATTATCTTCTTCACGTTCTTCATCTACTTCAGTTTCGTCACATTCATTATCTTCTTCGCATTCTTCATCTTCTCCGCGTACTTCACTTTCTTCACATTCATTATCTTCTTCACGTTCTTCATCTACTTCGAGTTCTTCGCTATCTACACATTCATTATCGTCTTGACGTTCTTCATCTTCTTCAGGTTCTTTATCTTCTTCACGTACTTCACTAACTTGTTCAGGCGTCTCATCCACATGCATTGGTTCTTCTTCATACGATTCAAAATGTGGTAGTTCAGTGGAATTGGCTTGCGGTGCCTTAGTATTATCTACTTCGGTTAAATCCGCTTTATCCATAAAATTAGTGTGTCGTTTCGCCGATTTCTCCATGACGAGGGCGCGGAGTGACTTGCGGAGAGTGAAGTCCTTGCCGAATGTCTGTCTCAAAGTTTTACGTGTAGTTCTATGGGAATCCCAACCAGAATTGTCTGCACTGGAATCCCTCGTCCCATCGGAAAATCCAGTGCTTTCCCTAACTGGAGCTAAGCTAGGGCGTATGTTTAGATTTTTAATCAAAATGCTCTTGGACTTCCTCGCAGTTGTGTTCCGTCCTTGCGCTGTGAACGAGTCTATTTGGTTTGTTTTGTCGTGAAGGACGGCCTCAGGTGACGTCACTCCCAAAATTTCTTCCTTTTCATTTGTCACATTTGGTGATTCATTATTATCACTACCAGCTTCATTAACTACTGCATCATTATCTTCATTGTGTTGCTCATTTTGATCAGCAGCATCGATTTGTTCTTCATCATTATCATTTTCTTCAATTTCATTTTCACTTTCAACATCATTATTTTCTGTTCCATTTTTTTCATCATTATTTTCTATTTCTTCTGTTTCACTTTCATTTTGTTCAACATCATTATTTTCCGTTTCATTTTCACTCTCATCAACGTCTTCCTGATCTTCGTCAGGTAAATTTTCAGAAACTTCATCATTTTGCTCTTCGTCAGATGTAACAGCATCATCGCTTTCATCTTGTTGTTCGTTATCAACTTCCATGCCTTCTTCATCATCATCTTGTTCATCTTGGACTTCATTTGATGACTCTTTTTCTTCACCGTTGGTTTCATTTTGTCGTTCATCATCAACTTCCTTGTCTACTTTATCGTCGGTTTCATTTTGACTATCACTTTCATTTGGTTCTTGTTCTGAAACAATTTGCTTGCTGTGTTCGTCAGATTCATTTTGAATTTCTTGGCTTACTATTTGCTTTTCATTTCCTGATTCATTACTTTCTTCATTTATTTCAGCGTCCATTTGATTGTTACTTTCCTCTGCTTCGTTTTCTTTTTCATTATCAGGTTGAGTTCTATTCTCGTGTTTATTACTAGAAGATTGACTGTGTTGTTCTTTTGTATCTTTAGTAATTTTGTTATCAGTATTCATTGTTCTATTTTCTTTATTCACAGTAGTGTTGTGCCTCTTACTTTTATTATGTTGTGAAACATTTACAGTATCTATGTTGTCTGTTATTTGACTGACAATTCTACTTTGTTTTTCGACATTGACATTTGGGACTTTTTGATTATCTGATAAGATTACCTTTTCAGTGGCTTCACCATCTACCATGTCATTATCATGTTTATGGCTTATGTTTTTATTACTTGATTTATTTAATATGTTTATTGTGCTTTCTTTACTTTGAATTACATCAATTTTATTATGTAATTGATGTACTGTATCATTTTTATTTTTCAATGCATTGGTAGTACTAGTGTTAACTTCGGCGTCTTCAATATTTTCATCATCATGTTCATATTCAAGAGTAAAATTTTCATTATCATTAGGTTCATTTTCATTGTTTTCCATTTCATTTTCATTTGGCGTTATTGAAATATTTTGATCAGATTTATTATTGTCTTCTAAATTACGCTGTTCTTCAATATTTTGTTTAATATTTCCAGCATTTTTGTTAAGTGATATATTCTTTGTCACACTTTTATCTTTCATTGTGTTATTTTTAGATATATTACTTGTTTTAGAACGATTTGCTTTTACTAATGAAGTTTCTCGTATTGATTTACTTTTATTTCTAGTAATTCGACTATTCGAAAGATTAGGATCTTCTTCCATAACTACATCTTGCTGTTCCAAAGTCTCAATATTTTTTAACTTTGAATTAGACGAAATTTTCGATTTATTTTTGGAATCCATAGATTTGTTAGATTGTTTAGTTTTATTCATTGTTTTATTTATAGTAGAAACTGTTTCAGATTCCTTTACTTCCGACAATTTACTAAGCCTGGCCCGTTTGACGGGTGTGATATCTTCAAGCTGATTTCCAACCATTGTGGAAGATGGCAATAACTTCCAATCGTCCATTTCTAAATCTATACTAGACGTAGGTGAATGGTGAGGAGCCCGTGAATTAGTACTTTCTCTACGTTCTTCAACATTTTTTTTGAAAGCGAACACTTTTGGTTGTATATCAGATATATCATCCTCACTATCTGATACAATAAAGTCAGCAAACATATTTTTACGCTTTATTGCTGCTCTATTGCCAAAAAGGGTGCGAACTTGACTTTTTACTTCAGGTGCTGGCATATCTTTAGTTTTATTTAATGTTTTATTTGTTGATATGTTTAATAATCCTGAAGGAAAAACTGGCTTGTTTCTTTGTTTGGGCTGGCTGAATAAGTTTTTAGGAACAACATCTATATCTTTTACAGGTTCTGTTTGACTTTTACGTTTCTGACTATCTCTGTTATTCATAATTTGAGCAAATTTCTTTTGAGGATTATTATCTTTTTGGGTAAATAATTTTCTTTGTGGAATCACTATACTACTTATGGATTCTCCATCGCTACTTTCTGGCAGATCTAAAGTGTAGTTTCGTTTTTCTTGGCTGCAAAAATATATAAAATATAAATGTGAAAATCTTTAGCAAATAATTATCATTTTATTTATTTCAATATGTTATACAATTTATGCAGTAATAATTCAATGCTTTATTTTTGATATACACCTGAATTTATGTGTAATTTTGGTATATTTTCACAAATGTATAAATTATTTTTCAGTACTTCAGGTTTTTTTTCATATGGCAAGATAATGAGAGAAATTCTTCAGTTTTCAAACTCACATCCATTATACAATTTACTACTCACAAAGTTTTAAATTTATTTATGTAAAATGGCATACCTTAAAACTTCAACATCAAATTCATCTGCTACATTATTAATTTGAGCAATGTCTTTACTTTCTAGGACATCCATTATTTCTCTGGAGTTTTCACCTAATCTTTTCCACCAACTTTTACCTGAATAAGAAATTATGTTACATATTATACATTTTTATTAACAGAATATTATAACAAAATATTGAAAATTCAATAAGGCTATGACATTGCAAAAATAATATATAGACTCTTTAATTTATTTCTTTATAAAGTTCAATTACTTATATACTATTTTAATAATATCTAGATATGTTTGTTAAACACCTTATTAATAAAATATAGTAAAAATCTAGTTTATATAATATATGTAATAACTTGTGACAACGCTAAGATTTTTTCAATTTTTTTTAAGGTTTCTCTTATATAAAGCATGCATAATAAGCAAACAGAAGCTAAGATCAAAACATTCTCCATTTGAGACAATTTGTCTGGAGCAATAAGTGGTATTCAAAGACCATGTGTATTAGTAGTTTATATTATCAAACCAAGGAAGTTGAATGACTACTGGACATACTATAGTTTAAGAAAATTAATTATACATACAAAAAATATTTTTTATTTATTATGTTTCGTTTGGAAAGGTCCAGCAGACAAAAATATTATACTAAAAGTATGACCAAATTTTGAAATTATGCTAGGTTAATCAGATCTAGATTCAATAAATTTTTAAAAGACCTTTGAAGTGATACATGTAAAGCTAGATTTTTTTTGTTATGTGTAACCATAGCATACACAAACATTTGTATAATAATAATTCAACAGTAAAAGAACTTATAGGCTCAGAATTCTGCCACCAGTTAAAAAGATCCTCTTAATAGTTTGAAGTTAAGAATGGACAGATGTATCATTAATATTTTGTAGCAATAAGTTTGTATGTAAAAAACAATATGTTAGATTTTATTAAAGAATATTAAAGTTTGAAAGTAAAGAAATTATATTGATATGTAATACTTACGACCAGGCTGTATCTCTATATCAGTAACATCAGTTAATACAGATTGTCTGTTTGGCATAGGGGATACTTTGAATGAATTAGATACAATTGTTGATAGACGGACAGATAAATTAGATGGTGCGGGCGAGGAGACACTGCGAGTTCGTCGTCGAGGCTTATGTCTTCGCGGTGTTGATATTACACCTTGTGAACGTGAGGGAGATGGTATTCTCGAGCTCGGCATTTTTTTATCTGGATGTTAAGAATCATTGATTTCATTTATTTATTAAGCGTAATTCTAATAAAATGCATTTTACAATGAGATTTTTCATTACATGTCTTTTATTAACTCTATTTATAGTGTAACGAAACTAAATTTGTATTTATATAAATTTAGTTTCGACGTATAAAACATATTACACTCACCTAAGCAGAAAGTATGCTATAAAATTAATTGTTTCACTACAAGAACTAGGACTATTATACCTAGCTATGGAAATACCATATTAATAAATTCTTAAACAACAAAATACATTTAAATTCTTTACACAAAACAAACTTCTTCGAATTTGAAACAGTGAAAACAAAATTGACATAACCGTTTTATATTTTGTTTGAAATTGACACATTCCGTTTATTTTCAATGTTTGGACTTAAATATTTTAACTGATTATAGATTACATAAATGCTTATGTGTCTATTTCTAATGAATTAAAATATTATATTATCCTAAAACTAAATGTCCTGATATGAATAATACTATACCCGAGTACTAGTTTATTTTTACAACATGTATGTACGGCATGTAAAATGGAACGCGTACATTTTAAATGCGTTCAAGATAATAGACCTTAGAAATTTTAAGTGTTTTATTTAAAGTGAGTATAGTCAATTTACGAATAGATGATTTTTAATAATTAATTATAGTAGAAGTCTATAGATGATATTTAATAATGAATAACAGTAAAATAGTTATATATAGAATCAAAATATTTATTTAAAAACATGAATTTAATTTTCATGTAACGAAATTATAACCATCTAATTAAAAGTATAACTATCTAACTATAGTAAAAGTATAAAGAGATCATAAAGTCTAAATTCTTTCCTTTTTACATGAAAATTTTTTAATCGTCATATTATTTTTTTTATTGTAAATCTTTTCAAATATTTATATTGTGTCGTCAGGGATACGAATTTATGATCATTTCATTCACTCAGATGATATAATACAATGAGTATCTGTTTTTAAAATTCAATTACTTGTAAACATAAATTTTAATTACACAATGTGAATGTCGGAATAACGTGTAGGTGTTAAATAAATATTGACTTTCCTCGCCATTTGTTTACTATCGTTTTGTAGAATTTGCAAACATGCAGATAAGGAATTGGTAGTCTTTATTTATTGTATGTTAAATTCTTATACTGTTAGGTATACATTATTTGTAACGTTTATTTATATAAAGCTAAAAGTTTTCTTTTTCGCATCTGCATAATATAGTAGTTTCCTGCCAGAACTTTGTAAATTTTGTCTGTATTTTTAAAAAAATGTTTATGGGGAATAAAATTATCTTATCCATTAATAAAATGTACGGACAGCTGCTAAAGTTACAACGTCGGAAAATAAACTTAGTGAAATCACATAAGTTACACGATAAATGTAAAATATAATATATAAATTAAAATAATATATAAAATATATGCACTAGTTTTAATATTGCATCCAACTTAAAGGTCGACTTCATGCCGGAGGCGCGACACGCGAACAATAACCATGAGTTAAGGTTACGTTAATGTTGACAATGCTAATTGCTGAACGATTAAAGGTCTTTTGTTCAGCAAATTTGTATAACCATTCACGTAATATTAAATATTTAAAAGCATTACAGTATAGAAGTAAGTTTGTCTGTCACATATTTATGAACTGTGATTGTAATATTTAAACTAACGCTTTTTTTTTTATTTTCATATATAAATACTGCAGCCACATAGCTTGTTTTGTATTTCTTCTTTAATATTATTTATGACATACATATATTATTACGTATTCAGAACTAATACTTAACGTAACATTTTGGATTCAGCTAAGGAGATCACTAATCTAATCATTACTTTTTTTTGTTGCTCTTGGTGCTCTCATTTAGCTGCGCCCGGCCCGTTCTGTTACGGTTGCAAAGATGCAATAGGAATTTAAAGTAGAAATAAAAATTTAAAGTCTTTCTAAAAAGTTTTTCAAGTAAAATAGCCGAAAGGTATTAGTTTGATTGAGTCATTTGTGGAAATAAACAAGATATGTTTGTATGTCATGATGTCGCGTTATTTGTAGAATGTAAGATATAAATTCACGAGTAGTTATTATTTATTATATTATGTGTTTAAAATGACAAAAGGAAAAGACCTCGATACTGTGAACGGGGAGACAAAACCCCCGGTTTGTTCATTTATGTTTTATTGTATCAGTTAAAAATTGATTTGTTGAAAAATTTTACAATAAGTGTTTTTATAATGAATTTAAATGTGTATGGATGCATATTTGTATAGTGAAAGTTATAGTTCAGTGCGTCTGTTTATATAAACGTGTTTTATTACGGTGTAAATGATATTTTACCTAAATATATAGAATATATAGATAATAGATAAAATAAAAAGTTATTATATACGAGTATGCACACAATCTTTATAGTGTTAAACAAACAAATATTTAAGGTGTCAAACTACACTTTTGTTATTTGACACTTTAAAGTAAAGTTAACAAAAGTATTAAGAAGCGCCTGTGGAGAAGAAAAACTCTTTATAAAGAAAAAGTGTTAAGAAAATCATGGAGAGTTTTTCTTTAGTATACTTCGCCTTTAGACGCAAATTTAAAGAAATAAACAATTAAAATAATTATTACAATATATTTTTAGTTATTTTAGATTAGGCTTAATAGTTCAATTCTTAGTTGTGAGAAATGATGAAATTAAAAAAAAAAATGTTTTAGGTGAAAGATGGTTTCCCGCGAATAGTTATAGTAATAATCATCGCGGAATTTTGTGAGAGATTTTCTTATTCTGGCATGAGAGGTGAGTTAAATATAGTTTTATGCATTTTATTTACATAATACATACAATATTTTTTTTCATACCTTTACCTATGCATTATTAACTCATTTGACGGAAAAATAAAGATATTCAATTATTGCTAATATTTCAATGTGTATTTAATGACACACTAATTGAGATTTGTTGACTGTGCAATGTACATTCGATAATCAGCGATATTTTTAAATTAAGAAAAATCATAATTATTATTACGGTAGGTACTTCATTATAGTCTTGTTAGATGCATTGCAGTATGTTGCTCGATGATAGATAGATAGATGATATATGACAACGAGAACGGAAAGACAAATTAACAAAAATTGCTAAGTAAATAACCAATTCGACAAAATAACTAATTCCTAACAAGAGACTTGAAGCTTTTCCTTCACTTTAACATAATAAGTTTGACTAAAAAAGCGATAGTTGTGGGTTTGATCCCACTCAGGGAAATTATAGTGCTAGGTAACAAGAAAGAAAATAATAAAACAACTTTGTAATCGATAATTGTTCACTTGGATTAAGTTTTACAGAATTATGCACTCGATACACAAACGGACAGACGGCTCGCAATAGCACTAGCTTTTATAGGTTTTAAATATTACCCTCTCTAGTTGTCGTTCTCCCGCCAATAATCATTTTGTTATGTCAATAGACATAACCTGTTTAAGTGACGTTTGAAAATATCTAATGTGTCGTAGAGCTCCGCCAATTAAAAAATCTATTTCAGACAGAAAGTGAAAAAGGGAGTATCTTGACACAAGATTCTCTCTGACTGATTTGCAGCTTCACGCTGTTTCTCGCATAAGAGGGTGCTATGCGGGAAACAGCGTGAAGCTGCAGAAGAAATTATAATGATTTCTAAATCTACGAAATCAAATCCACGCTACGTACCTACACTTCCATTCCGAAAGGGTTGTATCTTATACATGGCTCATTTAGCTTCATTATACAGTTATTGGGTTGTTAAGGACCATTGTGTGACACGCCTCATTCAACCTAATGTGAAGGGACGATGATGTCGTCAAGTCGAAGCCTTGAATTATGCAGTCGTTTTCTAGTAATGCTGTTCAGTCGTTTCTTATATATTTTTAGTAGTAAAGCATCTTAGATATCAACATAATAGTTTTTTAGATATCAAAATAAATTTTAACTAAAGTTTTTTAAAAATATGAACAGTCTAACTTTAAGTTCTGCACCAACTCGGAGACCAGATGGTCTTTGAATATTTGATCTGTGAGGAAAAGTCAGTGACACTATAAATAAACCATTCTTTATAGTGTGTAGCAGCTTTTTATTTTATCATAGTGAACGCAGTGTTAGGCTCGAAACATTCGTTTTTCCACTTTCCACCCAAAATCAAGACATTATATGTCGATTGGCGGAACTCAACGCTGCACTTTGTCTTAGACACAAGAGCGAAGTTGAGAAATTGATTTAAATGTAATCGTTTCCCAGAGTGTGAATTGAATCCATACAATTTGACCTTGTAACTTTCATCTTGGTCATTCAAGTACATGTCTACTATGCCCACAGTAAATGCGGTCTTAGTTAACATTTATCTTTATATTTTATTCATAAATTTCAGCCTTCCTAACGCTCTATTTGCGGAGTAAATTAAGCTTTACGGACGAGGAAGCTACAGAGATATATCATGTGTTCTGTACATTTTGTTACTTTTTCCCCATACTTGGTGGAATTTTGGCGGATAATTATCTTGGGAAATTCAGGTAAATATTTATATTTTTTTTAGTGTCACACTATATCACGCACACAGTCGGGTAAGCAGAATGCCCATTATCCATGTCTCATTAGAGGAGATGCAATATTAAATATTTAATTTCCTCGTGTGGGAATCGAACCGACAACCAGTCGTGTTTACAGTCACATTTTGTGTTCCTGCGCCACGACTGGCCACAACATTGCTATAGAATATATGTTTTTGGTTACATTATTTAATGTCTTTTATTGGGGAACGGAGTGTTTTCATATTAGCTTTTTTGTTAGTACTTTGCTATGCGAGATAAAGTGCGTGATTAAAAAAAATATACTTTTACGTTTGTTATACCAAAGTGAATGTATTAAATTATTTACATATATATAAATAACAATATAAGTTAATTGACAAACATACTAATATAAAAAAGTAGTGTCCGACCGAAACTGAATTTTCAGCCGAAACCGAAACCGAACCTTCGGTTCTGACTTCAGTTTCGGCCGAAACCGAAACCGAAACTGCTGATGACGTCATAAAATTTGAATAATATGTAGTGTCCGACCGAAGGTTCGGTTTCGGTTTCGGCAAGTTTCGGCAAAAAATTGTAGTTTCGGCCGTAGTTTCGGTTTCGGCAAAAAAGCTGCCGAACCTTCGGCAATGCCGAAACTCATGACGTACTCAAGAATTTTCACGTAGCTTAGATACTTTTGAGTGTTTTTATAGCTTGTCAACCTAATCTTAAGATGTAGTAAATTTTAATATATTTAATTTAATGATATATAAATTAATGATACTATGAACTGCTGACGACAGATTAAATGAACTATCCCTGTTAGTCTGTAACGAAACTATGTGTCTGTTCGCGTAAGTGTGGCTCCTTTCAGGGGTCGAATAACTATGATTAATTGATATTTTGCGAGCCCTGGGCTAGTTACTATATTGGAGGCTTGCCTTAATATTATTTAAACATAACCGTTTTCTATATAAATGTTACACAGTATATAGTCAATAAGTTAATATAAATATATATCTAATGTAAATCTTATCGTAAATTAGCACATAAATTTCTCTGCAAGAAATGCACAGGTACGTTAAAGGTGAAACCTTTTTGTAAAAAAATACCTATTAACCAAGTGTTGCCAATCTTAAGTGGCGACCGAGGGCCTTGATAACCCACAGGTCCCTGCGCAACAGCTCAAAAACTATTTTTGAGGAAACCTCTTACTGCCACTTGGAAAACCTCAAAAAAAATGTTTTTTTTTACGATTATTTAATTATTTACGCTAGTATATATAATAAAATCAACGCAATCACAATAATTCAAATGCACGTGTAATTTTAAAAGCGTAAAAAATGCATTTTTTTACATGTTATTCAAATTTTATGACGTCATCCGCACTTTCGGTTTCGGTTTCGGTTTCGGCCGAAACTGAAGTCAGAACCGAAGGTTCGGTTTCGGTTTCGGTTTCGGCTGAAAATTCAGTTTCGGTCGGACACTAATAATATGTAAAAAAAATACATTTTTTACGCTTTCAAAATTACACGTGCATTTGAATTATTGTGATTACGTTGATTTTATTATATATACTAACGGAAATAATTAAAGAATCATAAAAAAAAAACAATTTATTTGAGGTTTTCCAAGTGACAGTGAGAGGTTTCCTCAAAAATAGTCGCATTGAAATAAAAAAACCATTTTAAAGTTTTGAGATCTTAAGATGAAAAATGTCTTCAAACGACGTGTTCCAATCTATCCTGATAAATATTGAAAGAGAAAAAAAAAACAAATTTTTCAGTTCATTTTTTTTCTAAAAAGTTGAAACATTTTTTCAACTTGACCACTATATGGATCGGATCACTTGTTAGTCTAGACCTATGCCAGTTCTCTTTACCCAAGGCTCCTAGGGATTTACATAGAGGTTTTTTGAGCCGTTGCGCAGGGACCTGTGGGTTATCAAGGCCCTCGGTCGCCACTTAAGGTTGGCAACACTTGTGTTAATAGGTATTTCTTTACAAAAAGGTTTTCACCTTTAACGTGTTCACCTGTGCATTTCTTGCAGAGAAATTTATGTGCTAATTTATGATAAGATTTACATTAGATATATATTCATATTAACTTATTGACTATATACTGCGTAACATTTATATAGAAAACGGTTATGTTTAAATAACATTAAGGCAAGCTTCTAATATAGTAACTAGCCCAGGGCTCGCAAAATATCAATCAATCATAGGTATTCGACCCCTGAAAGGAGCCACACTTATGCGAACAGACGCATAGTTTCGTTACAGACTAACAGGGATAGTTCATTTAATCTGTCGTCAGCAGTTCATAGTATTGTCATCATTAATTTAAATATATTAAAATTTACTACATCTTAAGATTAGGTTGACAAGCTATAAAAACACTCAAAAGTATCTAAGCTACGTGAAAATTCTTGAGTACGTCATGAGTTTCGGCATTGCCGAAGGTTCGGCAGCTTTTTTGCCGAAACCGAAACTACGGCCGAAACTACAATTTTTTGCCGAAACTTGCCGAAACCGAAACCGAAACCGAACCTTCGGTCGGACACTATAAAAAAGTATTACTATATTACCATTTCTTAGTAAATACTTCGTTACATTTTGAACGTAGAGAAAATTAGGTACTGTTTAACGTTCGTATTACACATCTTTATTGATATATTTATTGTTTATATTTCAGAACAATTCTATACTTGATGTTTATATATGCTGGAGGGAATGTGCTGGTTGCCATCACTGCTATACCTCTGCTTGAAATGCCTAAGCGGTAAGTTTATTTATAACTAGCGGCCCGCTGGCGGCTTCGCCGCGTGAAGTGTTTCCTTTTATTGCAACCCTCAGGGGTGGATTTTTAAAAAATAAAGTAGCCTATTTTTTAGCTTATATTATTAACTATATCTATGCCAAAATTCATTACAATTGGTCAAGCGGTTTAGATTTCTCATATAAACTTTCATCTCCTATTTCAACCCTTTAGAGGTTTATTTTAAAAAAATAAGTAGCCTATGCTAGACCCAGTTACTTTTACTACTTTCATTCTAAATTTCATCCAAATCGGACCGGTAGATAAGCCGTGAAAGCGTGACAGACAAACACACAGACTTTCCCATTTATAATATAAGTATGGATTATAAAAATATGTTAAAGACGATGAAGACGATTCGCGGCGATAAGTTCTGCCACTCGATTTCATACAGAAAGTGGAAAACTTAGCGTCTTGACACTTGATTCTTTCTGACTGAGTTTAAGGAATAAGCTAATAATATAAAGCTAATAATATAATAATTATAAGAAATATTAATCTCTCTATAGGGATAGTAACTAAAAAAATAAATGTATTATCGACACAGAAAGTAAGGCTTAGAAGTTAGAGCGCTTCGGCTGTTTCCTACAAGCGCAGGTTTGAGTCCCGCTACGTTCATCACATTTTAACACGTCTTGTTACATTTCTTCTTATCCTAAGAGTACAGATAACATTTAAAAATATAAAACATATTTACCAAATTATTTAAATGACTGAAATGATGTGAACAAAATGATTAAAACAAACACCGTAATACAACACAGCTGTGTTCAATAAATTTACATAGTTTAAGATGATTTTCTATTCGTATTTAAATAATATAGTATATTACGTCGATTTTTTCTCCTAAGTCTCGGGTCTTGCAAGTAGATTTATCATCTGTTTCTTTCATTTATTTTTAGTCACATTTCTTTACTGAGCAAAAGGCTATTTTTCATGTATGTGTATTATCAATTTTACTGACACATTACCTTCTATATACAAATTTTGATGGGTTTGTGGAATTCTTTGGGATAGATTAAATTTATGTAAGTGTTAAAGTGGATAAAATATTAAAACTCGGATATATGACAATACATTAAGATATATAATACAGGTTCATGTTTTTTCCCGCAAAGTGGAGTATTCATGGAGAGCCTAGTGTCAAGACACTCCGTTCTCGGCTGTCTACCTAAAATTAGGTCTTGTTAGAGCGAAGTGATGAAAAAAAGTTTAAATTTAAACTTTCCGTTGAGTGAGAATCGAACCCACGATCATTTCGTATAGGTACAGTCAGACGCTGTCACACTGTGCCTCTATGGTCTTATAGACACCATCATAGTTTCATATAAAAATGCAAAAAATCGTGTAAATAAAAGGAATATTATTATTAAATTAACATATTTTGTAGTGACATCAAAAATTTCAAAAACTCACTTAGCTTTATATTATTTCGCCGTATAATTCTTATGCACAATATACTCTTTATTAAATATGCTGTTTAATTTTCTATTTTTTTAAATTTAGATAAACAATAATCGCATCTGGGAGTTATTATTACTGAGCTTGCAATTGCACGGTCCAATTCTTTGGGCAAACTTACACATAATGATCTCCGGTATGTATCAGAGAGAATCTAGTGTGAAACATTTCGTTTTCCATTTTCCGCCCAAACTCGAGAGAGTGTCATTGTGTGTAAAGTGGCAGACTCAACGTCATGCTTTGTTTTGCTAATTTTTATATATGCATGTATTTATTATTTACAGATATTTTTACTGAAACACTGAACCGGAAACATATATTTGGTTAGTTTAGTCATTATTAGGAACCTAATAATAAACTGCGTTAAACTACATTATATTTCTAAATGAAGTTTGACAAAAGTTCATAATTAGTTTGGGCAAACTGCAACATTTCAGTTCGAGTAATTAGGACATGATTAATTACGGTCATGTTTATGTGTTGAATGACGTTTTTGGCGGAAAATTTACGTTAGTTGTAAACTAGTTAGAAATACTTATATGCACAGTTGCGTACTGACTATAAAACTCATTTTAATGAGAACTAAAAAATCGAGGCAGCGTTTATACCTACAATATTTTTTTTTGTATTTCTTGTAAGAACGATGGAAACTTTTCATATTTAATATCAATTATCCAAATTATTACAATAATTTGTTTTTAATAAGTATTAATGTGCCAATAATGTAGTCTTTCTTTATTGGTGTGATTTGACCCTGTTACGTTAGATAAGTCTCAAAATTTATCTAAATACAGCTAATGCAAGTATCGATACCCTCCTAATTTTCATGTCCGTAGTTAGCTTAAGATGAAATTGCCTATAAAATTTGGTTAAAACGATACACGACGAGGTCGAAAAAGGTTGAGAAAAAAAATATAACATTTAAACATTCACCCAATTTTAATAATAAAACATTATTGTGAACTTTAAATCGAGCTTGTAAAGTGAAAAAAATGATGTCTTTCTTTTTTCGTAACTTAAACATATAATGTCGTATATGAGGCCGTCGTGGTGCAGTTTAACAGGATCCAATTGTGAAAACGATGGTGGTACGTTCGATTCCCACTCGGGGGAATGATAATATTCGTATCTTCTCTCTGGTACCAAAGACAAAGTGCTGTGTTGAGTTCCGGCACTCAACACGCAATGGTTCGATTCTCTTGGGGAAAGGAAGTCGGAGTGTCTGATGACGCTTTCTTTTCCCTTTTTGTTTATATGTTATACTAAATTATTATATTATATCTACAATTGTTTCAGATTATGCACAATAATAGGTTTATTTCTTATAACAGTAGGCACTGGGGGTATAAAGCCATGCGTAACCTCTTTCGGCGGGGATCAATTCATACTTCCCCAGCAAGAGAAACAACTAGCTCTATACTTCAGCATACTATACTTCAACATCTGCACCGGCAGTCTGATTGCTAAGACAATATCGCCTATATTGAGATCTGAGGTACATTGTTTCGGCGACAAGGACTGTTATTCACTGGCTTTTGGTGCTCCGGGTTTAGTTGTTTTGATGTCGATAGGTGAGTCTGTTTATATATCTATATTTGTATATCCTTTATTTATTTATTTACCTTTTTAGCATGTAGTAGTGTAGGCAGAGAGAACTTTGTGTTAAAACACTTCATTCCCAAATTTTTCGGCAAATTTTGGAGGCATTGCGTGTTAAGCAGCGGAGCAAAACGCCGCCCTTTGCCTCGTACTCCAGAGCGAAGGAAATTAAATAATAAACATTTCCATGTTCACACTTTGTACCCACACAAGCCACGACTGGCCTCTGACTGCGTATGATTTATATAAATAGAAAAAAAAGCCATGTTTCTTCTATTTATTTTTCCTTTTAATAGAAAAGTATTACTTGTTTTTATTTGTTTTGTGCAAAAGATTTCCCAAGAAAATGTTAAAATTAAATAAATAAATGCGAAGTTATTTGTTCAAAGATAATAATCAATCAATCATACTATCTTCTCGCTCGTTTGTCACGAGCGGGGAAACGGTCTCAGGGCTGTGCCCTCTTGCCGTGAGAGTCCCCGTCGCCTATAAACATAGACGAGTCATGGGGGGCGGCCGTTGGCCGACTAAAAGGATACCCCTTTGTTGTAAATACAACAAAGGGGGTGGGGTATAGGCGAGATGGGATGAGCTTATGCTGACAGGGCGTTCGTCTAGCCAGGTGAGACCCCTGATTACTCGGGGGAGGCCCAGCTGAGGCGTTCAGCAGCCGCGACAGCGCTCAGGGATCTGATTAGGGGGTAGAGGAGGGTTTTCCAGAGTAGTCGGCCTTCTATCAAAGTGATTAGCCCGTATTTTAGCGAATACGGGCCATTACTTTGCTCATCCCGTCCATGACTGCTCTCACGGCGTCCTGGCCCTCCCTCAGAGCCGTTAGGATGCCCGTAAATGCTTCAATGGCGACGTCTAAGGGGACATTGTCGCTCCTGCCTGCTCCCTTGGTTTGCGTAGGTTGCGGCTGGGTGGTGGGCTTGCTGGGGTTGAGTGGCTCCGTCGGGATAGGGGCCACGTTGTCGGTGGTTTTCGTTTTGGGCTTTCTTTTCTTTTTAGCCCGCTTGCTCGTGGCGGTTTTCCCTCGCTCGGTTGGGGGATTCGCCGGGGCCATGAGGGTCTGCGCGGTCGCCTCCGCCGGGACCTCAATGGCCAGCGATGGTCCCGCGGCCGTTGGTTGTGACTTCGGTGCTCTGGTGAGGGGGACGGTGCCTGCCTTCTTGTTCCTCAATTCCCGGCGGTATTGAGGGCAGAGAACGTAATTTGCGGGGTGCGCCCCGCCGCAATTCACGCACGTCGCTGGCTCTTCTAGCGGGCGTGGGCAGTCCTGGGCGTAGTGGGGTCCGCCGCAGCGGACGCACGCTTGTCGCCTATGACACCCGTGACTTGAGTGGCGGAAGGCTTGGCAGCGATGGCACTGGGCAAGCCCCCGCTTTCCTCGCCATGCTTCTATTTTAATCCCCGGCATGCACATCAGTTCATTAATGCTGTACAGCCGGGGGGTCAGGTCCTTCGGGTTTTTTAATATTGCCAGGAAGATGCACCCGGGTCTTCCTTGGCGCGCCTGGATAGGGCGCACGTACTCCGGCTGGTACCCCAGTTCGGAGAGGGCTTCATGTAGTTCCTCAGGGCTCGTCGTCACCGGGAGTCCTCGGATGGCAATCTTAAAACTTTTCTCTTCCGGGAGAGCGTACGAGAACCAGGAGAGGTTCTCGGTTTTCTCTAACTCGGTGAGGTACTTCTGGTACACACGGTATTCCTCCGCGGTAGCGGGGGAAAACCGTATGCCTTTTCCGAACGCAAGACCGTTCGGAACGTGTCCTAGTTTGTCCCTGAGCGTCCGGAAGTGAGACGCCCAGTTAGGGAATTTCTCGACGACGAGAGGAGGGATGCGCTTCTTTGGTGCGGCAGTCCCTGTCGTCTGGCTTGCGGCAGCGGTGCTGGGTACTGCTGGTGCAGGGCTAGGTTGCCCTGTGCGGAGAGCGTCGGCAAAGGAGGGTCCCTGCTGTGAGGCTGCAGCAGGGGTCCTTGCGGCGTCTTGACAGGCGGAGGAGGTCGCTGGAGCCATCGGCGGGGCACTCGGTGGCTGCGGGGCGGTCTGCGGTGCAGCTGTGGTCCCTGTAGGCGGGCGCACAGCGGACGTCGAGGGCACCTGGGGTGGTGCAGTGGGTACTGGCCTTGGAGCTGGTACCGGAGGCTTGGTGGGTGGTGTGCCTTGCTCCCTGGAGCGAAGGCGCGGGTCTCTCTGGGTTACCCCGGGAGGGGTTGGCTGGGGCGGGGGTGCGCAGTGACGCTTAGACGCAGCGTCCTGCGGCACATCATCCGTCCGGGGTCGTCTGGTCGGTGCGGGGGGCGCGGGTTGCTCACTCGGAGCGGCCGCAGCCGAGGCGCTCTGATCGCGCTCGAGGCATTGCCGTCTATCCCTGAGGAACAGCTCAATGTGTTCCATCAGGGATTTCGACAAAGTGCCCCGCTTCTGCAATTCGGCCACGACTAGCAAGTCCGACTGCAGCTGGACGCGCGGGGACTTGGTCTCGGCAATGCGGGATGGCGCCGACGGTGAGCGCTCTGTCGCAGGTGTCTGGAAAACAGGCCTGGAGGGCCTGCTCGTTGGTGGCTTGCTCTTCGGGGTTGAAGTCGCAAGGGCTGGCATGGTCGTCAGTGAAGAGGAGTCCTCCGCGCGCATGGTGACATCGCGGGCGGCGTAGGATCCCTCAAGTCCGGTGAAGTGTGCGCGTAGTGACGCGCGGCTCTCTTGGAGGCCAGAGGCACTTGCGATGCTCTGGTTGACCAGGGTCACGTCCTGAAAAGGACGGCCCGATGGAGTTGATGACGGTCGCTGTCCTAGCGGGAGAATGTCCCGCCAATGATGCAGGGGTCCGGGGTGGGTGGTAATTCCAGTTGCGTTGGGGTTGGGCTGCTGGGGTGGAGGGATTGCTCCCAAACCACTCCCTTCACCGCCCCTCGATGGAGGTCGATTACGCGAGCGTTGCTCGCGCGGAGCCTCAGCGCGGCCCGTCAACCATGACGGGCGGCGAGAGTGCTATGTGATGCCTTGCACGGTGATTATTCGGCCATACTAGCCGATGCTTCGAAAGTGTTTCGACAACACTCGTCGATCCTCGTCGATCCCTCGTGAACCGTCGGAGATGCTCGGCGATCCCCGTAGTTGGTCGGCAATCCTCGGCGAAACTCTTAGGAGTCGCCGTCGATGTTCGGCCAGCTTCGTGAATCGTCGGAAAAATCTCGGCGGTTCTCGTGACTCGTCGCCGGTCTCGATGAACGCTGTCGAGCGCCCACAACGTGGTTGGCTGAGCGTTCGAGATCGAACACTCGCGTCGCCCACGTTTGAACGCTGTGAGCTCTTTGCAGTATTTTTTGAGAAAATACTTCAAGAGCCCACTGATGTAACCCGTACCGCTTGAACGTTCTTCTCTTTACAGTCGCAGGTGCTTCTATTCGGAGTGAACTATCCAATGCGAAGGCAGGCTGTCCCAAAGATAATAAGGACATTGGCACTGCTCAGTGAAAGTCATCTAATGTAAAATTAATATACACAACCTATTTAAAATAAAAAATATTTTATCACTAAATACTCATTCGCTCAATATTAGTATTAATAGCTTCACGTGTTTAGCTTCCCGCTTTTCCCTGTAACCAGCAGGGTGGTTGGAATTCCGTTCACCACTTTTCGTCTGAAATAGAGATTAAGTGGATTTAGTATACTTTATCAGAGCGAATTTGTTAATAACTAAATGATTCCCACTCGAGAAGTGGGAATCATTAATTTTTATTATTAATTATAATTAAAAATTCGCTCCGACGCAGTGGCACAATGGCACTTAACACGCAATGCCTCCGAATTTGGCGGAAAGTGGGGAACAGAGTGTCATAACACTACATTCCTTCTGCCTACTCTGCTGTGTGCGGTTAAAAAATATATATATTAACGCGTATCATAATTTTGCTTAAATATTTTTTTTTTCATAAATCATTTTATTTCGCAAATATTTCCACTACTTAAAGGTTTAACCTCTCTATATTCTCGACTTATAAAACTCATATAGAACTTAGTGTATAGTACAAGAAGAGATTGAACCTAAAACTAATCGCGTTTTAGACAAATGTTGTTTTACTACTTTACAATGACCTGTAAATCTTAATACTAAGAAGAAGCTAAAAATTACTGTTGAGAAAACTATTCAATTAAGAAAACAATTGAATTAGAGGGAAATTAACTCCCCTTTTGTCTAAATAACTTAATTATGTTGCTATTAACGTAGAACTAAGTTAGTAAAAGTTATAACTTTTATTTATTAAATCAGTTGTTATTTCTAAGTCGTTCTAGTCTTGTCAATGGCCTCCTTAATTAGAAAGAGAACTTAGTTTTAAAATATTTCGCTCTTCAGTTTCCGTACGAAATTGAAACATTCTCCGAGTGGGAATGGAACCTAAACCTCTGAATCAGTTTTCTTTGTCTATATCAAAAATAATACCTGGATCAACTATTAACATTGATTAAATAATCAATATGAAATAGTTAATCGAAGATTTCAGAGCATCAATATTTAAATAGGGCAAAACTTTATATACATTTTCTATATTGGTCAGAATTTCACTGAATTTTCGTATACTAAAATTGTTTAGTTGTGTGCCTTCTTGGCTAGAATTCATTCCAATATAGTCTATGGTCCCTTGTGATGATATTGACCTATTTTTATATTCAAAAACTTGAATGTTTCTCTTACAATATATCCTATATGCCACGAACGATGTATGGGGAAGAGAAATATAGAAAACGTATTCTTTACAGTTGTTAAATTTAATCAATTACCAGAAAACTGCATAGTGCCTTTATACATATTCGATATATCTTTAGTCAATAGTCGTATTCTAGTATATGTTGACTCGTAATAGATTTTTTTTCATTCCGCAAGGAATATAAAATTTGACATACTTAAAGTATGGGGAAGAAATCTAAAAAGCATTGGCTTGAAAAATATATATATTTTTATTTTTTTTAGCTTCACGTACGTAGAGGGAACGTAGTTTTAAGACACTCATCTTGCAATGTACTAAACTTTGGATGAAAAGTATGGAAATAAAGAACGACATCTCTTGTTACTAGGTTCCCTCTGGCTACCTTGTTATGCTGAAAAAGGGGTGAAGCTGTTAATTAATATATTTATGAACATAAGATAATATCAGTTACGACAATGAGATAGAAAGGACACTTGTATGTTTACAGAGTATATTTCATTTAACGATTTGAGTGTATGACATAATAACCTCAACGCTATATGTAAGGGCGTTTATTTTCGTACGTCTTTATTGTTCTTTATCTATAAATAAATATTTTGAAAATGTTTATTTTTAAATAATATTTTCACAGGAGATTATAATAATTCCTATAGTTCTTGTTTATATATTTATTTCAGTTTCAGTTATTAATGTAGTCTTTGTGAATAACCTCCGTTCTTTACTTTTTTTTCGATATTTGAGACGGCACGTTGAGTGGCGGATATCAAAGCCGCGCACTGTCTTGTTCACCAGAGCTGAGAAATTAAAATAATTACATTATAATTATTTCACCGAGTGACAACCGCATTCACACCCAATCGTAGTTACAGTCAGATATTGTTCTAACTAGCTACAATATAATATACCCGTAATAAATTAATAAGAATAATCACGATTTTTTGAACACAATGACTTCCAGCGGAAAGTGGAGTATTAGGACACTAGATTCTCTCTGATTGCTTATGCGAGAGAAAGCGTGAAGTTGAAAAAATAACACGTGTTAGAATATTGTCTCTATATTTTGTATGAGAAAACTATACTAGCGGTATTAATAAACATTCATTGGAACATTGATTGGAATTTTTTTTCAATTTTTTTGACGTTTTTTAAGTGGATGTATTTTCCTCAAAAATGGTCGCATTGAAATAAAAAAACAAGCATTTTAAAGCTTAAAGTTTCTAGTTTTGAGATCTTAAGATGGAAAATATTTTCAAGCAACGTGTTCCGCTATATCCTGATGAATACCGAGAGAGAAAAAAATCTAAATTTTTTCAGTTCTTTTTTTTGCTCTAAAAAGTTGGAACATTTTTTTTACTTAACCACTATATGGATCTGATAACTTGTTTATCTAGCTTCAACTTGCTGTTGTTAAAAATTCGCTACATATACTTCTCGCTGAGATATCGAACTCTGACTGGAAAACGATCTTTTTGTCTTTAACCATAAATATCTCAGTAACCGTTGATTGCACAAGAAATGTAAGGAGTATTTTAAAATCTTCAGTAAATTTCCCATAAAAACCAGCTACGGATTTTTAAAATATATATATATCTTCTTCTTTACATTAATTTTAAAAATCATTAAAAAAGGACTTTTTTCTGGCTTTTGGGAAAATCAGGCGGTAAGTTAGATATATCAAGAAAACTGGTAAGGTTCACTATACGTTTTACAGTTCAATATATTCACAAAAACCTCACAAGGTTTCGATTAAATCCATCAAGCCGTTTTTTTTGTTTCATTCGATCAAACTTTTGAAGAAAATTAGAGGATCGCGATTGCGACTTGTTTTTTTATTTCAATGCGACCATTTTTGAGGAAAATACATCCACTTATAAAACTTCAAAAAATTTGAAAAAAAAATCCGATCGTTTAATTAATTCCACTAGTATAGTTTTCTCATACAAAATATAGATACAATATTCTAACACGTGTTATTTTTTCAACTTCACGCTTTCTCTCACATAAGCAATCAGAGAGAATCTAGTACCATTTTGTAGTACCATTTTTGAGAAAAATACAGCCACAAAACGTCAAAAAATTTGGAATATTTTGTCGATCCTTTAATTATTTCTGCTAGTGTATATACATCTAGCCTACTGTCTATAAATCCAGTAGGTCAGAATCCAGTAAATCTATAGTAAAGGTCACGTCAACCTTTAACAATGTAAGAAGTAAGGAATGTATTTGTATTTGCTGTTGATTCTATTAATATAGTTTTTTATTTAGACTCTAGTTTTTCCGCAAGCTATAAGCAGCAAAACAGGTATTTAGTGCTAAGGAATTTCCTCCTATGTGTATAAATACTGGACTTTATAAGTCTAGATTATGGAATTGCAAATAATTTATATTAACACATATTTTCATTCAAAATTTCAATTAAAAAATAATTCAAGAGTACTTGTATTAACCTATTTTAATTAAGAAAAAATATATATATTTTTATATCAATGGTCTGTTCAAGCACAATCAGGTAAAAGCCTATAACCTTAAAATGGCGCCATATTTGTAAAAAAGTGACATTTCCATAAAGTACATATACCTAAACTGACTTATCCTAATTCAACATTATATGAAAAAAAACAGTTAAACTAATAAAACTAAAAAATTGAAAAACTTTTGCAATATATATGTATGAGATAGTTTCATTTAAAAACATAAGTTTTGAAGGGTTTAAATGTTACGTAGTCCCATATGTTTTCCAACAGCCATTATTCATTGTCAACTCGCGTTCTACATTTTGTTCTATGTTTTATTATCAGAGAATTCAACCTACGTGCGTGCTTGTAACAATATGATGTATTGAATTATAAAATAATCCTTAGTCTTCATAAAATATTATGAATTCAATAAGCTCAATTTAAAGCAGTATATTGATAAATTTAATCTGTCAACGAATGACATCGTCTGAATGTCAATCTGAAAGCTGTGAGCGTGATTACCCTATTAAAGTGTTTTCATTTACCTGGTCTCTTAAGATAAAACGCGGCGTAAAGTTACCCTTTTGCACGAAATGTCATAAATTCAGCCGAAAAATGGAGAAAGGAATCTTCATCTTAGGTTTTTCTTTCTACTGTACTATGCAAGGAAAATTAGAAAGTTGAAAATAAATTCAAATATAGATCGAAAACATTATATTTTATTACAATTCTTTTTTGTATTCCAATATATTTGTAATAGCTGTAAAATGTAATTCTAGTATGACATACACATATTTTTATTGTTTTATAGTAATTTTCGTGAGCGCAAAACGTAGATACGTTATGAAGAAGCACGAAGGGAATACGCTATTCGATTTCGTTAAATGCGTATCTGTAAGTAATTGCTCTGTGGTTAATAAATATTTGTCTTTATTTCGTAATGTCAGAATATTGTTCGTGTAAGCTTTTTTCAGTGGTTTTTGTAGCTTTTACGTTGGTTTCAGGTTGAGTTCTCGTTTGAAGCAAACATTTGTGTCAACTGCGTTACATATGTTTTTGTTATATTGTTGTATTTGTTCGAGCTGTTTTATATATTTTGTTGTAAAAATGTTATTTTATGTTAAATTATTTTGTAATATGTTATCTTTTATATATTTTTTTAGCTTCACGCTCTATCCCGCGCACCGCAGGGTTGGTAGCGTTCCCATTATCCGCCGAATTTTGGAAGTATTACGTGTTAAGTGGCGAAACGTACGTCGACAACTCAATCTTAATTCCCACCTCGAGTGGGAATCGAACACGCAACCAGTTGTTTGTACGCTTACAGTTTGTACGTACGCACTTTGTGCCCTTGCGTCACTACTAGCCTCAACTAATACAATAAATTTATATTATATTTAGTTCAGAAATTTAATTACTAGCGCTTCGAACGTGCCCTAAAGCACAAGTCACTTCGTCAATATCACTTTGTATGTAGAACACACGAAGGAGAAAAAGTAATATGTTACGAATAATAATGATGTCATTCAAGTGACATTTATTGTGAGTTCATTATCATTCAAGGAGATGCTTACTTTGAAATATTATTGTTTTCCCCCGATTTGGGTAAAATATACTGCAACTTTATGTTTTGCTTTAATAAACTACATCGTATAGACATCAAGTACAAAAATATATTTAACAATATATAAATATATAAAATGTAGGAGGAATAGAACCCGCACTCCTGTGAGAGTAAACATTTCTTAAAGCTTTACCCTCTAGTAATAAAAAAACATTTCTTTTAGTAACAAAAAATTACAGAGTAGGGCTGTCAGCTCTCTAACAGTCCTACTATCTAGTGTCAAGACACTTCGCTCTACACTGTCCGTGTGTGTCAACAAATCGAAATATTGTGTCTTGAGTGGCGGAACTCAACGCCGGGTCTTGCCTTAGGTACCAGAGCAGAGAAATGAAAATAATTTAACTCTAATCATTCACCCGAGTGGATATCGAATCCAAAACAAATCACATTTGCAGTCAGACGTTGTCCCAACCTTGGGCGGATTCCAAGAGGCACAGGTTCGAAGCCGTACATTAAAATTTTAAACGTTTGTTAATATTTTTTATCCATTGTTTTTTATTCTACGAAAAGCTGGGACTAAAGAACGCAATAACAAAGCGTAAGGGCGCTAAACAATCCCACTGGCTAGACAGCACTCGACATAAATATGACAAGCTATTTATAAGGGACGTGAAGAAGACTTTATCGATTATGATGCTGTTTACCGTGCTGCCGATGTTTTGGGCGCTTTTAGATCAAATGGTGAGATATAAGTATTATTTAAATTAGATTTTCTGTTCAATTTCGTTTAAATTTTATTTATTGTGTATTTTTGAAAATTGTTTTTTACGCAGTTTATTGCTACTTGTGACAAGTTGGCATCCGTAATATTTATTGTGCAAAGCATCCTCTCATCAGCGAAACGATTAATCGTAAAAATAGCCTTTGGGTACTAGCAATTAGTAAAAATAGAGATTTTTCTACAGAGATGCTAACACTAAAAATATTTTCAGTATAAAAATTATAATGACCTTAGGTATAAGATTTCAAAGAGGCGAGGATTCGAATCCCTTTGCGTTCAATTTTTTCTTAAGAGCTCATTTTACCTCTTTCGATGTAGTCACAGATGTTTTTTTTTTCTTTTTTTTAGCTTTACGCTATATCCTGTACACAGCAGGATAGGTAGGGGAAACCTAGTGTTAAGTCTCTCCGTTAAGTGGGGGAACTTAACATCGCGCTTTACCTCACTACTAGAGCGAAGGAAATGGAAATATTCTATTTTTCCACTTCTCAAATGGGAATCGAACCCACAACCAGTTACATTTACAGTCCCACTTTGTACTCACAAGCCACTACTGGCCACATTGTTTTTAATTTTATATTTTATTATTTTTTTAGGGTTCAAGGTGGACATTGCAAGCTACGAAAATGGACGGTCGTCTAGGATTTATAACAATAAAACCTGACCAATTACAAGTGTTAGGACCTATATGTATTCTAATTTTAATACCTTTGGCACAAAAGGTACGTATTACTATTGTGTAACTTGTGATTCTCATTATAGGGCGCAATTAAAACTTACAAATTATATGTTGGGCCAGTCGTGGCACAGTGGCACAAGCGTGTGACTGTAAACGATAGGTTGTGGGTTCGATTCCCATTCGAGGAGTGGAAATATTTAATATTTCCACTTTCTTTACTCTGGTGTATAGGCAAAGCGCGGCGTTGAGTTCCGCCACTTAACACGCAAATCCTCCGAATTCGGCGGAAAGTGGGGAACGGAGTGTCTTATCACTAGGTTGCCTTTACCTACCCTGTGTGCGGGATACAGTGTGAAGCTATAAAAAAAAATATTTTGTTAATTTTACTTAGGCTTAAGTTGGCGTAATGTATTTATTTATATTAATTTAGAAGATTCAATCATCAGTTCGTTTTATCACTTTTTTATATACAAAGAAACCGTTGAGTCAATGAAGTTATTAAATTCTTTAATCTAGAACTAAATTAAAATAGAAGCGCGTAGTATTTTTTAATTTGTATAAGTTCTAAGTCATCAAGAAATTTTATCAGAAAATTAATTTTGAAGAGCAAATAGAAAAAATAAAGATTTTTTTATTTAAGAAAGATTATTATTAGTTCTATTTAGAACTTCTTTGAAATAAAATGAAAAGAAATATATTAGAGATTGCATCAAGAAATGAATGAATATTTATTGAAAACTTAAGTAGGTTATATTAAACTTGCAATCTGCCTTAGCTTTTTGCTAGCAGTTGCGTGCAATTATTATGTTGCATATAGAATTATGAGCTTTAAGCTTTTTCCACATATGCATACGAGAGTAGGCAGAGAACAACAACAGAACTTTCGATAACAGAAATACTCCGTTCTCCGTATTTTTTCGAATAAAATAATAGAAATAGAATTTATTAATTTATTAAAATGAAATTTCTGTACATTAATTCCAAAACTTTTGGGAACGGGATTTTGGTTTCTTTTTGCCATGAAAGCTTGAGTCATTATTTTTACAAAAGTTAGCATAGAAAATGTCTTAATAAAAAAATTAAATATTTTTCCGAGCTTCGCGTTTTTTCCCGAAAAGGATGTATTCAGAGGTATTCAGAGAGAGCTTTATGTCAATTCATTCCACTTTTCACTTTATTTAGAGACATTGCGTGTGGAATGACAAATCACAATGCCGCTTTGTCTTGTTTACCAGAGCGGAGAAATGAAAATAATTAAATTATAATTACCGCAAAGTAGAAACCGAACCCTGACTTACGATTAGTCAAATGCTGTCTCACTGCGCCATGAGGGTAGCAAAAATATTTATAATGAATTTAAAATCCTAATTTATACTTAATCTGAAAATTTAAGAACAATTCACCTTCACCCATATATACTTTCAATTTACCTTTTTACTGTTACGTATATACATATAGTACCCGTCAATAAATAATGCACATCGATGCTTAGAATGAAACAGTCGGTTAGCTTCGACTTCGTAGAGCGTTGTCTCGGTCGCTTAAAATAATAACAATGAGAAACGTCACATACCAACTGAGTGACAAAGACAGCGCTCTACGAAACCGAAACTGACCGACTGTTTCATTCTAAGCACGATGTGCATTATTTATTGCCGGGTACTATACTTCTTTTAAGCTTCTTTATCATAATTCTGCTATGTCTGTTGTTTGTTTATACATAAATATCGTTTAAAAATATATATTTTTGTTTCAAGTACATATATCCGTGTTTGGAAAGGCGGAATATTTTAGTAAATCCTCTCCATAAACTGACATTAGGGGGATTCCTTGCCGGCGTCGCGTTTATAGCTTCTGCGTTGGTGGAAATTTATATTAAGGTGAGTATTGTTTATAATATTTATATATACGTGTTTTATTATTTTATGCTATGGGTTAGAATTGATTATTTTTTATATATGATTTTATTCGGTTTAATGTATCTAAATAATGGGTAATTACTTTATCTTTATTTATGTATTTATTTATAATATTCGTAGAAATAAAAAATGATTACTTTTTAAAGCAGTATAAAGCAGTTCAGTTCACTTCGCTAAATAAAATAAAGTAAAACTACATACAAGAAAAGTTAAAATCAAATTTGATATGCAACTTTTTTTCATATTTTTTTTTGTATATTAGATCCAAATACTATTTAAGCTTTATCTAATATACAAAAAAAATAATGTAGTTTTTATTGTAATGGTTTTTAAAAGTTGTTTAAAACAAACTGCATTTTTTATCAATTATAAAATAAAAAATAATAAAAGAAAAGATATATTGACTTAACGGAATAAGCTTTAATTCCTTATATTAAATAACAATTACATTAAATTTAAACAATTTAAGTGGCCAGCCGTGACCCAGTGGCACAAGCGTGTATCTGTAAACGACTGGTTGTGGGTTCGATTCCCACTCGAGGAGTGGAAATATTTAATATTTCCATTTTCTTCGCTCTGATGCCGAGGTAAAGCGCAGCGTTAAGTTCCGCCACTTAACACGCAATGATTCCGAGTTCGGCGGTGCGTGGGGAACGGAGTGTCTTAACACTAGGTTCCCTCTGCCTACCCTGCTGTGTGCGGCATACAGCGTGAGCAAAAAATAAAAAAAATAATGATTTTCTTACAGACAACGTACCCAGAACTACCACAATTAGGGTTGTCACAATTACGTATATATAATGGCAACCCTTGCCCAATTTCCATACAGAATGACCAACATAACATTATATACACTATTCCATCTCTCTCACTCTACACCAATAAACATATTCGTGTGAGTGAGACGGAAAATATACAATTTACTTTGGGCGGTAATTGTATTGCGCCTAGTAAAGAAATTTTCGTACTTGAAGAAAATAAGGCGATATCTTTGTATTTAAATGGCAATAATGTGTCGAGATTTATGGAAAATGTAGATAAAAGCAAGTCTGGATTGCCTGTTGTGAGGTAAGATGTGTTTTTTTTTTTTAATATTATATATTGTTTGAATAATCGTTGTTCTTTATAAATTAAACAGAATAATACTTCTCACACTTTGAATTTAGTTCTTATCGCCCGATACTATAGTAACAATGATTCTAGTTTCTACTAACTCATTCTTTTTTTGAAAAATTATTGGCACTCTCCATTCAAACAATAATAACATTATTTTACTTGACCATACTTATAATTTAAGTTAAATAATGTAAAAAATGATAAAAACCAAGAGAATAATTATAAAATTAGGTACATAATACGCAGTGAGATTCGAACCCGTGCTTCTGGATAATCATCCGCGCGCTCTAACCATTGCACCATGAGATCTATCGGCTGCGTCGATATTCTTATACATTTATAACAACTTATTTTTGTTAGCATTCGACGTATCTAAATGAAGAACGCATATCTTAGCGGTTAGAGCGCTCGGACGTTAAACAAGACGTGCAGGTTCGACTTTTGCTACGTTCAAATTTTTATACGTTTTCTAAAAATGTTTTTGAGTTGCCTAAGTACATCAATGTACAAAAACGGTAAAATGTAAAGAAAGGCCTTTTAAAACGTGATCAGTAAACGTACTTATTACGATAATAAGCCCCACTTACAACTTTTGCTGTTAGCATCTCTGTAGGAAAATTCTTGTAAAACAACACTATCCAAAGATTTTTACAAAGAATGCTCATTTTAAGAAAGCAAATTTTCCTTTACATAAATAACACTTTATTACTTTGAACAGAAAAAAACTTTAAACAGAAATCACATAGTTATTTCTATCACTTCATACACTTCCAGTCCGTTATTAGAGACACTGCAAAACTCAACGCCACTTTGTATGACTACAATATATTTACAAATATAATGTATTACATAAACATAATTTTAATGACTTTTGCGTGACTATGACTGAATATTTAAATATAATCATTTGTTGAAATGGAACCTACAATCAATCGCTATTATATCCAGACATTGTCCCACAGCGCTACGACGGGCTTAATCTTTAGAGACCAGGGCGACGGGCTTAATCTTTTAATATTTAAGTATTTTTTAACTAAATAAGATATATAATTATTTATATACCCCTAAAATGTATACATACATGCAACATGACCCTTAACAAGACAACTCTTTAAGTTTGAATTAATTATATAATATTTGGAGTAAACTGTATAACAATAATATAGCTTCACGCTAGGGCACCTAGTGTTATGCCACTCTGTTCCCCACGCACCGACGAATTCAGGAGGCATTGTGTGTTAAATGGCGAAACTTAACGGCGCGCTTTGTCTCGACACCAGAACGAAGAAAATGGAAATATTAAATATTTCCACTCCTCGAGTGGGAATCGAACCTGGAACCAGTCGCTTTACAGTCACACTTTGTGCCTCTGGCCCCTAACATAATAATAATTGTTATTTAATTTCTATTACAGATTTCTACTTTCCGAACGTGTAAACGCATCAAACATATATTTGTTCGATGAAAATCATAAACAAATAGAAGCGGAATTAAACCATAATAACTTACAAATAGAAGTGTTTATGTCGGTTTACTCTTTACGTGTAGATGATAATGTCATTATGAATGATATTGTAATGAACAACGGCGGAGTGTATACTGTGATGATTGATAGAAATAATGATGGATATGTAAGTTATTATATTTATTGCACATTTAATAGAAAATTACCTATCTAATTAAAAACAGTTTCTCATGTTCTACCATATAGCAGGGTAGTCAGAGAAAACTTAGTGTCAAGACACTCCGTCCTCAACTTTCCGACACACTGACTGATAAGAATTTGAGACACTGCCTGTTGAGTGCCGAATGTCTATATTATTTACTAGAGTAAAGAAATGAAAATAATTAAATTATCATTATTCCCCTGAGTAAATAGAGGAGGAATCGAACCTAGAACCAATAGCGATTACAGTCACGTTACTTTTGTAATTTAGTAAGCAGAAAAAAGATTATTTCTAGGTAAGTAGTAAAGTTTATTCCCCATATCTGTTTTATTTGGAGACAGGATTTGAGAGGCGGAACTGAACAACATGGCTTTTTAACCAAACCGCTTGGGAAATATAATTAATAGTATAGCATTCGAATAAGAGTAAAGTCTAAAACACATAACTAGTCACTGTGTTACATCAAAAATATTATGTAGGATATTTATATAGCTTTACACTTTATCTCGCATAGTAAGGAAGGTAGAGAGAACAAAGTATTAAGACTCCGTTCTCCGTTATTAGCCCTAATTAGAGACATTATATGTTGTTTGACGGAGTACAACGCCGTGGTTTGTTATAACCGATATACAGAGAAATGCAAATAATTTAAATATAATCATTTTAAATTAATAAATATATTAATTTTTGGATCTATTATTATTAACGTAAAAATATCCATATATCTTTTTACACATTTGTTTATATTAAAAATATGCCAGAAATATAAAATTTAAAACGACTTATTATTTTTTTTCAGCAAGCCAAAGTAATCACGATAACGGAACCGAACTCCATAACGATGGCGTTGTTGCTGCCACAATTTTTGATCATTTCAACAGCTGAGGTAAGCGTTACTTAATATGGACAATAAACAAAATAATTATGTATTTATATGAAATACCAACTATGTATCGAATTCGGGCAGAAGTGTAGAACGGAGTGTCTTGACACTGAATTCTCTGGCTAACCTGTTATGCGAGACAAAGCGTGAATAATTTCTCCGAAGGAATTCTTTGTAGGTAAGGTAAGGTTTTTAGCGAGATTTTTTAATATTTTTAAAGTGTTTTCTTATGAACCGTCCAGGTGCTCTGACCGCTAAGTCATGGGTTCATCAGTTCCGTGCTCGGTTTCCAAGAGGCGTGGGTTCGACTCCCGCTGCGTTTAAGGTTTTATACGTTTGTTAAAAATGCCTTTTTTTTAACGTGATGAGAAGTTTCCACTGACATATGACGCTTAAAAATCTAGAACTCCCGATGAGAAATCATAATAGTTCGCCTAAAAGTAGGCATTAACTAAAGTTTTTTGCGTGACGAACATTTTACCTTGACAAAAAAAATAAGATCTCGAACAACTAATGAAGCCATAAGAGCCCAGCTTAATCATAAGAAATGAAGAAATGACGTCTTAGCAAAAGATATTTAACGTGATAAGTAGAATTAGTGTGGGCAGGATCATTCAGTCTACGTAAAAAATGACGGTCAGCTACTATACATATAAATAAAATTAGTGTCTGTATGTAAGATTAAAATAACCACCTTTTACTAAATGCATATATCTGTATGTTGTATACACGATTTATATACCAAAATAACAATTTTTACTATTTTTGCCTGTCTGTCTGTTTGTTCCGGCTAATATCTGGAACGGCTGAACCTATTTTGACGAGACCTTCACTGGCAGATAGCTGCTGAAATTAGGAGTAATTTAGGCTATTTTTATTTTGAAATTATATTTATAAATTAATTTAATTTAATTTTTAAATCCACGCGGACGAAGTCGCGAGCCCAGCTAGCACATAATATTATATGGTGATATTGTATGGTATGGTAGTTAACGACGCGTGTTATCCATATAAAAATTCAATACAATTTCAAGCCGTCTTATACTAAATAGAAGGAAAACAAGATTGTATAGGATTATAGCAAGACTCCATTTCTTTGTCGGACATGAAAAAATAACTAAATTTGCAAAGGATATTATAATATTCCTTATAAGAGTAAAAAAAAGTATTAGCATTACCCATTTTTGTACTTAAAAAGTTATTTTATCCGTGTTAGATATTAATCTGTTTGTGATAAAAAGTTGATAATAATGAAAGTTATCTTCCATCATCTTAACTTTGGATTTTGTTGAGAATCGACAGTTTTTATAGAAATGTCAGCTACTTAAAACTTTGGCCATTAGAGTAAAAGCTGGCGTTAGAATAGATATCCAAGTATAATTTTTCATATATCTCTTCTCTATCTATATATATATATATATATATATATATATATATATATATATATATATATATATATATATATATATAAATAAATAATTAAATATGTAAGATTTGAAGATAAAAATGATCATAATATATCTCACTTCTGATGTAGAATATCTAAAGATGATGATATAACTCACTTATGATATAAGTAACACATAACGAATACGTATGTAGATTGATAAACGTCAGGAATGGTTCTTGGGCGTAGGCAACGGGCCAGGAGCGTATTATAACATTACACACTATACGTAATAGAGACTACGGGGGCACCGAACCCATCACGACTATAGGGAGAGGAACTCTAAAGCAGTGCCTGGGGCTTGTGACCCAAGTGCAGGCTTAAGGGTACCCTTTATAATGCATAAACACTCACCTCCACTGCCCGAGTTCCTCTCACCACCGAACTAACACTTAATCACGTTATATTATAAGCACACAGGGACAGGGCGTCCCGCCTAGTAACTAACACTACCGCAGCTCAACGTCAACTATGCAACAGCCAGTCCAACGACTGCTTTATACCTTTTCTTATTAACAAGTTTCTGCCTTTACGCATTAGTCATACCGACCATCTGACACCTGACAAGTTGAGTCATAGACGGGATTATAGAATAACAGAGAGGCGCTACGCCTTGCGCCGACATATATATAAGAGTAGAAAAGTCAATTCTGTACATGAAAAATTTCAGAAAAATTTTAATTGGGTGCGTTAATATATCGATAACAGAGGCCAAAAATCCACTCAGTAGAATTTTTGTCTGTCTGTCTGTCTGTCTGTCTGTCTGTTAATTTGTTCGTCAATCACGCAAAAACTACTGGATAGAAATGGATGAATTTTGGTATGGTGATAGCTTATAGCCCAAAGGTACATATAGGATAGTTTTTATCCCGGTTTTCTATGTAGTTTTTTTGGAAAAAATAAAAAACCGATATAAGTAAATTATTTGTATACCGATATCTACCGGGTAGAAATTAATGATTTTTTGTATGGAGTTAACTAAGAGGTTAGAGCAACATATGGGATAGTTTTCATCCTGGTATTCAATACAACTCCCGCAGAAAAATAAAATTAAAAAAAAAGACATTCAAATTATGTCGATAGTTCACGAGTGAAGCTAAATTTGTTTCAATATCACTAATTAAAATAATTATAAAATAAAATAAGCATAACATTTATTAAAGATACATTTGACCGGTCTATAAAACTTTATATAATCTATATGACAGCAGATGTAACTACGTTTTCTGGAACGGGTAACGCCATCTGTTATTATATAGTTGACATTGTATTAGATATATCCGTACTCATTAATATTATTATTATAAAAATGCAAAAATCTATATCTTTTATGTTTTCACGGGTAATCTACAGATTTCGTACATATATACCAGATGGTATATATGTACGAAATCTGCTATCATATAGATATACTATGATAGCAAATTTCGTACGTTTTCTTACTATAACAGTTATCGCTATATGTTATCAAATAGTATAGACATTGTACTAGATGTATCGATGATTTTCTCAAGAACATAATTAGTGACGCAAGGTCAAATATAGACAGAGATAAAGGGGGAATAAACCCCTTTTATAAAAAAAACCAATCCTAAAGAGGCAATAGAGGATGAAAGTGGTAGTTCACGTGGCGAAGCCGCGAGCGGGCCGCTAGTACATAATATACTGCATACAATGATACTGTACATTTTTATTCTTCACAAAAATTTTACAATAATTGTAAGCAATCCAAAGAAGTTTTTTTCTTTATAATTTCAGTTATTTAAATATGGTGTCGAACGTGACAGCAGGATACTAGGCCCTGTAGGGAAAACACGAAAAAGATAGACGCGTAAATGGCCTTTTAGGTTATCAGTATCTTACAGATGTATGAATATACTAGCGACCGCTCTCGCCTTTGCCTGCGTAACTACACAACTTTTCGTATAAATGTTTATTTCCTTAAGAGTTAGTTTTCACTGGCATAGCTATGGTTACTGTTTCGAATCGCCGTCGCGCCGATGAGATCATAGTCGTAGTATCTGCTAGGATACATTGTTTTCGTACGAATATAAACTATTTTTACTGTACTATTAAAAATATAGGTCGATCCTATAAGCCTTTAAATGGTTATTTTAAAATAGTAGCCTATGTTTGAACCTTAAATTATTTTCATTTGGAATTCTGTTCAAAACACATAGACTGATAACTTTGGTATTTATAATATAACGATGAGTTTTGGACGTAATATACTATCATCATATCATATATGATAAATCAAAATTAATACTTACTCACCTCTACGCTTTGTAAGGCTACGCTGTAGTGAGGTATTCGCTTAATTTAAAAGAAATACCAATACCGATTATAGCTAACGTAAAGCTTAAGCTACAGCGTGGACAGTTCTAATATAGTTGTTTCTAAGTACCATCTGACGTAAAAGTTAGATAATCCAGACCAAACATTAACCGCGTTAATGTGTTAAGGCGCTATCCACATGGGTAGTAACTTATTGGGTCTTATTTAACACACATTCTCATTTAACACGTAGTTAGTTAGTCTAAAGTTTTACTTTATTATATCTACATTTTAATGGCTTAATATACACATTTAATTGAGTAAAAGCTTACTAGAGTAAAACCAGTAAGAGTATTTTATTATACGTTTTGGGTGACAAAGCTTAATTTGCTTTGCCTCACCTAATTTAAATTTAAAATAAATTTATTTTTGTTTTAGAAAAAAATACAGTAAAATATATTTTTTTATTGAATATAAACAAGCTTGTGCTTTTCAGTACTACTCCAGGATGGTGTTTATATAAGTAAACGTTTATATCATAATAGTATGTTTGTACTTATGTACATGTCTTTAGAAACAGGCTATAAAATATATTTTTAATTTTTGAAACTTTATTATATCAAATTTAGACTGAAATTAGTTACGTAACATTGTCTAATTAAAACGTGTATGCAAATTAAATTCAAATATAAGGCCACTGTGGCTCAGTGGGATAGCGTCTGACTGTAAACGTGTTTGATTGTGGGTTCGATTCGTACTCGGGTGAACATTAAAATTATTTTCTTTGCTCCACTCTAGTAAGAAAGCGTCGAATTTCGCCAGACACAGGTCAATTTCAGGTGGAGGATGGAGTGTTTTGACTCTAGATTCTCTTTGACTACCCAGCTTTAGGGGGATACGGTGTGACGCTATAAAACTGTACATACATACGTACTAACTATCAAAGACAGTTAACACAAAAGCATTGAAAGCCTTACATTGGTCTTACATAGTCAAATACGTTTTTTATTCCCTGAACTATCAATTTACATCAATAAAAAATCTTTTGTATTTCTACTTTATTTACTTTAACAAAGGATTCTTTGCTTTGTGGAGCAAAGTTTTTGAGAACTCGTATATTGGTTTTACAAACCTTATTTCTTTTTTGTGAAAAGAACGTTACTTAAAATGTTTAATTATTTAATTATTTTAAATATTGAATATAAAATTCACATTAATTTGGACGATATTAAAGAGACGCAAATCTCAACGTCACCCTTAAATATAAGTTCTAATATAAATATATTATATTAATGTAATATGCGGTAACAAAGACGAAGTTGAGCGTTGAATTCCGCCACTCCTTACCAAGTGTTTCGATTTTGGCCTGGAAATTAGGTATAGTGTAGTGTAGGTATAGTGTACTCTATATCTCCTTTAATACGCTGCTATACGGCAAGAAGTTTATCATTTATATAATGCTAGACATTCATGATACTCAGACTATTACGAAAGGAAACGATTTTCGCCTTATTTACAGCTAGCTCGAGTATATTGGTTAGGTCACGATACGAGACTTCCTTAGATTAGTCTCACTGGTTACACTAGCTAGGTTAGAACTAAATAGGAAATATCCATTGAACGGTCGCAAGGTTCGATTTCCGTGGTGGAAGTCTTTGCAGCTGATGACAGCTTTTCAGCTACGTACTTATCAAATTCAAAATAGTTTTATTCAATAGCACTTTTGAATTATCGAATGAACATAAAGTTACCATGGGAAGGCAGTTCTGGAACAGCAATCCGGTGGTCTCTCCTCTTCTCTCTTGCCAATAGCATTCTACCTTCGAATTTGTAAAAAAGACCTGGTTTCATATGCTAATACGTTGAAATTTTAGTATGTATTCGGAATTTCAACATAGTTAGAATTCTATACTTTTATAGTAACTATACTAATAAGAAAGAAGAAATGTACTTATTTAGCATATATTTATATATTTGTACTCGTGTCATATGTAAATTGCAACCTTTATACGTTTGAGGCTTTTTACAATGACTGAAAATGTTCTGTAGAAAAATGGTAAAATTGCAGTATTTGCTTGTCATTCCAAACGGTCAAAGGCTGCTTACTTGTATCTAAAAAGAGTTCAAGTTTTCTTCAAATTGCTCTTGTAACGCCTTTGAGTGGAGCAACAGATATTGGGAAGTGTTTGAAAAAACGGTAACATAAAGTTGGAAATTTAAGCATTTATACCTATAGTATCTTATTCTTCTCCATTTTAAAAAATGGTTATTTTACAAGTTTAAAAGTTTTTGAACCCGGTACAGGTTCTTATAATCTGTTCAAGTACCAGTCAAAGCTATATATATTTGCTTACAACAAAAATAAGCTGTAATAAGTGTATAAGAATTTCGAAGCAGCCGGTAGTAGAAGTGCTGCGTTCAAATATTTATACGTTTTCTAAAAATGTCTTTTTGAATTTCTATAATGTGTAATACTTTAAAAGGTTATAAATATACGTTGTTTTCAAACTAAGTATTGTGGTTAATAAGTTACGAAATTCTTGTATACCTACATATTGCAACAAAACTTTCTTATTATTTTTACTTATTTATTTCAAATAATTATGATATTTTTTTCTTGTATTTTCTACACATTTTGAGATAAAGCTATTTTAACCAGATTAATCGCGTACATGTTTGGGATTCGAAAATATATTTTTAGAAAACCCGACAGTCGAACAACTTACAGTAGTAGTAGTATAGCTGTAGTAGTAACCCTGTGACGAAGGACAACTGTAAACTGTGCGAATACCAAAATTATACACGAATTATTCGGCTAAAATAAATTTATTTCAAAATTATTATTTTAATTTTTATACACATTTAGAATAATAAAACGTTTAACAAGAATTTATATGGTGCTATGTCAACATATACGAAATACGAATGAGTGAGGAGTGAGGAAATAAAAATACACTAAACTACTCTAAGTGAGCACCGAACCCAAAACCATCATTTACAGTCAAATACTAAATATAAACACTACCATAATGGCATCTATATAAGAATTTAACATCAAAATATAAAAAATCTAATAAAACATATAAACAACAAACTGTGTTTGGCGTAGGCTAGGCAAGGCTTAGCGAGTTAGCGTAATCTGTAGCAGACATTACCCTTAACGCTGCGATAGAGCGCTGTTAAAGAGGTACACATCTCGTTTAAGTATCAGGTTAACGTGTGTATAAGCTGAGTTAGATGCTCTGTTTTAACTTAAAATGTTTATTTTAGACGTTACACGAATGTTAGTGAAATAAGTATAACATTCTTATAGAAGCGTATTTTTTTAGCTTTACATAGTGTAAAGCTCCCGCTAACAGCAGGATAGGCAGAGGGACCCTAATTTTAAGATATTCCGTTCCCCATTATCTAGTTAATTCTAGATGCAAGTCAACCCCGCGCTTTGCCTCGACACCAGAGCCGAGGAAATTAAATATTAAATATTTCAATTCCTCGAGTGAGAATCGAATCCATAAGCAGTCACTTTTATAGCCACACGTTCGTGTCCACGAGCCACGTCTGGCCTCTATACAAGAATTTAACTTCAAAATATTAAAAAAGCTGAAATTAAGACAAATATAGTTTAATAACGATTTGACTTTATAGTAGTTACTGATTTAAATATATATTCAAACCACAAGCAGAAGTATGCATTTAAAATACAATTTCCGAGAGAGTATGCCATAAGAATGTCCGCTGCATTCCACGCTGAATCGCAATGCGACCCTTCAGACGATGAACGACCCAGTTAGTGTAACATTCACTGTAAAATATTTGTTTTGAATGAAAACAGTAAGGACTTTTAACATTTTACTCTATTTTAATGTGTATATTCGTTATCTTTCTTGATTTTACTTTATGTATGTTATATATGTTAAACGATGTTAAGCTTTCCACTTATGTATGTGTTTGCGGTGCTTATATTCTAACTAGCCCGCTCGTGCTCGCTCGTGCTCGCTTGTGCGTGAAGTGTTAGTAAAAAGCAATTTATATCCTTTTCCATGCTTCAAATCGTCCATATTAATTTCATCACAATTGGCTTAAGAGATTAGTGAAATGTATACAAATAAACAAACAGAACCAATAAATAAGAGTAACTTTGGTTTTTTATAATGTAAATTTGTACTTAATGTAAAAAAAAATGAATATTATAGAAATTATAAAAGCTCTCTTGCAGGCGCTGGTAGACAATTAGAATAATATAAGGCCCTTGTAGGCGCTTCTTGCAGGTTAATATAATGTCGTTGGAACTTTTAAACTATTCGATTAAATCACCTCTATAGGAAAGGTATATGACGATACAAATATTATTTGATACTCGATACCTTTTCAATATATAGTCGATCATACTGTAACTGTATATGTCGTGTGTTTTCCATATAACATGACATTAACGGAGTAAAATGTGCTCTGTTTGCGCATTAGAAGCGCCATAGTTAAAGAACTGAACTAAATATTATTTATAAAAAGGCACAAAGAATCATCAATCCAACCAGGCTGTTTATAATTTGCCTGCGATCTCCTTTGTAGTAATGGAGATCTTTCCGTTAAATTTCAAGTTTGTAGCAAAATAAAAGGACTTTCATAAAAACTTGCAAGATTCCTTAGTCCAGCCCTGTCGCAAAATTGGTTATTAGCGAATGTCTACTAACTATAAACTATCTCTCTGCCAAATTTAGTATTTGTAGGTCAAGTGGTTTTCAATATTTCGTTATGAAAATGACCTCTCGCTTTTAAACATATATGTATACAGATAAGAATTAGTAGGATTATAACCACACACTTGATTGCACCTGGATGAGTATGTATGTATGGTGTAAAAGTCACCGTGGCACAGTAGAACAATGTCTGACTGAAAAGGCGGAAGGAATGATTGTGGGTTCTGCTCCCACTCATTTAAAAATCATTTTATTTCTTTGCTCTCTGACCTGAGATAAAACGCGGCGTTGAGTTCCGCCGCTCAACACTATGTTTCGACTTCGGGCGGAAAGTATAGAATGGAGTGTTAGTGGAGTGATGTCGAAACATCAGGTTCTCTCTGACTACCCTGCTAAGCGTAAAAAGCGCGAAGCTACAAAAAATACTTACACCTGAACTCTTCTCAAATGCCCCACAATCTCGTTAATTATAATGATTACCCGCGACGGAACGGCGACTGTATATGTGTTTGGGGTGAGAGGTTGTTTGTTTGTTTGTTTGTTTGTTTGTTTGTTTGTTTGTGTGTTTGTGCAAATTACTATGTCAATTATTTCCAAAACTATAAGTCCGATTTTGATACGGTTTTCTATGATAGGTTAAGGTTCAATTGGCGTATGTTCTTAGATATGTCTTATTGCCTTAACTCACCAGGGGGCGCTGCAGTAAGCATTTTACGTGAAAACGAATATTTTCAATTATCTCAAAAAATAATAGTCTGATTTCAATAGATTTTCAGTGATAGATTCAGGTTTAATTGGTGGATGTTCTTGGATATGTCTTATCGTGTCAAACCACCAGGGGGCGCTGCAGTAAGCATTTGTTTGTACTTTTTTTGTATTTATTTGTCTAAAACCGAAACTACTGCTCTGATTGAAAAGAGTTTTCATAAAAAGATTTATCTTTGCTTGATGCATATTTTAAGATTTTTCTTTTTTTGTTACGGGGAAAACTCACCAGGGGGCGCTGCAGTAAACATTTGTTTATGCAAATCAAAAACTACTAGTCTAATTTCGATGTAACTTTTAAGGGTAGGTTCAGGCTTAATTGGTGCGTCTTTTCATATATATGTTATAGTGACCACTCATCAGGGGGCGCCGTAGTAAGCATTTGTTTGTATTTTTTTGTGTAAAACCAAAAATTTTCTTGTATTTATTTGTCTAAAACCGAAATTACTTATCCGATTGGCTAGAGTTTTCAGAACTAGATTTAGCTTTGCTTTGTGCATATTTTAAGATTTTTGTTTTTTGGTTACGGTGAAAATTCACCAGGGGGCGCTGCAGTAAACATTTGTTTATGCAGACCAAAAACTACTAGTCCGATTTAGATGAAACTTCCAACGATAGGTTCAGGTTTAACTGGTGCTTCTTTTCATATATACGTTACGGTGACCACTCACCAGGGGGCGTTGCAGTAAGAACACTTCTTTGTGCGAAACTAAAACTACGAGTCCGATTTGAATGCAGTTTTCAATGATAGATTCAAGTTTACTTAGTGCATATTTTCATATATGTGTCGACTTCGTCGGGGGCTGCCAGTTGCAATCCCTATTTTAAATATAGTAGCTAACAGTATAGATTTCGTTTTAAAGTTTTTAAAATACCAGTTATCAAAACTAATTCATATTAATATTTTAATTTTTTGGGAACCTGTTTTAACAGCAAGAAAACCTATGAGAAGGTTTGCGCAAACTTAAAGTAATGACAGCCCCCGACGGAGTCGTCCCCATCATCTCGTTACATATATTCTTTTAGGCGGGGGATTTACAGTTATTTTATCCTTTTTCAATTACAATTAAACCGTCGTGGGTTTTTTCAAAATTTTTAATTTTGCTTTTTATTTAGTATATACAATTTACACATATACAAAAATATTTCTGTGTAAACATTATAATCATAAATGTGTAAAGAAAACAAGCTGAGTGGAAAACCAAGGGACGACCGCATAAAGGCGGCGCATGGTTTATTCAGTCACGTGATTACCATACATTTCTATAATACTTCTTCGTATCAAAGCTTTAAATAATACTTTGTTTTAAATGCTTGTTGTTAAAATCGACGAATGAACGACGACGACGATGAAACTCGAGGAATAGAAATATTAAATATTTCCACTCTTCGAGTGGGAATCGATCCCATAACACGGCGCCACGACTGGCCCCACACGTTTTTATAAATTTGCTTTTGACAATTTCCACTCTCGTCTTCCATATCAATAGGTCCTACGTAAACTAGAACAAAGGTAAAAACAAAACTTTAGAAGAGAACGATTTGAAAAGTTCTAAGGTTGTCATTCTGTCATTATTCAAAGAAAATTGTTCATATTTCAGTATTCAGCACTCAGAAATTTTAATCAATCCTTTTAAATTATGACAAAGTTCCTAATTTTAGGAACATTCAAATCCCTCTGTTTTATAGTTCTGTTTTGGCACTTGTAGTAATCTATGTATGATACTTTGTTATTATTATTATTAAGGTAGAGCGTAGTGAGATAGGTAGTGCTAAGACACTACTCTTTGCATCTTGACATCGCGCTTTACCTTATAATTAGTGATTTTAATAACAGTTTTGATAAATGCATATTAATACTGTGCCCGCGACATCTGCGCGGATACCTAGCCGTGATGGCAGCGCACGTCAGAATAGCTCGCAAAAGGTAGATTTTTTCTCTAGTTACTTGACATTTTAGACAATTCACACAATATCTTTATAAATTGTAACCTGTGTTTTATTCTGATGTATGAGCTATTTTATTGTAAAGTTTCATTACAATCAGTTCAGTGGTTTTTATGTGAAACAGAAACAAAAATTCTTACAAACTTTTTCATTTATAATATTAATAGGACTTCACAAGAGGTAAAGAATTTTAGAAAAACGTATATTAAATTTGAATGGATTTTCTCACAGATTCTAGAAATGCTCGAGTCAAATGCTCGAGTCTTTATTCTCATACATGACACAACTTCACGCTTCACCGAATATCACAAGATAGACAGAGAGAAACAAGTGCTATGATACTTCTTTCTCCGTTCTTCTCTGATCGGAAATATTGTTTATTACTCGCAGAACTAAACGCTGCGCCTTGACTTGAGCCAAAGTGAAGAAATATAATAATAATCTTCTTATCCTGTTTATATAAATTATATTTTACAAATATTAAAATATAAGTAACACTAGGATATATAAATAGTATATATATTTTAAAACAGGTGTTATTTGCTGTAACCGGTAACGAGTTCGCGTTTAAAGAGGCTCCGGACAGCATGAAGGCGGTAATGACAGCGATGTGGCTACTGACGGAAGCTGTGGGCAACGTCATTATCATCATTATCACGAGGATATTTGTTAATTATAAACAAGTAAGTAAATTTTTTTATTTTCACGCTTTATCCCGGATACAGCAAAGTAGGCAGAGGGAACCTAGTGTTACGACACTACTTTCTCTACGCCTCACCGAACTCTGGACACCACCTTGACACCAGAACGAAAAAAAATAAAAATATTAAATATTTTCACTCGTTTAGTGGGAGTTGAACCTGTCGTGTTACAGTCAAGTACATTTATTTATATATTCTTTATGGCACATAATTTATAGAAAAAATGCACTATAGGCTTAAAACAAATTAAAAAAAAATCGCGATAAAAAGCATTCTTTGTCAGCCAACCTTGTCATGTATGCCGTGTGTATATCAGTTAATTACAAGTTAGTGGGTAAGTATATAAAGCCGTCGTGGCGCAGTAGAACAGCGTCTTACTGTAATCGCGATTGGCAGTGAGTTTGATTTCCACTTAGGGATATGGTTATAAAACGTATTATAATACAAACAATAAAAGATCATCTTTTTTTTAGCTTCACGTTGTATCGGGCACACAGCAGGGTAGGCAGAAGGCCTAGTGTTAAGACACTCCGTTCCCCACTTTCCGAAAAATTCGGAGGCTTGCGTGTTAAGTAGCGAAACTTAACGCCGCGCTTTACCTCGACACCAGAGCGAAGAAAATAGAAATATAATTTCCACTCCTCGAGTGGGAATCGAACCCACAACCAGTCGTTTACAGTCAATGCACGTGGCACGTTTGTGCCACTGGGCCACGACTGGCCACAAAACATAAAAAGGTTAAAAGATCTTTTTTTAACATTATTATGTACGAGTACATTTGCGGATTTTGTACCTTTCTGCCTACTATCAAGAAATATCTTTCTCAGCTCTCCGATCCGAGAAGTTGCGTGTTAAGTGGCAAACATCAGCGCCGCACTTTGTTTAACCACTACAACGGTGAAATTAAAATAATGTAAATGCAATTTCCTCGAGCTGGAATCGAAGCTACAACCGTCACGTATATAGTTAAACGCTGTCACACTGGGCCATGGTGTCTATTACGGTTATTATACATATTGGAATAAAAAAAACAGTATATAGGATAGATGGATATATAATTGTAAAATTTAATACAAATTTCCAAAATTTCTTTTTTCTATTTCGATATATTCTTAACAAGAATAGATAATACAAATCCAGTTAAAGCGTTAGACTTTTCTAATGGAAGTGCACAAACTCGATTGCATTTTATTTGGCAGCTAGTATCTAGTACAAAGACTACTCTTATCTGATTTTTAAACTTTTAAAATGGCCAGTTTCAAAATAAATTTAAGGCTTAGTGTTTTTCAATTTTTTTGCAAGATTTTTATATATTTTGCTTATAAAGCTATTAGGCATTTTTAAATAATTTAAAGGTGAGTAATCAGATACCTATTCTTAAAAAGAAAAAATCATTTCAACAGACCGAAAACCATACACATAGCGGGGTGGTCTGAGAGAACTTAGTGTCATGATACTCCGTTCTCCACAGTCCTTTTGAAATCGAGACATTTCATATTGTGTGACGGAACGTCATTTAAATGAAGTCATATTCATGGAATTGGGAAAGTGGGAATTAATCCCACAACCATCGCGCTTACTGTCAGACGCTGTCCCCACTGTACTACTATGGTATTGCCTTAGCCTATATATGTATGTATATTTTGAGTAAAATATTTAAAAATGGACTGTCTCTGCCAACTAGTTTTGTTAGAAGATTATCTATTTTACTCTTTCCATGATGTTGTCATTTTTATAATTTCTATTTATGACTTTCGATTGCGAAGTGGCAGTGTGGCACAAGCGTGTGACTGTAAACGACTGGTTGTGGGTTCGATTCCCATTCGAGGAGTGGAAAAATTAAATATTTCCAAATTTCTTCGCCTGGTGTCGAGGTTGAGCGCGGCGTTAAGTTCCGCCGCTTAACACGCAATGCCCCTGAATTTGGCGGTGCGTGGGGAACGGAGTGTCTTAACACTAGGTTCCCTCTGCCTACCCTGCTGTGTGCGGGATACAGCGTGAAAAAAAAAATTGTAATTCCATTGTGGCGCAGATGATATATCGTCTGATTATAACACGTTTTGTTGTGGGTTCGGTCCCTTCTCGAAGAAATTATCATTATTTTCATTTATATTTCAGTAATATTAAGCTTAGCGTCAAATTCCGCCATTCAATACACAATATCTCGAGTTAGAGTGAAAGGTGGAGAACGGAATATCTTGAAACCACATTCTCTCTAGTAGTCACTAACAAAGCTACTTTATTTTTATTTTTCAGGAAACACAATCATTTATATACACGGGCATGATGTTCGTATCAATTACGATATTCCACTTCATGTCCAAACGTTACGAGCTCAGTACCAGCGACCAACAAAGGAAAGAACATAGAAGTGACAGCGAAGTGTTATACCAACAAGTGAAACAGGCGGAGGACTGTTTAGAACATTAATTTGGAAAAATAAATTTGGGGACGAAAGTTAATAAATGGAGTTCAAAATGAAAAGAAAAAAGGTAGTGACTGGACACCGTACCGCAGTCTCGATATATAAAATAGGACCATTGGGTCCTATTTTAATTTATTAGAGTTAGACGAAATTTAATTGCAATTAACAATTAAATATTGACAAGTGATCATTTGTTTGTATGAAAACCACAACTAATAATTAATTCATTCTTAATTGTAGTATAATAAATGATAAGTAATTAATTTTGAGCTAATCGTGATTTTTATGTAATAAACAAATAATGAATTGTTAATTGCAATTGTTTTATGTCCAACACGGATGGAACCACATGAGATGTACTAGCTATCATATGAAAATAGAATCACCAAAATTGATTAACTTAGTAAAAAGTTATTATAAGCAAATAAAAAATACAGTCGAATTGATAACTTCCTTATTTTTGAAATCGCTTTAAAATTAAACTCACTGTTGTTACACATATGACTAATACGAATTATTGTCTGATAGAAAAATAATTGCAATTATTTCACTGTTCTTTATTGCTTGAAAAATTTAAATTTTAACACCGATTAAATGTAGCTATATTTATTTAGTATAAATTGTACTAATATGTTTTTATGTGATAATAACTATTTAAATGATTATTTAAAAGGAAAGAATTTTTCGTTAATATTTTAAGTATTGATGATTTAGATTAAGGAATAAAAGTTAAAATGATTGTTGTTATGTGATTAAATTTTTCTATTATTTTGTTTATTCCAATGTCTAATAAAAAAAAGGTCTTTATAATATAATTAATAAGGCAGCACGCAACGTTTTAATTTCAAACGTACAGTGGGAATGGAATGCTTTGACACAAAATTTTCATTGATCTTCTGAGCTGCTGGACATGCAGGAGAAGGTGTAAAACTGTCAAAAAAAAGGAAAATACATTTTTAGAAAAGGTATAAAAAATAGAACGCAGTGGGGTTCGATGCCCTGTCTCTTAAAAATTGTCCAATTGCTTTGCTCTATGAATGAATGATGTATGGTGCAAATTATTGATCTCCTGTGAAATGGAAATATAACATCGCAATAAAAAGTATTTTACTTCACTCTCTAGCTCTCTTATTATCTCTTTTCGTAAAAATAATAACATATAATCGCTACTTTGCGGCATGAAAGAAGGATATTTTAATATAAGTATGGATATCATATAAAATCTTGGAAAAATGTTTTTCTTTCCACTGTAAGTTAACTTACTTAAAATAGAAAAACTTAAAGATTTTGTTTATTATTTTTCTGAAAATAATAACTAAATTGAAAGTACATTAAACTTACCGTAATTATTATTCCAACACAAGGTTAAACTAAAGCAAAAGATATCGATTTGGTATCTATATAGTATGTGTGAAATATATGAAAACAATTTATTTCCTAGAACATAACTTCGACCCAAATAACTTAGAAGTTCGAACGAAACGCTAACTAACAATCCTACAAGTTCGTTTAAAAATTTTCCATACAAGAACCTACTTAGGTACTTCTAGAGCTTTAATAGTCTGAACTTGCTTAATTAATGTTGTAAGACTTACTACTTGAGAAGATAGTTGAACAATTTTTAATTAAATACATGAAATATCATAAGAACAGTACCTAATGAATATTAAAACACTATTTTTTAAAAGTAACAATTTAAGGCGTGGCGCAGTGAGACAGCGTCTGACTATAAACGCGATAGTTGTGAGTTCGATTCCCATTAGGGTTTACTCTAGTACTTAAGGCAAGGCACAGTGTTGCGCGACGTGCGCGTCCCCGTGGCCCGGCTAGTGGCGGTCGAGAAGGAGCACCGTCAGGTTTTAGTGGGTAACGGCGGCGTTACCATCTTGCCTCACCGGAGTCTCACATAACCAAGTCCCGAGTCCCCACTCGGGCTGGTATCCGTAAAGGATTTCCTCAACACGCAATGTCTCGATTTCAGAGAGCATAGAATTTTGATACTAAGTCACTACCATGCAAGGAAAAGCGTGAAGCTGGCAAAAGCAGCTTTACGCCTTTCCCGCATAGCTGAAAAGTCAGAGACAATCTAGTGTCAAGACACTCCGAAAATGCAGACACTGCCCGTTGAGTGGTGGAAATAAACACCATGCTTTGTCATAGGCACCGGACTGGAATATATAATCATTTCCCGCCTTTTTCCATTTGGAGGTGAAAATCGATCTAGCTAAGTTTGATTGTTTCCCTTTATTAAGAAATAAAAAAACTGCTACAATTCTATTAGTATACGAATATCAATTTCGCTATAGGTGTCAACGTTGTGTTCAGGTGAAAAATCGGGCAATTCCTAAATCAGAAGTCCTCGGTTCGAATCCATGTGTCAAGTCCGATAATTTTTTTTTTCAATTATGTTTTTTGTAATAATTATTATGAATTACACATTTTTTAATTATAATTATAATAATTTCAATAAATACGATTTATCAAAAATAAATGTCGAGCTCAGCTATGGTTGACCCAAACCAGGTTTTAATATTAATCTAAACCTACACCATTGAATTCTAGTTCATAAATAAGAAAACTACATAATAAAGTACCCCAGTGTACAATCCGCTCAGACGCCCGCCGACCCGTAAACCGCATTCGTGTGACGGATTCACTTCAAACGCTGATTGAAAGGTTTTGCCGCAAAAGAACTTACTCGCGGCGTTACTGGATGCTGTAATCATTAAACCTGACTAATCATCAAATGTCATTTGTATAAGTATTGTGTGACGGTTTTTAATAAAGGTGAAGGTGAAGGTTTTTATTTGGATCTTTTTTACGATTAATACTAAGTAGTACGATTAATACTAAGTAGGATAGACAGAGAGAATCTAGTGCCACGACACTCTGTCCGAAATCTGGACTTTGCATGTTGAACGGAACTTAACGCGACGTTTTGCTTTATCGGAGCGGCTAAATGGAGATTATTTTATTATTATAATCATTCGCCGTGTGGTTATGATACCCATAATGACGTTTACGCCACGCTCTACAATGTCTACTTAATTTCTTTTTGAAATGCTTATTTTTTACCGATCAATCATAACCACGAGGCCAGTCGTGGGTCGTGGGCACAAAGTGTGACTATAAACGCGACAGGTTGTGGGCTCGATTCCCATAGAAGGATATTTCATTGAAAGACATGAGGCGCGACGTTGAGTTCCGCCTCTTAATACGCAACAGCTCCAGAATGCGGCGGAAAGTGAGGAACGGAGTGTCATAATATTAGGTGCGGTCACGCTATATGCCTTCTTCCTTCTTCTTCCTCAGAGTTCCCTACTCTGCTGTGTGGGGAATATAGCGTGACGCTATAAAAATTAAAAAATAAAAATCTATCTCAATTATGTGTTAATAATAGGTAAGTGCCATAAATAAAGAGCTAAGTATATTAAGTAGATTTTTAAAAAGCTGTTTTGGCGCAGTGGGACAGCGCCTGACTGTATACACAATGGTTGTGAGTTCGATTACTACTCGGAGTATTGATTCGTTCATTATTTCTCTGCTCTGGTGACAAGACATGACTAAATATCTCTTTGTTGTAAACAAAACAAAAAGAAAAAAATACTTAAATAGAACCTAAAAATATATAAAAACTTAATTTCTCTTATTGCAGACAATGTGCCTCAATGAGCACGGAATAAAGAACGGAGTAACGTAACACTACTTTAACCAATTTGATGACTAAAATATATACAATGTTAGTCATTAGCAGGCAAAGTATCCATTACAAAATATTTTTTGTATTTTTTGAAAGCCTTTTTTTATCAATAACTTTTTATGTTGCAATCAAAGGGGAGTGGACCGTTTAGTGTGACATTTTTACACAAGTTATGAGCCAAAATGGGCGATCACAGAGAAATATCGCGGCTGCTCTTAGCGCAGCGTGATGTTATAGTCTGGCTGGTTGGTAATAATGTGGAAACGTAATGGAGAGAATCTATTTGATCCTTTCATATAATCACTGCCTTTATTTATTTATGTTTAAAAATATATAAAAATATATTTACCTTCAAGAAAACATTGGTTAGTTATTAAAGTTTAAGTCAGTCTTCGTGCAATGTTTATTATATACGAGGAACTAACTATTGCCAGTGTAACGACTGAATTTTTCATACAATATTTGATATCCTATTTTAACACTTTTTAGAAAAATAGTAGCCTATGTTTGACCCTGAATCTCTATTTTCATTTCGAATTCTAAATCGGGTCGGTAGGTTAGACATGAAAGCGTAATGACTGATTTTTTTTAAATATTTTCTATTGTTAAATAATTTATTAAACTTAACATATTACATATACATACTACATCTTTCATAATTGCTCGCCTTTTTAATTCTATAACTTATATGTGGCCAGTCGTGGCCCAGTGGCACAAGAGTGTGACTGTAAACGACTGGTTGTGGGTTCGATTCCCACTCGAGGAGTGGAAATTATATTTCCATTTTCTTCGCTCTGGTGTCGAGGTAAAGCGCGGCGTTAAGTTCCGCCACTTAACACGCAAGCCTCCGAATTCGGCGGAAAGTGGGGTACGGAGTGTCTTAACACTAGGTTCCCTCTGCCTACCCTGCTGTGTGCGGGATATAGCGTGAAGCTATTTAATTTATTTTTTTTTTAATATAACTTATAACAATATAAAAATAAATTTACCTTAAAAATGATCAAAAAGTCTCCAATGGCCGAAATAAAAGAAAGCATTTACACAATAACTTCGATAACGTAATTCGATATCGTGCAATTGGAAAAGTTTGCTGCAACTGTTTGAAAATCGTATTTCTCTTGCAACATTAGGCGGAAAACACGTGGAAATCTTATTTTCACATTCTATTACACTACTGTGAAAATTGGTTTGCATCGTTCCGTTGAACAATATTACCCGGTTATTGATGAGGTTTTGATATTATATCCGTTGCGCTCAGTTAGGAGTTATATTTTTGTGAATTAGGTATATTTGAGACACGTAATGTATATATATAATAAAAGAGTAGAAAAGTCAATTCTGTACATGAAAAATTTCAGAAAAATTTTAATTGGGTGCGTTAATATATCGATAACAGAGGCCAAAAATCCACTCAGTAGAATTTTTGTCTGTCTGTCTGTTAATTTGTTCGTCAATCACGCAAAAACTACTGGATAGAAATGAATGAATTTTAGTATGGTGATAGCTTATAGTCCAAAGGTACATATAATCCTATATGTACATATAATCCTATATGTAGTTTTTATCCCGGATTTCCATGTAGTTTTTTTGAAAAAAATAAAAAACCGATATAAGTAAATTATTTGTATACTGATATCTACCAGGTAGAATTTAATGATTTTTTGTATGGAGTTAGCTAAGAGGTTAGAGCAACATATGGGATAGTTTTCATCCTGGTATTCAATACAACTCCCGCAGAAAAATAAAATTTAAAAAAAAAACATTCAAATTATGTCGATAGTTCATGAGTGAAGCTAAATTTGTTTCAATATCACTAATTAAAATAATTATAAAATAAAATAAGCATAACATTTATTAAATATACATTTGACCGGTCTATAAAACTTTATATAATCTATATATTTATATAATCTATATGACAACAGATGTCACTACGTTTTCTGCAACGGGTGGCGCCATTTGTTATTATATAGTTGACATTGTATTAGACATATCCGCACTCATTAAAATTATTATTATAAAAATGCAAAAATCTGTATCTCTTCTATTTGTTATGTTTTGACGGGAATTCGTAAAGAAGATTGTTGAAGATGCAGGGTCATATAGGCTACTTTATAAAAAATCAAACCCTAGGAGGTTGAAACAGTGGATGAAACTTATGTATGCTTAGTATATAGTGAGAATGAAAGATCTAAACTCCTTGACTGAAATGAATAAATTTTCTCAGGAAAATAGTTAATGAGGCAAGGTCAAACATAGGCTATCTCTCTTTTTTTAAAAATTACCCTGGTATTCAAAACAGTTCCCGCAGAAAAGTAATAAACTGGCAAAGTCAAATTGCATTGATTATTTGCAAGTAAAGCTATTTTTTAATATCAATAAGTAACACAATTGTAAAATAAAAAGCGTAAAGTTTATTTAAGATATTATGACCGGTTTATAATATTATATACCAGATGGTATATATGTACGAAATCTACTATCATATGATAGCAGATTTCGTACGTTTTCTTACTAGAACAGTTATCGCTATATGTTATCAAATAATATAGACATTGCACTAAATGTATCGATGATTTTCTGATGAACATAATTAGTGACGAAAGTCAAATATAGACTACCCTACTTTTACAAAAAAAAAAACCAATCCCAAAGAGGCAATAGAGGATGAAAGTGGTAGTTCACGTGGCGAAGCCGCGAGCGGGCCGCTAGTATATTATATAATCAATTCAAAATGTAGATGGCACAGAGTGTGTGTTGTGGGTTCGATTCCCACTCGAGGTGTGGAAATATTTAATATTTCCATTTTCTTCGCTCTGGTGTCGAAGCAAAGCGCGGCGTTAAGTTCCGCCACTTAAAACGCAATGCCTCTGAATTCAGCGGAAAGTGGTGAACGGAGTGTCTTAACACTAGGTTCTGTATGCCTGCTGTGTACTGGATACAGCGTGAAGCTAAAAAAAATGTAGATAAATATAATATAAATAGTTAACAATGAGGCCATCGTGGCGCAGTGATACAGCAATGGTTGTAAGTTCGAAATGATTGCATTACATTATTTTCATTTCTCCGCCTTATTACTGAAAGAAAAAGCGCGGCGTTGAATTCTGCCTTCCAAGACGCAATGTCAATGACTCAAGACCTAGTGCCATGGCATGACACTAAGTTGTCTCTGACTATCCTGCTATGCGGAGAAAAGAGTGAATATAAATAAAAAATATTTTAAATATCAAATTATTCAATTTAAAAATCAAATTATGAGTTAGCAATAATTTTATTTTCATAAAATCATTCTAAATTTCCATACATTACGAAGGTAACGCAAAACTTTAACAACTTAATGTTTTTAATGCTCAACTGACAAATGAGTTGTCAGGATTAGGGATAATTCGGGGTGACAATTTATTGATTGATTAACGTTGTAGGACATCGTCATTAATCTCAAAAGCTGATGGATGGGAGCGTTTCCCTTCACAAATACACGGCGCTTATTATTACAAATGACGAAATTATTCAAAACGTATGTATGTATATTTTTTTGAATAATTACATTAAATTTTATTCTGTGTATGGAAATAATAAAAAAACAGTTTCGAACTTATTTCCGCAAAGCATGATAGTCAGGGGGAAGTTAGTGTCAAGACACTTTGTTCTCTATTTTCTCAGTGTCAGAAATCGTGATCGCATGAGTAGCGGAACTGAACGCTGCGCTTTGACTTAGGGCCCAGAGCGGAGGTTAGAAGTAAAGATATAATCGTTCCTCCGATGTAATGTAATAATGATTTTCTTGAATAATATAACAATATAGAATAATTTGCGTATCGTACATATGATTTGGGAGTAACAAAAATATTTAGTTTTTACCATATTGCATTAATGTACTTTGAAAAACATATTTATTGTTTTTTAAATGATGACAAAACTCTACCACAACTTTAATAAAATTTTAAGCCTCGTAACAAACTACTAACAGACTACGAACTATAGTTGTGAATAAAATAAATAAAAAATACACTTAAAAGTTTGGGACGCAATGGGATTTGGTCTGACGTCTTTATATAGTGCAAGTTGTTGACGAATGTTACTACAGAGAACATAAGTACTCGTAACGCTGTAAATAACTTTTTTAACATTATTATGAAAAAAGCGCTTAGAATTTCGATGTGCGCTTAAAATTTACACAAGATATGGATCTATATATGTTAAAAATTTGATATGGTTTCTATATCAGAGTACAATTTTTTCTGCATAGCGGGGGTTAGGTGTTGAGAACGTAGTGTCAAGACACTCCGTTCTCCAGTTTCCACCAGAATTCGAGACATTGCTTCTTATACGGAGGAACACATCGCTGCTATTACCAAAGTGGAGTAATAAAAATAATTTACATATAACAGTTTCCCCGAATAGGACTCCTATTTAATACTTTCCTTGAGGCCATCGTAGCACATAAGGCCTCCACAGTGGTTGAGTGTAAATTAATCAATAGTAAATGCAACTGGGATAGCGTGACTGTAAGCGCGATTATGAGTTCGATTCTTATAAAGGGCAAAGTTTAAATTATCTTAATTTCTTCGATATCATAAGAAAATGCGCGAAATTTATTCCTACCATCCACAATGCGAGTGGATAGTGGAGAACGGAGTGTTTTGACTCAAGGTTCTCTTTGTCTACTCTGAAATACGGAAAAAAGTGTAATTAAAAACACACGTCAACCAAATTTTTATACAGAATAAGTATTTTTATGCAATAAATGTCATTTTAATTCAATATCAGTAAAATTGAGCATTAAATAAAAATGACTGTCGCCAATAACATATAGAAGATCTACTATGTGATAATCAAAATTGATAGCATGCTACGTGTGATTTATGCACCTAATGTGATTCGATTGTTAAAGTAATTTGTAGCATAAATTGCCTTCTGAATAGTAGTAATAATATTACTGAGGAACATATATTGTATTGTAGTCTTGAATTGAATTGTTGATTATATTTCATTGAGTAATAATTGAGTTATACCTCAATAACTGTGCAATGGGAAGTCGTCTGACTGTAAACGCGATGGTTGTTAGTTTGAATCCCACTCGAGGGAATGATTAATTAATATGATAAAATAATATTTTAATAATAAAAAAAAAATACTATAATTTTATTTTTATCATATTTTAATTATTTTCATTTTTCCGCTCCGATGACAAGATATATCCCGCTGGTAGGTTCATTCAGGTACTCAACACCTAATGTGTCGGTTTAGGAAGGAGAGTAGAGAATGGGTGCTTCTCTAAGTCCTTTATGCCTACTTTGCTATACGAGATGTCTGCTCTGCTATGCATGAATCTAAGTAATAATTGAAGTATTATGGGGCAATGAGACATCATCTACCTGTAAATACCGGTTATGAGTTCGATTTCTAGGACAAAAAATATGAATATTATTTGTCTTTCTTGATATGAAAAGAGCAGCGCGGCGTTAGGTTTGGTTTGGTTGATTATAAGATTATTGGTAGCTAACAGGATGTAGTGCCGCCGGATGTTCTTTAGCTGTTCAACATATCATTTACCAGTGAAAATTCTTTGCTTATATACATATATGAATTTTTATTACAATTAATAATAAAAACATTATTTTGTTTGGTTATTAAGTTAATATGTTTGCTTGTGACAGGTGCGACGCTCATTATTTGAATAGGATAACGAGCTCGTGCGGTCTGGATTATATGTAAAATAAAATAATATGCTTGTATTGATAATACCAAATTTGTATCGATGAACCAAAAGTGTATTGAAATACAAATAGTGACATATTACTAAAAAATATTGTTTTGTAATCATTTTTCTTAGGCAACTTTAAATCATTTATTTATCTCAACATTTCTAAAGACCTATTCACACACTTGGGATATGAAAAACATTTTTTTTGAAAAAGTATATAATTTTTTGGATTTTTGGAAACAGTCCAAGAACTCTGATCGTTGTATTATTTGTTTAATGAACGTTATGTTTCTTAAAAATGATTTTCATGTCCCAAGTGTATAATTAACACTTCAAAAACTGTTACGTTAAAGTTTTTAAACACTTTCTAATAATGAACATGCTTTTGTAAAACCTTACTTCGCAAAATTGAAACTCAATACAATTTAATTCATTATATAAGTAGAGTATGCAAATAGTAGTATCTGCTGTTATTCTTACAGTACTATTTCTAATTTTCTTAATGGAACTAGAGTAAAGGAAAAGCTACACTGCTAATGTAATTCGTTTCTTAACAAAGGTGCCTGATTTTATCTGTATAAGTACGTATGACATATAAATTACAGAGTTATACGTAACGATGTCTTTTGAAAAAATAGGATGTCAAGCGTCGAAATATGAGTCTTATTCATGAATATTATATAATTTTGAATGATTTTTAATAAGCTACCATCTGAACAATTGTTTTATAACAAAATTATTAGGTTTTCTCTGCCTTAGATTTTTATTCTTTAGCTCTTTTCTTAGGTAGGGAGTCGAATATCGAGTCTTGTAACAGTAAGGTTAACTTTACTAGCTCACTCACTTCTGAACTTGTAAGGAAGCCTAACATAAATAGATGAATAAGTGTTATTAAATATATTATACGAAAAATTCCCTGGGGCCAGTTGTGTTGCAGGCACACGAAGTGTGACTGTAAAGCGACTACTTGTGGGTTCGATTCCCACTCGAGGATTGAAAATATTTAATATTTCCATTTTCTTCGCTCTGGTGTCGAGGTAAAGCATGACTACTTAGCACGCAATGCCTCGAGAATTCAGCGAAAAGTAGGGAACGGAATGTCTTAACACTAGATTTCTTTTGCCTACCCTACTGTATGTGGAGCACAGTGTGAAGCTAAAAAAAAATTAATCTCTTATAAAATTTGAATTGGCACCTATCCTGCCATAATCTATAATAAAAATTACCTGTAGTAAATGTATATTTAGATATGTATGTGCGTAACTTTTTTTTAAGACCACGCCTTACCTCAAGTATTCAGAAAGAACGGAGCGTCAAACGCTACTTATACATATATTTTTTCAAGTATAAAGCGCTGAAGTAATATTCCTCATACAATTTTCTACACGTGTCACTGCATTTCTACATTCGTGTTAGCAAATATTTTCAGTATTTCCAGTACCTGTTTGTTCAATTTAAAATACTTCTGTAACTTACCAAATAAAAAGTCAATCTCAGTTTCTACGATTCGAAAAGTTCATACTTTGAATTAAGCTAAGATTGCGTCTTGCTAAAACTTTGTATGTACATTGGTACGAACGGAAAAACTAATCAATTTTTGTTATTAGAGATTTTATTTATTTTATCATATCATTTGTTAAACTTTTTAATTTGAAAATTTAAATATTTTTTACCATGTAATGTATTTGTATATGTATCTAAGCTTATTGTACTTCTTCTATTTTCCTAAATCATGAGTAGGTAGATAAAACTTAGTACTTATTATTGTATAATTCTGCTTTTTAAAACACAAATTATAATCAATGGTTACTGGCAAGTGCGGATTATTCGCAAATTCATGTGCGGGAACACAAATCCATGAAATTCTTTTTTTTCTAGTTTTTTTTCGCTTCTGTAGAAATTTCTCGAAACCCTTTCTTAATGCTCCCCTCCACTACTCACTAAATTTCAGGTATCGCACAGTAGTTCGGGCTTTGCGTTGTTTTTTAGTCAGCAAGCAACCCATAGTTTTATGCATACTCGTATATATCATAATATTCTATAAACTGCCGCTGCGCCGGTTTTAATGAATATGTATTTATTTATCCCACAACCTCTAGTCTAGCAGTCCAATTTACTAACTACTGAGCCAACACGCCACAAGTACTAACTATGAACGACTGTAGCTCTATATGTAAATTAGAGTTCTCAGGTAATTAAGTCTGAAATATAGTGTACTTACGGTGAAATATGGGTTTTTGTATGTATTTTCTATTCTAATGGCATACATTTGTAGTTTAAGTAGCTAGTATGCTTGTATTTGTTACATGCGGTCTTTTACGTATTCTCATACTTTCTTTGCTACAATCAACTTTCATTTGTACTACACTTTATCTATTCCACAATAATATTGAAAGGAAGAATATTTCAAATTTTTATTTATATCTTAAGGTTTAATAAGAAAAGGTATATTTAAAAAATAAAAAAAAAACATACACTTAAATATTCCCAATACGTACCTGTATATTTAAATTTTGAGCATAGAAGGCTTCGGAGCCATGTGCTGAACTAATGGCATAGTGGTCAGAGGCGGTTTGGACAGTTATTAACAGGTATGGGTTCTAATTCTGATATGTTTAATGTTTTATACTTTTTATACGCTAGTAATAAATACATACTCTATAATTTACTAAAAATCTTATGAATATTAAAATACGAGTTCCCTTAGTTACATGTGGCATGTTTATTTATCATTTTGTCGAATAATGTATGTCAAAAATGGTAGTGTGTATTATAATTGTTTAATTAATTAAATATATTTCTAATGCATTGTTATAAAAAAAAAAATTTTCTCTGTTCAATATAAACTTTATTTATGCAAAATTTCATAGTTCTTTGTCCACATAATTTTATAGAATAAATGAATTAAAATTTATTTTTGTAGCTTGTATGTATATATGGAAGGGCAGGTATTAAAACCTTCTTTTGAAAACCACTCTGTTCTCTGCTCTCCGCCTAATTGAGATATTGCATACATACTAAGTGAAATATAACGTAATTCATTAATATTCTTCTTTCCATCGAGAAAAATTGTACGCACACTTAAGGAGTCTATGTTCATATGTCACTCATAATGACAAATTCAATTAATTTATTTTTTTAAAAGTTACCAACATGAAAGGTCTTAGTCAAATATATATACGTATGTTAAGATGATTCTTACCCTCTCATTAAATTTCTACGCCTAATCGGCTACAAGGTCTTATATATGAATAAGTAATAAAGTAAGCACGAGAATAATAACATCAAATCTTATTATTACTGTATGCCGTAATCTCACTTTCAAAGCATTAACTTAAGCTTCGGTATTATATTAAATTCGTTAGTATGGAGTGTGGAATTAAAATATTATCATAAGTTAAACAAGTAAGTAATTCACATTACTTTATAGTTCAATGTATGGATTAGACAGCGATAGTCTAGTGTCAAGGCAACCTCACTTCTACACTTTTTTTATATAAATTGTTTAAACATATTTCATTAATCTGAGATTTACAACAAACATATGGTTTGATTCATTTTAGTAAAACCTCTTTACTCATACAGCTTCACGTTTTTTCCTGAATGGCAGAGCAGTCTAAGAGAGCATAGTGCGAAGACACTCCGTTCAACATTTTCTACCTATTAATTAGAGACACTGCAAGTAAACAGGCGGAACTAATACCGCGCTAAGTCTTGTTCACAGCGGAAAAATGTATATAATGAAATTATAATTATTTCATCGACTGAGGATCAAACCCACACCCGTATGCGATACCAGAGACGTTGTCCTACTGCCCTATGACGGTCTCATAGCAATTTTTTACAAGCACATTTCTGAAAGATATGCTTAGTGTTGCCGTGATATATAGCATGATAAATATCTGCGATATAATCAGTAAGTAGTAGGTCGTTACCTAGTTTTGAGTGACCATTAGTTATAAGTTCAAATTAACCTGAAGAAATATTTAGAGAAGAAATATTTATATGTCGGAGACAGTCGTGATGATGACAGTGAAACGAAGTCTAACACGTTCTACAGGCGACAGTACGGCGAGATATCAACACTTAAGAAGTTGAAGCTGCGATCGAGACTGGTCAAGCTACTATTATAGAAAATATAAGTTCTCTCACGTTTGAAAAAGAAAATGTCAAATGTTTGACTTTACATATAAAAACGAAGTCGACACATTCCTTTGCTTACTAATAATCATCTTCTACAGTCAACTAAAGAATATCTAAATATTTTTTATATGACTGTTGAATGTATATGTTGTTGTGGCCAGTCGTGGCCCAGTGGCACAAGAGTGTGACTGTAAACCACTGGTTGTGGGTTCGATTCCCACTCGAGGAGTGGAAATTATATTTCCATTATCTTCACTGTGGTGTCGAGGTAAAGCGCGGCGTTAAGTTCCGCCACTTAACTCGCAAGCCTCCGAATTCGGCGGAAAGTGGGGAACGGAGTGTCTTAACACTAGGTTCCCTCTGCCTACCCTGCTGTGTGCGGGATACAGCGTGAAGCTAAAAAAAAAGAGAAAAAAAATGACTGTTAAAGACGATACTAACAAATAAAAGGATCGCTATGGTTTTACCAGATTATCCAACGTTTACGCCCATGAGATATTCACCATGGTCCACATAAAATAAAACTTTTCTGATATGTATTTACTTACTTACTTACTTACTATGTATATATTTACTTTTTAGAAAAACTTGATGCTTACGTCGTATGTGTAGACGGAAATGGGCGGAAATTGATTCAAATTACGTAGGTTTTCTTTAGCCTACTGTGTGAAATTTAAGACACGCGTGACGATTGTAAAGATATATTATACATATGTGTAATTGCATTGTTTAATATTTTTGATTTAAAATTGTAACTGTATTTTAACTTCACGCGTTATCCGTAGCGGGGTAGTTTTAGGATGTATTTTTTTAGCTTCACGCTGTATCCCGCACACAGCAGGACAGGCAGAAAATGATTTTTTTGAAAGTATCAATAATTCGTAAAAGGTTTTTTTTCAACCAGTATTCAAAGAGAACCTAGTGTCTATGCCCACTGCGCCACGGCGGCCTCGAAAGTGTTTGTCATTCACCGTATAAAGCGATTTATTTGATATGCATCTAAGGTAAACCCATCTAGTGACTTTCAAAAGTGAAACTGATTAAACTTTATAAGTTAACTATCATTTAGTATTCTTGACAGGTGTTATTTTAATCCTCCAACTTGCTAGTTCATCGATATGCATAGTTGAGAAATTTTTCTTATACCTATCATATTTTTCTTTTGTAAGCATTTTTTTGCTCTAAGGTTTATATCGAGAGGCCATCGTAGCGCAGTGGGACAGCGTTTGAGTATAATAACGATGGTTATGGGTTCATGCTCCAATTGCAAGAATAATTAAATTTAAATATTTTTATTTTTCATGATAAAGTAAAACTAATGGTGTTGGATGAGTGAAATCATTAGGTAAAAAGTCCTTTTAGATTATCTCTGCCTTGCTTACTTCGCTGTCAACGCGTGTAGAACGCAATTATAATATAATATAATATTAAATCTAAAAAGTCTTTTACAAGCACTTCATATTAGAGCCGATAGAATTGGCAAAGTTTCAAAATATAACGAAAGCTTGTTTTAATTTTAAAATTTTCACAAAAACGCTTTTAGCTTGGCGCAGTGGAGACAGTTTCTCTGAAAACGTTAAGTTAAAATTGAGTTTTGAAAAATGAATTCTAAAAACAAGCTGGGAAATTTTAATGGACTTTTAGAGGTAAAAATCGCGTAGTTAAGTGAATATTCATATACCACATGACGTCTTTTGTTACATCCGATTTTGCTTATATTAGATTGCTAGAAATGATTAAATGTGTTATTATCAGAAAATAATTTTACTATACGAGGCAGGAGGTACACAGTGTTAAGACACTCTGTTCTCCACATTCGCCTCTCCTATATACAGACGTTGCGCTCTTTTTGATGAAGAAAATTTTCATTGTTTTAAAATACATTCTTCGTTTTACATACTATAATAATTTTTTTTTTACATTACTCTACTAGTAATTTAAAAAAAATATTATTATACTTGTTTATTCTAACCGGACTAGGGTAATGGAATTGAAATATAAATGCAAGCTATGAAACTCTAGTTCACAATCGAAATATATATATAAAAAAAATACAAGTAAAACATAGATCATAGCATATAGTTCGAGATTAAATTAACATCTTATTATTAATTGTTATAAGTAAATAACGCAATAATTACTTCACACCACTAATAGCTGTATATGAAACGTTTGTATAAAAAGAGTTTCTTATTAAGTGTAACAGAACCTACTTAAACCACACAACCGTAACTAGATTAGTTTGAACGAAAAATGGTCTACTATTTTCTATGATTATTGTCAATAAAATACTACCCTTATAACCGGGCTTTAAGGATCAATTTCTAAAACACATAACTGTAGTGTCTCTATGTGTATCCGTTCAGCCGTACAGTAATATCAGGAGGGACAAGGCAGCCCTTTTTGTTGTTCAGCTGTCGATAAATAATGGATACGGATTCACACTCACTTTAGGTACCAAGTTTTTGTCAATTGTTGCGTAGAAAATAAGGGTAAAAAATAAAACAATGTTCTTACAGTATCCTCCAATATTATACTTTAAACCAGGGATAAAAAAGCTTTTTTAGAAACGACCATTACAGTTAATTGGGTGTAGAAATATCCCGTAAACGGGTTTCGTAGAAATAAAACGCAAAGAAAACTAACGTAAAGTTCTTATATAATCTTTTAAAAATTTGCCTTAATCTAGGGATGAGCAACCCTTTTAATACCCTTAGGATGGCCTTGAAGTTTCCGGGACTAGAACGGGACTTGACAACGGGGTGTCTCAACACTTTTTTCCTCCTAACAGGGCAATCGGAGAGAACTAAATGTTCTCTCTGATGAGAACTTTTTGCCTGAAATCGAAATATTGCGAGTTTTATAAGTGGTGGCACTCAATGGCGCATTTTATCCTACAAGAGCGGAGAAATACACATATTGATAATAAACAGAATTACTACTTTTCTACTACTCTTGTTAAACTTTTTTCTTAGAGAAACACAACAAACTTAAATCTATACATTTTATAATATTAAAAATTACTTAAGCCAATGTCGTCGAACAAAACTAGTACGCCTAACAAGTATTTCACTGTGGACACTTCAACGTGATCTCGGCGGATGGCGTGAAATGATTTCCCCCTCGCTCAATTTGCCCCTCGTGACAGATCGCAAATCTCAGAGCCTATCTCGAGCAGATAGCTCATTTGTCATTACGCGCTCCTTTACATCGATCTCATACGTTTATACAAAGCTAACCTACTTCGTTGAAATGTGTAGTTTGTTAAGGTTTTTTAAATTATTTCAGCATAAACTTTTTGTTTTTTAAATATTTTAAAAATATAAGGTTAGTTTGGCACAGCGTCGACTAACGTCTGATTGTAATGCGAATGATTTATGGGTCTGATTTATATTTGGAGGTGATTTTGACCATGTGTTTTTTTTAAGATATATAAAATGTATTTAGGAAATGTATAAAAGATTGAGCACAGCGCGACTTTAACCTGCTTCTAAGTTGCCACAAATATTTGTTTTTGCAACAAAAAAGAAATTTGTTTGGTACTTTTTGTAATGCTATTTATCGATTTTATAATTTTCTTGCACCGAATATTCATAGTTTTATAATATACATTTACTATTATTACTAAGGACGAGAGATTTATTTAAATTCGAGTAATTACTTTCCTTTTTAAGTTGAGTGGAAATCGAACCGACTATTATATGTATACTGAATATGTACATATTAACTTTCGAACAACGCCATGATGGCGTCAACAACATTATAATAATACTCTTGTTCATATATTTATATTAAAGGTCTGATATAGATATCCTGCTAAAGTTGGATCCCTATTAAGAACTTTATTACGTTTACACGACGCTGGTAGTAAAATAGCTGCGGTCCGCTAAAACACAAATACGACCGAGTCGAAACAATATTCGGATATCGACGTCTCCTGTTGACCTAAGTGGTACCTTTCAATTTGCCTTCTCTGATATAATGGCCATAAGACGCGTGGTTTTTCAGATTGTATTATTTTAAAAAATATAATTTTATATATTAATGTATTACTATATGTACTTAATTCAAGTAATCAACACTATTGACACTACAACGTTATTGATATTTCAATACTATGGATACAGATTTTATATTTTAAATAGTATTTCAACAAAATTGAGTTTAATGGTTTTTTTCTTTAGCTTCTGCTGTTTTCTGCATAACATGGTTCGTAGCGTCAAGACACTCCGATTTAAATCCTGAATATAAATCCAAAACTTCATCAAAATCTTATTGAATGGCGCTCAATAAGGACGCGCTTTGTCTTATTACCCTTTTAGGATTCGACAACCAATCAAGATTATAGTCAGACGCTGTACCACTGTGCCAAATAAGCAAAATGTGAATTATAAGATTGTATTTCACTAATATCGTCATTTATGCATAGATCTGTTATTATTATTTTATATTATTATTATATATATTTTAAAGACTCTCCTAAACTACAATTACCCGTCATCGTTTTAATACTAATTTTTAAATAATTAAAATTGTTGTCAGTTTCATGGCCGCACGCTCTACGTATGTTTATGTTTCATATTTTCCCATCCGTAACATCGTGAGAGTTCGATGAAATTGGATTACTCATACAGTGCAACCGAGCTTAAGCTGACGAGATCAACTCACTCGTAATAATGTATCGAAAGTTATTAATTAAGTAATAACCCTTCACCTGTTCCATTTCATATTGTTAGAGTTACGATTTTATTTGTTTGTAAACTAAATTCATTTTAGTAATAAACTAATTTATAATATAAATGAATCTATACTACTTTTTTTCCCCTTCACGGTTTTTTCCGCGTTGCAGTATAGTCAAAGTGCACATAGCTTCATAGCGTGCGTGCATTGCCTTATGTGCAAAAGCGGAGAATTTAAAATAATTTAAATATAATAATTTCCCGAGTGGAAATCAAACCTACAACTGATGGCGTTTGTACTAATACTTATATTTGTTAACTAGATCCACATTTTGTTATGGGGACATGAAATAACGATTAGTATGAAGTAACTGTTAGTAAAAATACTCTAATTGTGAAATCAATGTATAAGAAATTATATCCGCTCTTTGAAACGGTGAGTTGTTATTATTAATGATTATAAGGAAGGATTTTTTGTAACGGGAAGTAGGACGGATGAAGGAGCTCCAGGTATAAGATAAAGTTCGGCGTTAAGTTCCGCCATTTAACACGCACTATTTCGAATTCGGTGCGTGGAGAAAGGAAACGAGTGGGGAACGGAGAGTCTTAACACTAGGTTCCCTCTGCCTACCCTGCTGTATGCGGGATACAGCGTGAAGCTATTAAAAAAAAAGAGAAAGGAAATTAAGTTCTGCACGCACTCTTGACTCTAGTCGTTTTCTCACTACTATGCGAGAAAAAGCGTGAAGTTGCATAAAACATTCCCCTGAGCCGAAATCGAACCCACACTCACTAATAATACAGTTCAAAAATTGCGCCACAATAGATCATATCATTAATATATCATATTCATACAATATACATACGTAAGTAAACTTTATAACCGAGTGAAATTTATTGAAAATGCGCTTCCAACTTTAATACGTTTCACATTTTATATTTTTCTAAATATATGAGTATTTCATAACTCTGAATATTTATTTGTATGCAGGTGAAATATTATACGCAATGGCTTTAAGTATTAAAAAGTTGTGTAATGTATGTTCTATTCAATTTTGTATTCAAATTTTATTTAAAATAATTTATCCTTATATTGTCCAAGTAACATTTTTTAAGTTATATTAACATATTTAGGACATTAAAAAAGACATTTTTAAAAAACGTATTGAAATTTGAACGCAGCGGTATTTGAACCTGCGGCTCTTGGATATCGTCCAAGACGATCGCTTGTTCAAATTTTCGGGTATCAGAATTTTATACTTTTTCTTAAAACGTTTTTTTGAAATAATTGATTTTAATATACATATATAAATTTGTACGTACGTACGTATGGTAGGGGTAGCAGGAGTAGGTAATCCACCGCTACTAGTCAGATTTGCAGGTAAAAGGGACAAGCAAAAAGACAAGCTGATAGCAGGGACAACCTACTCGTAAATTATAACTACGAGTTTATTGTAAAGCAAAAGTCTTTTGTTTACTGTAAAGCAACTCGATTCGACTCGAACTCGAACGAAATCCTCATCTTTACATTATAACTATTACAACACACTATTATAAAAATATTCAATGTAAAGTCATTTCACAAAACAATCATTTTTTTATTCTATAGCATAGCTACTCTATACTGTCTACTCTAGATCCAAAGAATTTAGTGTTAAAATGCTTCGTTTTTCATTCTTTGCCCGAATATTATACGTTGAGTAGTGGAACTCAACGCCGTCTTCTTGCTAGTGTGAAATATTGAAAATTATTTAGATATCAGTAATCCATTCTAATAAGAATTGAACCCACAACCAATCGCGTTTACAGTCAGACGTTATCCCAGTACGCCATGATGTCCCACAGTATTTTTTTTTTTAGCTTCACGCTGTATCCCGCATACAGCAGGGTAGGCAGAGGGAACCTAGTGTTAAGACACGTTCCCCACTTTTCGCCGAATTCGGAGGCAATGCGTGTTAAGTGGCGGAACTTAACGCCGCACTTTGCCTCTGATACCAGAGCGAAAGAAATGGAAATATTAAATATTTCCACTCCTCGAGTGGGAATCGAACCCACAACCAGTCGATTACAGTTACACGTTCGTGCCACTGGGCCACGACTGGCCCACAGTATTATGTTAATATTAACTATATTACTTTCACCTAAAGCTTATTGTAAGTTAAACGTGAAGAAACAAGCCTTCTTGTCTGATTAACTGCTTGTAATTGAGTGAACCTGTTATCTAATCCTCTAGGAAAATTTTCTAAATCTATTCTAAACAAAACAACTCCTTTAGAGCTTATACAAGATTGAAGCACCTTTGAAAATTGGCTTAAAGCAGCGATAAGCAAACCACGGTCCGCTCAGTTATTTTTGCGGCCCGCCAAGCTATTATTTATATCAAAGATATTATAACACTAATATATTAAGTTCCAACACGCTTTATGATTGTGATATATGATGATTGTCTACATATGGATTTTTTATTCTTTCAATATTTTTGTGTGTAATATTTTTTCACATTTCATGTTTTTAATGTGAGTACAATACTAAATACTATTATAAAGTATGATTTTAGTTTGTTGTGATGTTTGTTGTGAATCTAGTCATAACATACTCTGCTCTTCTTTCCACCCATTTTATTGTTACTTCGTCTATGGGAGGGTAGAACCTAACGCTGCGTTTTGTTCTAGAGCAGGGAAATAAAAATAATTGAAATGTAATCATTCCCCTTATGAGGGATCGAAACTATTATCTTCGAGTATAGAGACAGTTACTTCCCACCTGCGCACTCTTCATTATTTAAATGTTAGTTTACTATTCAAAATTCAATTGAAAAAGACATATAGTTTGTAACCTAGATTTAAACATAAAATATTTACAAAGCTTCAAATAAACGACACGGCTTAACGAATGTTGTCAATTGATTTTAAAATAAACATTTTTCATTTCTCTCTGAATATTTAAAAACTAAAAAACTTTATTTGTAATGTGTCAATACAAAGCTTCACAACATTTTGACTATTTATATAAAAATATTTATTACTGGACAAAATTTAATTTATTTGGGGCCCGCGTGGCGAGATGGGATATAGTCTGATTCTGAAACATGATTAGTCAATATCTACCTAACTTTTATATTAAAATCATTTTCCCTCCTCTGCTCTGATACTCCACGCTGCGCTTTGTGTTAAGTGCAGCGATGGGTTCCGCCGCTTACTATCTTGACACTTGTCTCTGGATATCGTGCTATGCGTAGAAGAATATAAAAACAGCTTTTTACTCGGGTTATATCGTGAGGAACGGAATGCCTTTACACTAGGTTATTTCTAGTTACCAGCCAGAAGAATGATGTATTTATGCTTCTTTTTTATATGTCACTAATTGGGATGCAACTGTATCGTGGCTCAGTGTGACAATGTCTGACTATATATACGAGGGCTAAAGGTGCGATTTCCAATCGAAAGGATGATAATATTTACATTACTTGCATTCCGGGAAAACAAAACGTGTGTTCGTGATCCGTTATTCAACATGCAATGTCTCAAAGTTCTCTACGAAAAGCTCTGCTTACCCTGCCTATGCGGAAAAAGCGTGAAGCTGAAATATAAATTTGTTACAAAATAGTAGAATTAGAGTCTAATTTTTGAATTTATTACTTATATTTTTTAAGTAATAATAACCAGTAACATGAAAAGAGTGTAATATAAAATAAAACAATATTTACTTAAAAACGCCCAAATTTAGCTTCTTTATAATACTCAGTTGATTCTTCTATTGTTAATACCCGTGATTCCGTATTTCCCTTACTTATCCTTTCGCGAAGGCTTCACAAATCCCTACAAGGATAAACTTGCTTTTTGTGCAAATAAAAATATTCTTTTTGTACACTAAGTCATACATCAAACGCTCGTATAAAACTACTTTGCATACAAACCTTCTTTTTTATGTAAAGTAGCTCCATCGTTTATATTTTTTCTCGTTTATTTGATTTCATTATTTCATTCTTTTTCAACTTCGAATTCATTTTGTTCGATACATTTATCCTTTCGAAATTGTAATTTAACATGAGACGTATGTTAAAATGTTACGTTGTAACTTAGGGTTTTTAATAGGTTCAATTATGGTATAATATGGGTTCAATTCACACCTTGAACATGAAATCTTGTAACTAGTAGACCCTTGTCGCGTAAAATACCTAGCCTTATCAATTTGTCACTCTATACTAAAGTGTATGTTAAGCACAAGTGTCAAATTTGGCTTGTTTATTTTATATATAAAAAAAGAAATACCATGCTCACTTTTGATGAAACAAAAGTTATCTCATCCCTTTCTATATATAAACGATAAAAATTCTTTAAAAATATGCTAAAAAGGCGCCGAAAGTTTGCCTGCAAATATCAATAAAAAGTTAAAATTTCATACATGTCTGATTTTCTACTTAACTTAATAAAAAAAATTAATATACATTTTATTACTTGACTAATAAAAAAATACTCGAACGACATGAATTACGCGATGTAGTAATGAATACGTCACTCTATACAAAATTGTATCTAAAACACATATTGGCTGTATGTAATGTGTAATTCATATTTTTATTATACATAAAACTAGTGATGCATGAAACTACGGGCCAATCGTCGCGTAGTGGCACAAGCGTGTGACTGTAAGCGACTGGTTGTGGATTCGATTCCCAATCTAGGAGTGGTAATATTTAATATTTCCATTTTCTTTGCTCTGGTATCGAGGCAAAGCGTGGCGTGGTCACTTAACATGCTATGCCTCTGAATTTGGGGAACGGCGTGTCTTAACACTAGGTTCCCTCTGCCTACCCTGCTGTTTGCGGGATACAGCGTGAAGCTAAAAAAGAAACTAGTATTAATCTATATAATTATGTATGTATGTTAAATACATACTGTGTGTAATATATTTATTTTATTTCTTTCATGTGTTGGTATTTCCCACTAGCAAGTTTACGTTTTCCATTTAAAACATTATAGTTTTATGTACTCTTTTAAATGAAAAAACCGTACGTTAAAAGGGATCCAAAAGTTTTTTTTCATCGATTAATATATCGAATCAATACATATATTACATTTTCTCCTGCGTTATTAAAAAATAAATGACTATTTTACTTAATAAAAGTACCAAAACACTTTTAAGTTATCTTCGTAGTTGAAAATGGTTTAATTACAAAAATCTATATTCGGAAGTCGCGTGACACGGTTTTAATTATTTTTCCTAATAATTCAATCAGCCAGAAGCAATTTTTCTTAGTTATTAAGTTTTATAATAATAATTCTTTCACTGTAAAATGGCAGAGGCCACGTGTAACTTATATAAATGTAAAAGGTATAAATAGCAAAGTAAATGCTGTAGAGAGAAATATTTATGAGGTGGATGTGGTGCGGTGGGACAGCGCTGACTGAAATGTGTATGGCTGCGGGTTCGATTCCCACTCGAAGAAACAATAAAGGGACAGTTGCACGGTTTCCCGGTACAGTAGGGTAGGTCGTCAAAGCGAACCTAATGTCAATGTCACTCCGTTTTTCACTTTCCGTCTGTGCGAGATTCTTTATTAACTCAACATTCAAAGAAATATGTATGTTTATAAGGAATTAACGTTGATTTGTTAGTTGTCATCTAACGGACTGATATATAAACAATGCAAAAATCAAAATATTATACCAAATGTATGAATTCAAGTTCAAGATTCACTTCTATGTCCGTAAGGTCAAGGTCCTTTTCCTATGTCTGTAATGATGTAATAATAACTTCTGACTGCTCAAGGTTTTGCTTGCGTAATCTTCTTAACTCAAAAACTTTCATCTAAAAATTTTATTTGAAGGATCAGTGTCAAGGTTTCTTGACGTACGTACATATAGTACGTTTGTACTACATGTTTCTTGTCACTGACCCTTCAACTATTTTCATTTCGAATTCCATTCTAATCTTCTATCGATTGGTCGTGAAAACATAACAGACAGACAGACATACTTCCACATGTACAATATTAGTATGGATAATAAATTAATTATTTTCATATCTTCGCTCTAGTGTCCAATACAAAGTTTAATATTTTACCTAAAAAACCAGAAACACGTGTAAAAAGTGATTTAATTAAAACGAGTGCAATTTTCACACGCTGCATTTTCACATGCATCGTTTGTCAGAATGTGTTAAGTAAAGCTTCCCTCGCCTACGTTGCAGGTATTAAAATAATAAGGTTTTATTAGGCGAGGCTTTTCATGCTTTAAATAAGAACATACGTAATTCCTTTTGAAATATTGCATAATATTTTAACATTAAGGTAATCTTGCAACTGTTCCTGTTCTACTAAAGTGAGAGTAAAAAAATTTTACTTGAATCTCTGTGACTTCGAGTTACCGAGTTAACTTAATGCAGTACAGCTTTACGCGTCTACCCGCATAGTGAGGTAGTCAGGGAGGACTTAGTGTTAAGACACTCCGTCCTCCACTTTCCACCCGAAATCAATAGCTTTTTCTGAGATATGCCAATCTTACCAGTTCAAAGAAATGAAAATTTAAATATATAAATCATTCCCATTTAAATATAAAAATATATATAATCATTCCCCGAGTGGGGACCAAACCCATAGCCATTGTCCCGCTGTCCCGCGATAGGCTCAAAGTATAAAAAAGTGAAAAGAGTAAAAAAAACAAAACACAAACTATATTAGCGGTAGTTGCAAAAATAGCCAGAATTAATAGATATTTGATTCAAATTGCTAAACACTCGAAAATATTCAACTCGAATGAGGTTTTTCACTCGAGTGACTTCAAACATGAATATGGACTACGTGTATGTTTATACGTTATATTAAATGTTTCGAATACCGTCGTCGTGGTGCAGTTGGGGAGCATCTGAAAGTAATACTGATTGGTTGCGAGTTCGATTCCCACTTCGTGAAATGATTATAACATAATTACATTTTTGTTTGCTCTGGAAAACTAGACAAATTGCATTCATTTCCTTAACTTCACTTCGTCGTTCGTCGTTACTCGAATTCAGGCGGGAACTGGGGAACGGAATGTCTAGTCACTCGGACTATGTATTATTCGGGAAAAAAACGTGAAAAATATAAAACACTAAAGAAAAACAAATATTCAAAGGAATTAATTTAATAAAGATAATAATTTAATAAATAGCATTCTTCCTTGCCAAGTGATCATTCTTAGGAATAATATTTGGGTAGTTATTCCAACGAAGATTGGACGCTTTCCAAGAGGTGCAGATTCAAGTCCAAAACTTGCATGTTTTTAAACATTCATTCAAATTTAAGTAGACACTCGTGCTTTACTTAAGTTGTATTGTTTCTATTACGCGTAGCTCATGTCTATAATAAGAAACATTCTCCACGAAGGAAGATTGATGTATTCTGAATGGAAGACACAAAATTTTAAAAGGCAAATCTTTTCTAAAATATACTAAAAGGTTTCAGCTTTTACGTATAGTGAACGTATTACGAATACATTTTAGAAAATTGAAATAAAGCTTCTAGGAAGGAGCTCTTTTACTTTGCCATATATGTAGGTAAGTTATACTAAAAATTTGTGGGTATACCGTAAACATAAATTTATTTATGACTATTGTTTATAGTTCTTTCTTTCTAGTAATATTTAAGCGTATATATATAGTATTCCACATGTATCTTATCGTCAAAAGTGAATAAATTCTAGTCAGTAAACCTAGTTAGAATACTCTTTTCTCCACTTTCCGATCGAAACCATCTTGAATTTATAATCAAACGCGTCACGATCGCTCACAAAAAGTACTAAAATTTAAAGGTATTATTTAACTGTAATAAGTTCAAAACTTTGTAGTCTTCTCAAGTTTTCAATATATATGTACAATTTCTAATTTGTATGTTCAAGATGGGTATGAATACGACAATTCAGAATTATGGTTGTATAGAGGAGTGTTCTCATCTCTTGAAATAAAATATTTCATAATAATTTACAAAATAGAACGTGAGACTTATTAAAAACGTAAACGAGGTCATTGTAGTTATTTGTACTAGTCAGTTACTTGATGTTCCAAATTTACACTTATGTATGTATGTAATGTGTACAGGATTTTTATTTTATTTTTTATTTATTTTTTACTTTATTATTATATTATATTTATAGCAATATAAATAAATAAAGTAAAAAAATAGTTAAATATATAAAATATATTTATTTTGATTTTTTTTACTTTATTATATATAGCGAAATTTTGACACTTAGCATTCTGATTTTGAGAGGCATTCTAGGGAAAAGCACAACGAGAAAATTTTCCAAAGTTAAATCAACGGGCCAAAAATTAAAATTATATTTCAGTCAAAACTTCATGACAAGCGAAATATAAGACAAAATGAGCAGATTTTGCAATGAAAATTTATTATCATACGAAATTAACCATTGAACAGTAACAATGTTACTTTATTGAAATTTCATAAAATATAACAAGTAACCGACGTACACGTGCGTCTGACAACTTAATACGTAATTATTTGAACAGGTTAAATTATTATAACGTTTAAAATTTCATCGAATCGAACATATATTATACGCCTTAATTTTATTTCGTATTTATTGTGTTTACCACTGAACTTACTTATGTTTATCTAGAATATATAGAAAATTAACCTAAACAAATAGTCAGTAAAGTAAACCTGAGATTTTTTTTAGCTCCACGCTGTATCCCGCACACGGCAGCGTAGGCAGAGGGAACCTAGTGTTAAGACACTCCGTTCCCAGCCAAATTCTGGAGGTATTGCATGTTAAGTGGCAGTACTTAACGCTGCGCTTTGCCTCGACACTCTCAAAAATGTAAATATTAAATATTTCCACTCCTCGAGTAGGAATCGAATCTCACAACTAGTCGCGTTAACAGTCATACTTTGTGCCCCTGCGTCACAATTGGCCTCTAAAACTGCGAGTTTGTGACAACTTAATTTCCATTACAAGAAAAAAAACCTATTTTTTACCTTTATATAAGTGTTAAAGAAAAGGGATATTAGTATGTGGAATTTGAATTCATTTTGAGACAATATAGAAAAAAAACCTATTTTTTACCTTTATATAAGTGTTAAAGAAAAGGGATATTAGTATGTGGAATTTGAATTCATTTTGAGACAATATTATGTGGCTAAATAGAAAGTGTTTTGTCTAAAGTAGGTAGAGAGAATCTAGTGTAAAGACATTCCGATCTTCACTTTCGAAGAGAGTCGTTTCTTCACTATCCACCTGAATTCGAGATATTATTGAGTGGTGGAACTCAACGCGCATGCCATAATGGCACGACCTGGCAGTGTCTGTCCGTATATGAGATACTTGTGGATTCAACTTTCATTCGGGGCAGTTATTATGTATAAATTACTTTTATATTTCTCTCTGGCAGGACAAAGCCAGGCGTTAAATTGCACCAATTAACACGTAATACCTCGGAGTCGGATGGAAAATGAGGAATCACATTTTTTTGACACTGGGCTCTATATTTATTACCTTGAAATGCGGAGAATGTGTAAAGCTGCTAACCAAATACTTTGTTCTATTAGCCACATAACATTATCTCTAAATTGGTCTAAATTGAAAAAAAGTTAATAAGTAGTAATTTTTTCCTATAAAACTTAAATAATCACAGAATCACAGTAATATACCAATATCATTCAAATATGTATGTAATTCATTTCACTTTATGAAAGACATAATACATATGTATACTAATACAGATATTTTATTAACATACTATATACAATTATAATTTATATCGATGCTAAACGACTTACCTTACTTACTTACTAATTGAAATACAAGACAAATAAAACATCGGGATTCTATTTCGATATCAAATAGAATCTTAACAGTGTTTGCTTGAGGGACTTCGAATTTGTCTAACGTGTTTGTTACTGCCGTTAACATTGCCGTTTTACTGGTTAGTAAGCTTCGTTTTCAGTGATTTCATTGATTGACAGTGAGCGGGTTGGATTCCTACTCGAGGGAATTTCTTCACTCGGGTACCTAAGACAAAGCACGGCGTTGAGTTCCGCCACTCAACGCGCGATGTCTCTATTTCATGTGGAAAGCGGAGAACGGAGTGTCTTGACTGCGGAAAAGAGCATGAAGCTGCCATCAGAGACTTTATGGTCAATGATTTTGTTATGAATTTTTAAATAAATATAACACTTTTTTATATAATACTTAGTTTATTAATTTATTAAATCAGATTTAACTATTACAGTAAGATTTAGTAATGCATCACTTCGCTACATAGTTTACGTATGTGTGCATTTTAAGTGGTTGAATCATCAAGAATAAATAACAAAAAAATCGCAGCAAACATAACGAAAACAGAATATGAACGTCAAAAGTACAAACAACACTGTTTCAATACTATCTTATAATATAAATACCTATTTACTTCATGAATTCTTGACTTAAGTAAAATTATTTTAATTCAACCAAGAACGCATCAAGAACCAGTTCAAATGAGCCATTACATTACATTTCTTATTATATTACAAAAACTGTCAAATTAATTTCACATTTAAGACGAAGCTTTAGAGCTTTGGATGTTATTTAGTTTAATGTGCTCTTTAAGCTGTCGAGGCTTTCAATTCTGAACGACAGGTCGTTATTCTGACATAATGACGCCATGCTGTACTTCCTAGTGGCTGGCGAATTGAAATAAGGAAGAATTTAAATTAAAAATTAAGTAAAGGAAATGGGGTGAAGGTATATTAAATATGTTAGGGTTTTTTAAAAGGTTAATAAAGTTTTTGATAATATTATATTTAAAAAATATTTACATATAAACATTTTGATCACATAGTCTCGAATTCGCGCCTCTGATGACCGTCCAACCGCTCTGACTGCTGAACCGTGCGGTATGCCTTCGTGATTTTTTTTGGTGTTAGCATCTCTTGGTATATGTTTAGATATATGTTTTTAATAAATTTCTGGTACTCAAAGAATTTTTCTACGAATAATTGATTGGCAAGAGAGAATGCTATTTATCAAATGTTTTAAACATTTTCAAAATGTAAAAAATATTGCACTTTTATGCCTAAATGAATAAATTATATTTCTACACTCATCACATCAAATCGTTGATTTAGAACTAGAATCGTGTGAACAAGAAAGTTTAATTTAGCTAAAAGATTTCATAATATTGGTTTAATCAAATTATTATATAATCAAAGTTATCAAACATCTAAGCACAGTATTTTAATAGCAATAATAAAAAATAGAAAACATGTAAAAAGCTTGAGGCCATTGTGGTGCAGTGGGACAGCGTCTTACTGTAAATGCGATTGGGTGCAGATTCCAACCTCAATCGGGAGAATTGCTCCGCTTTGGTAATAAGGTAAAGAAAGGCGTTCCGCTATTAAATATCTCGATTTCAGGTTGAAAATAGTAGAATGGAATGTTTTGACACTAAGTTCTCTTTAACTACCCGTTATACGGAAAAAATATTGAACTGCATCTATCTATTTATCTATATGTCAAGTTAAGAAATACTTTAACACTATTTTCGCTAATAGGCCAAGGAAGGCAAAGGAATGTCACGTTCGGATATGCTTGATAATTTACACAAGTTTCTGGATCCACTATGCACTCCGGATCTGATGAAAAATCTTTACTTTACTCGCGAGAACTTTTTCAACTGGCAAGTTATTTTTCATCTTTTCTAAGATAAAACTATATAAACCGTAGACACTATAGCATTCCATTTCTTATTCGGAGTTGCGACTTAGCGATCACAAGTAAATATGAAGTTTAATATTGACTTGGATCCCGAGAACTTGTGAAACTCGATGCTAATGGCAAAGTTGTGAGCCATTCCGACGTGACACTAAATTGTAGGCAGTAGGCACTATAAAGTACTGTGGCACGACAAGATGTACGACTGGTTTTATTTTCTTGATTCACTTGTGAGAATTTGAATATTTAAATTATTTTTTATTCCTCTTCCGTCGTTTAACACTCAAAGTTTTATATCGGGCGAAAAGCGGAGAACAACGTGTCAACACTAGCTTTTCTTTAGCTGCCAGGAAATAAACTCTTAAAATGTTATTTTTATAAGATACGATTCTATATTGTATCTCTAACTTTTTATAAATTAGTCATATACCGTATCAAAACAGTCAATCAAACAATTTATAAAAAACAAACGAAGGTAGTTATGAGAATCGACTGCAAAATTGAAGCAAGTGATAAAAATTCATATTGATATTATAAAAAACAAAATTAAAAATTTTGAAAAAACCCACGACGGTTTAATTGTAATTGTAAAAGGATAAAATAACTATAAATCCCCCGCCTAAAAGAATATATGTAACGAGATGATGGGGACGGCTTCGTCGGGGGCTGTCATTACTTTAAGTTTGCACAAACCTTCTCATAGGTTTTCTTGCTGTTAAAACAGTTTTGGCAAAAAAATTAAATATTAAAATGAATTTACAGTTTTGATAACTGGTATTTTAAAGACTTTAAAACGAAATCTATACTGATAGCTACTAGGTATATTTAAAATAGAGGTTGCAACTGGCAGCCCCCGACGAAGTCGTCCCCATCATCTCGTTACATATATTCTTTTAGGCGGGGGATTTATAGTTATTTTATCCTTTTACAATTACAATTAAACCGTCATGGGTTTTTTTCAAATTTTTAATTTTTGTTTTTTATTTTAAACTTTTTAAAGTGAATAGATATACATTATATATTATTACATAATTTCGAAATACTTTATATTAATCTTCATGCAAACCCAATGCTTTCTGGTTATCAAATGCTTATTGCAGCGCCTGGGAGATTGTCACCGTAACATTTCCACGAAACTTAAATCTAACCAAATCAGTGAAAATCACAAAACCCACTAGTAGTTTTGATTTTGAACAAACTAATTTATACTGGAGCGCCCCGCGGTAGTTCGTGGTAGATATGGCATATAAAAACACGCAGCAATTAAACCAGAACCTATCACAGAAAACCGCATCTAAATAGGTTTCATACAAAAAATAAAAGCAAATGCTTACTGCCGCGCCCCCTGGTGAGTTGTTACCATGACACATATACGAGAACACGCGCTAATTAAGCCTGATCCTATCTTTGATAACTGCATCCAAATCGGACTTGTAGTTTTAGCTTTGCATAATTAAATGTTTAATGCAGCGCCCCCTGGTGAGTTCTTGACGTAAAAAAAACCTAAAAACTTACACCAAGTAAAGGTAACTCTAATACTAAAAACTCTGCCTAATCGGACTAGTAGTTGTGGTTTTGCATTAAATATTACAAACAAACGTTTACTGCAGCGCCCCCTGGTGAGTTAACACGATAAAACATATCCAAGAACATGCACTAATTAAACTTAAGCTTATTATTGAAACTGCATCCAAATCAAATTCGTCATTTTATCTTTGCACAAACAATATTTTACTGCAGCGCCCCCTGGTGACTTGTCACTGTAATATAAATTTAAAAACATGCTCTAAGTAAAGCGGAATCTAATACTGAAAACTCTTGACAATCGTACTAGTCGTTTTGGTTTTACACAAAAAAATAGAAGCAGCTACTTACTGCAGCGCCCCCTAGAGAGTTGACACATACATGAAAATATGCACTAAGTAAACATACATGACACATATATAAAAATATGCACTAAGTAAACTTGAATCTATCATTGAAAACTGAATTCAAATAGGACTCGTAGTTTTAGTTTTACACAAACAAATGTACTTACTACAGCGCCCCCTGGTGAGTGGTCACCGTAACGCATATATGAAAAGAAGCACCAATTAAACCTGAATTTATCGTTGTAAATTTCATCTAAATCGGACTAGTAGTTTTTGCTCTGCATAAGCAAATGTTTACTGCAGCGCCCCCTGGTGAATTTTCATCGTAACAAAAAAACAAAAATCTTAAAATATGCAGCAAGCAAAGCTGAATCTAATTCTGAAAACTCTAGCCAATCGGATGAGTAATTTCGGTTTTAGACAAATAAATACAAGAAAAATTTTGGTTTTACACAAAAAAACTCAAACCCATGCTTACTACAGCGCCCCCTGATGAGTGGTCACCATAACGCATATATGAAAAGATGCACCAATTAAGCCTGAACCTATCTTTGAAAGTTTCATCTAAATTGAACTAGTAGTTTTTGCTCTGCATAAACAAATGTTTAGTGCAGCGCCCCCTGGTGAGTTTTCCCCGTAACAAAAAAAAAAATCTTAAAATATGCATCAAGCAAAGCTAAATCTTTTTCTGAAAATTCTTTTCAATCGGATCAGTAGTTTCGGTTTTAGACAAATAAATACAAAAAAAGTACAAACAAACGCTTACTGCAGCGCCCCCTGGTGGTTTGACACGATAATACATATCTAAGAACATTCACCAATTAAACCTGAATCTATCACTGAAAATCGTATCGAAATCAGACTATTATTTTTTGAGATAATTGAAAACATTCGTTTTCACGTAAAATGCTTACTGCAGCGCCCCCTGGTGAGTTAAGGCAATAAGACATATCTAAGAACATACGCCAATTGAGCCTTAACATATCATAGAAAACCGTATCAAAATCGGACTTATAGGTTTGGAAATAATTGACATAGTAATTTGCACAAACACACAAACAAACAAACAAACAAACAAACAACCTCTCACCCCAAACACATATACAGTCGCCGTTCCGTCGCGGGTAAAAAATTATCAATTATGAAATTGATAATATATAAATTTTATGTCAATACATAGGAATATACGTCGACAGCGGTGATAGTAGTGGTAGGGTGTGTAAAAATCTTATATATAAAATTATTTATATTACATTCTATATTATCTATATTACATAAATTATATTATATTCTTCCTATGGATATACCCATAGCAAAACATTATTTTAATATTTATATATTAATTCTATATTCATTTTCACCTGAAATCCAAACATTGTGCTTTGAGTGGCGGAATAGAACACCGCGCTTTGCCTTAGATACCATAGCGGAGAAATGAAAATAATTTAAATACAATCATTCCCTCGAATGGAAATTGAATTCATAACTATTGCGAAAATTCAATAAATTTCAAACACCATATTCTCGTAGATCTCATATATTGCACTAATTCCATTGTTTGACAGCTTAAGTCGAATATGCATACAGAGACACGTTGAAATCGCATTGTTATTGTTCTCACGTTTCGCTGTATTTCCATAATATGCAGAATAGATAACATATGTTTATTGCACATGCATTTTGTAAGGTTGTTTTTATAAAAAAATATATGTAGCTTCTTCCTTTTTTCCGTATGGTAGGGTAGCCAGAGAGAACATAGAGAGTATATTTGATATTTTCTTTGACATTGGACGCGACTAGAATGATAAAGAGTAAATAGCTACGGTCTTTTTCATACAATTTCTATACATATGATTGCTCCGGAACTACGTGAGATACTAGAGCTTTTGATAAAGCCTCCATAAGAGTTATTGAATTACTTTTCTTTGGAATCTGTCGACATCATTCAAGAATGTTTTTGATGTAAAAATATTAGTTTACGTATCAATTTGTTAGTGGAGATGTTACGGTCATGAAGAGGCGCAGATTCAAGGTCATGTGATTAATTTTTTTTTATATGTTAATATTTTTTAAATATAATATTATTAAAAACTTTATTTACCTTTTAAAAAAACCCTAAACACGTTTAATATACCATCACCCCATTTCCTTTACTTAATTTTTAATTTAAATTCTTCCTTATTTCAATTCGCCAGCCACTAGGAAGTACAGCATGGCGTCATTATGTCAGAATAACGACCTGTCGTTCAGAATTGAAAGCCTCGACAGCTTAAAGAGCACATTAAACTAAATAACATCCAAAGCTCTAAAGCTTCGTCTTAAATGTGAAATTAATTTGACAGTTTTTGTAATATAATAAGAAATGTAATGTAATGGCTCATTTGAACTGGTTCTTGATGCGTTCTTGGTTGAATTAAAATAATTTTACTTAAGTCAAGAATTCATGAAGTAAATATGTATTTATATTATAAGATAGTATTGAAACAGTTTTGTTTGTACTTTTGACGTTCATATTCTGTTCTCGTTTTGTTTGCGGCGATTTTTTTGTTATTTATTCTGATCATAAAAATATATTGTTCTTTATAACATATCTACTAAATTGAAGTTCGGAATTAGATTCAACCACTTAAAATGCACACATACGTAAACTATGTAGCGAAGTGATGCATTACTAAATCTCACTTTTAATAAATTAATAAACTAAATATGATAAAAAAAAGGTTATATATATTGAAAAAATCATAACAATATCATTGACCATAAAATCTCTGATGGCAGCTTACACTCCGCTCTCCGCTTTCCACATGAAATAGAGACATCTCGCGTTGAGTGGCGGAACTCAACGCCGTGCTTTGTCTTAGGTACCCGAGTGAAGAAATTCCCTCGAGTAGGAATCCAACCCGCTCACTGTCAATCAATGAAATCACTGAAAACGAAGCTCACTAACCAGTAAAACGGCAATGTTAACGGCAGTAACAAACACGTTAGACAAATTCGAAGTCCCTCAAGCAAACACTGTTAAGATTCTATTTGATATCGAAATAGAAACCCGATGTTTTATTTGTCTTGTATTTCAATTAGAAGAGGTAAGTCCTTTAACATCGATATGCATTATAATTGTATATAGTATGTTAATATAATATCTTCTACATATGTATTGTGTCTTTCATAAAGTGAAATGAATTACATACATATTTGGATGATATTGGTAATAATTAATACTGTGATTCTATGATTATTTATTTTTTATACAACGATTATACTTTTTAACTTTAAATAAAATGCAAAGAGAAGGAAGGGGATGTATGAAATGTCGACAAGTATAGAGATAATAATATGTAGCTAAATACAGCGTAGTATTTAGTTTTCAGTTTCATACATTTACCGCATAACAGAGTAGTCACATAAAGCCTAGTGTCAACACTACTTACCGCTCAAAATCAGAACTCAACATCGTCCTTTATGTTGTACCAGAAAGGGAAAATCGAAGTAATTTAAATATAACAAAATCTTTCTCAGTAGATTTTTATGTAAATAAAATCGGCCAGTGCCATGTATTCTCTACACATTCCTGCTAAGAATCCTTAAGGCTGATTTTTACTTATGCCTTCAACATTTTACATTAGATACGGTCCTAGTGCCATTATAAACTGTGTATAATCACTATAGAAAGAAAATGTAAACATTCTACATGTGCACTATTCTAGAGGTTATTCCTCTTAAGCCTATTGGTCCCGACGTGAGGCCCTTTGTCTATTTTATGAAAAGGTTAAAGATTTACAATCTTTTAGGATTACTTTCAAAAAATCTAGCACAATAAGTAACTAGACAGTACGCGTATGTTTTAACTACAAAAAAAATATAAAGCCAATAATTTATGTTCGATTCGATGAAATTTTAAGCGGTTTAATAATTTAACCTGTTCAAATAATTACGTATTAAGTTGTCAGACGCACGTGTACGTCCGTAACTTGTTATATTTTATGAAATTTTCAATAAAGTAACATTGTTACTGTTCAATGGTTAATTTCGTATGATAATAAATTTGCATTGCGAAATTTGTTCATTTTGTCTTATATTTCACTAGATAAAGAATTTCTCGCAATTACGCTTGTCAAATAGTTTTGACTGAAATAAAATTTTATTTTTTCTTTAAGAAACATGCATCCCAAAATTTAGTATGTTAATTGTCAAAATTTCGCGACTACGACATAAATAAATAAAAAAATAAGATTTTTTTTTAATTTACATAAATATACATCTCTATGCATACATACACAAATATATATGCTTACACAAACACATTTAAATATACAAACTTATATATTATACTATGATTCCTTTAAATCCATACTTACTTATATTATAAATGCGAAAGTCTGTGTGTTTGTCTGTCACGCTTTCACGGTTAATCTACCGGTCCGGTTTGGATGAAATTTAGAATGAAAGTAGTAAAAGTGACTGGGATTTTTTTCAAAAATCAACCTCTAAAGGGTTGAAATAGGGGATGAAAGTTTATATGAAAAATCTAAACCGCTAAATTAATTGTAATGAATTTTGGCATAAATATAGTTGATATTTTACCCCCGAGGGTTGCAATTTAACGAAATAGTTCACGCGGCGACGCGATGAGCGGGCCGCTAGTCTATATCTATACTAATAAATAAAATTGAAGTGTCTGTTTGTAATATTAAAATAACAACTTTTTAATGATTGCATATGTATATATACACGATACGTATACCAAAATAAGCTTTTTAAAAATTTTTGTCTGTCTGTCTGTCTGTTTGTTTTCGATAATCTCTGGAACGGCTGGACCGATTTCGACAGAATTTACAATGATGATAGCTGATGTAACAGGGCGTAACTTAGGCTACTTTAATTTTAAAACTTGCTGTTTCCCGCGGCTTCGTCCGTCTTCAATAAAACAAAAACATTGTAATTCTAAAACAAAAGTAGCCTAACCTATGCTTCATTACATCAGCTATCTGGCAGTGAAAGTCCCGTCGAAATCGGTCCAGCCGTTCCAGAGATTAACCGGAAAAATGGGCAAGGACAAAATAAGCACTAACATGAATATTCATCACTATATTTATTTGTAAAGATATATCCATACTAATATTATAAACGTGAAAGTGTGTTTGTTCATGTTTCACAGCAAAGAAGCAATGTAATGTCACAGTTTTATTAGTGGAACAAAGGCTAATTTATACTGTGAGTTACTTAAATATGAAGTTATCGAGAACATCAGCTTATAACACCCGATATTGACTATTACTTACTTTATTGATATTTTAATATATTGATATGTAATATTGCATTGTTTTTTAAACAAATATTTCAATACATAAACTATTAAAAAAAAATCTTTTTATCTAACAGAATATAAACATATGAAGAAAACACATTCTGTTAAGTATAAAAAAAAATATTATGGCATAGTAGGATAGTGTCTTACTGTAAACGTGATCGGTTGTGGGTTCGATCTCCACTTTAAGTTGCGTTTAAATTACTTTCTTTCCCTTGCTTATAAAACTGGACTGAGCTGGACAAAACGACGTTACTGGAACGCAACGTTTCGTTTGCAGGCTGAAGTGTACTAGATGACTCTAGGTTTTCTTTGACTATATTGCTATAGGAGGGAAAGTGAAGAAGTAGATAAATAAGAAAGAGGAAGCAAATCCCGTAGTAAATTTTAAATACAAGCTTACTAAAGACACGTATTCAAATCCAGATTTAGAATCCATACAGGAAGAAACTCTTCAGTAATCTATAAGTTCACTACACACTCGACACTGGCTTGGGCTGTTGCATTACAGAGAGAGGAGCTCGGAGCAGTGCTTGGAATTTGCGACACAAGTATTGGCTTCAGGAGCCCATTTAAAACGTTTGCCTAGACTGCCCGAGATTTATGTGCCTAATTAAAATCTAAATAAAAAATCGTGGTGTACAAAAAGGTTATTAGTGAATTAAAGTATCCTAAAACTATAAATAGAAAAATTTGTCCGTTTGTTTGCTTATATTTTAGTTTTTTTAATCTGTTTTTATTTAAGGTTTTTTTAAGTAAATATACAAAAATGTCAGCCCCATCGTTGCTTAAAACAAATTTAAAGCACTCAAATATAACATTACCTCTTAGGTCTACGAACACTATTTACACTTAAATTTATACAGCATTTTAGCCACTACAGAACTAGATTCAGACAATTAACAGTGAAAAATATCGACATCTAATAAATTCTAATTATAACGATGGATTAGTTTCTGACGAGCCTCAGCATTTCCGACACATTCCACCAAGAAAATGTGAATATCCACATAATCCACACTTCGGAGTAGATACCCTTTTTCATAAGAAAACCAAACTTCTTTAGAGGAACATGTCCAGAACGCAACCTAAGGCCTATAGCAATTTGTTGCCGTGTAAGTTCCTACTCACCAAACCATGAAATATGAGGAAGCTCATTTTGAATAACTCTGTATTTTATTTCTTTCAATTTAGATCTTTCTTTCAAATACTCCGCATAAATGATTCTAACTTCCTTTCTGTACTTTACGAATACTTCCGAAAATATATATACCTACCTCTCTCTCTTCTACCAAAGCCAGCTTTACAGTTATATCTCTGGCATATATGTTAATAATTTCATTTAATATCATATACGCCACTGATACTACTCTTGCTGTCACAGAAGATAACAATTTTATGCCAATTAAGAGTGGAAACGTATACAATTTTCATAAATATCTTTAGAACCATCTGTATAGATTGCAAACTACCCAATATAACTCTGATTAATTTCGTGAATAAGTTCATATTTTGATACGTTAATGTCCAAGTTTTTTTTTGCGTATTTACACAATTCAAATCGGTACTTCAGATACTTAGGGGCTGGAGAGTGAGAACAAAATTATGATGCGTATGGGATACATATCCATACTAAAAGTAACAATGTTTTAGTCTCTCTTAAATTTCGTGTTTTACGAAGTCTTTAGATTAATATATTTTTTATTCCCACTTATTACGGGGAGTAGCAAATAATATACAATTAATTTAATTCTAAATTTCTATCAAAAATAGCATTCCCTCTTGGCTCTTGGCAACAGTCGTTTGGGTGTTCGTAGGATAATCGTAGGATAATTACAAAAATGTTAATTGTTGGCAAAATAAATTGTAATCAAAGCGTATAAGAATTTTGACGTAGCTGGTAGTAGAACGCATGTCTAAGCCACAGGTTCAAATCCCGCTGCGTTCAAAATTTTTTATATGTTTTCTAAACATGCCTTGAACAGAGTATTTGTTCATTGTATACACAATCACAGTTATAGATATTGAACAGAGCACTTTATATATGTCGTTGAGTTTCTAAACACAGTTGAGCTGCCAGATCTACTCTGTATCCCAGTAAAAATTATTTGAAATTTCATATCCCTCGATTATGTAACGGCACGAGACTGTATCACGCAACTTGGATAGAATATAATTAATGCCAGCATTTTAACCGGAGTAAGAAAAGGTGAAAATTTCACTAATGTCTAAGCTACTACTACTACTATGCTACTGATCTATAATTTCAATTTAAATTATGTGATTATGTAATTTTCTATTAAGCTAAGTGTAATATTTGGAGCAATAACAAAGCGCAAGAGTAAATATTAAAGATAGTGGGGATGAACTTAAAGAGATTGTGCTTCTCCCAATTTCCCGAATCTTCTGTTTTTATCCCCAGTAGAAAGACATATATCTTACAATACCGTATTAAATCTATGCTGCGTCCAGAGCGGTATATATATAAAAATATAACACCAATGTGTACCGATGAAACACACATATACGCTCTCGGTATTAAAGGTGACTGTATGCACTGAAAAGATCCATCAGCCATTAAGGTTTGAAGTTAGCTTAAAGCACAAGCGTATCGCATGTATGTACACTTTGCGATTAATGTTACCTTGAGTTGTTATTAATACCTTTAAATGAATGATATATTATTTACCTATCCATCCTTACCTACCCTACACGGTGTAGGCACTACTCATGTATCCGGTAGAATGAAATTATGTTTATTTCCTATAGGCAAAGCGGGCGAAGCCGCAGGTAACAGCTAGTAATATATATAAATGTAAACGTCGAAGCTATGATTCAAGGCATGAGAATAGAGGCACCTCCGCTGCAACACGATCGGAGCGAAGTTCTTGAATCTCCGCCATGTCTGTACGGTATAGCTGTAGGGAACTATTTAATTATTGTTTATTTAGTATATTTTATTTGTACACATATTTATTTACTACAAATTATAATACCTTATATATTTATCGTTTACATTTTATTGTTTATTTAGTATATTTTATTTGTACACATATTATAATATCATATTTACGTACGTATTAGCATTTAGTTTATAATATTAATAATATTCGGAAGCCGCCGGTAGTTGGGAATTCTTTCACCGGCGTAGCGGCTATATAATAATATTTAAGGCGAAAACAGTCGTTACTTTGCTTTCGATACGCTCACTGTTATCCTCTTGTTTTCTTTGTTCTCCGCATATTACCAGTTTATACTTGTGCTTCATTATTTATTGTATTATTATTTCGTGGTGTATAAAACTACTTTATTAACTATTGTGCAATATTAAACCTGTAATTGTACTTTTAAAGTGGTGTTGAAATATACATTATAACACAAGTAAGTTGACTTTAAATTCTACCACATCAACACTACATAGCCATTGTTCTGAAGAATGTAGCTCTTAAAGAAAAGAACTATAAACGTAAGTTATAAATAAATTTGCAGTTACACCATACCTACAAATTTATAGTACAACTTACCTACATTGCAAAGTAAAAGAGCTCCTTCCTAGAAGCTTTATTTCAATTTTCTAAAATGTATTCGTAATACGTTCACTATACGTAAAAGCTGAAACCTTTTAGTATATTTTAGAAAAGATTTGCCTTTTAAAATTTTGTGTCTTCCATTCAGAATACATCAATCTTCCTTCGTGGAGAATGGTTCTTATTATAGACATGAGCTACGCGTAATAGAAACAATACATATGTGTATACCTTTCTGTTGTCGTATTTTTCATATTCATAAGAGTCATACTCTTGTTTCGAATTACTCGAGTCTTACTAAAGTTTTAAAGTTACTCAAGTTAAAAATAAAATGAATTCGAAGTTGGAAAAGAATAAAATAATGAAATCAAATAAACGAGAAAGGATATAAACGATTGAGCTACTTTACATGAAAAAGACGACTGTATGCAAAGTAGTTTTATACGAGCGTTTGATGTATGACTTAGTGTACAAAAAGAATATTTTTATTTGCACAAAAAGTAAGTTTATCCTTGTAGGGATTTGTGAAGCCTTCGCGAAAGGATAAGTAAGGAAATACGGAATCACGGGTATTAACAATAGAAGAATCAACTGAGTATTATAAAGAAGGTAAATTTTTGAGTTTTAAATAAATAATGTTTTATTTTATTATACATTTTTTATGTAATTACTTGTTGTTACATGAACAATATAAAGAAAAAAACATTGATATGACTCTAATTTCATTATTAAGTTAGAAACTTCTTTCTAAAGCTCATGCTTTTTCCCGCATAGGGAGGGTAGGCAGAGCTTTTCGTATGAATTTGAGATATTGCGTGCTGAACATCGGAACATGACGCCGCGTTTTGTCTTCTCCTCACAACGGAATGCAAGTAATTTAAATATTATCATTCTTTCGAGTAGGCATCGAACCTACAATCATCGTATACATCGTAGACACTGTCACACTGAGCCACGATACAATTGCATCACAAATATTAGAATACAAATAAAAAGCATAAAAGCTTCGCGTCCTTCTGACTGATAGCTCGATATAACCTAGTGTAAAGGCATTCCGTTCTTCACTAAAAAGCCCGAGTAAAAAGCTGTTTATACGTTCTTCCGCGCATAGCACGATATCCAGAGAGATGTGTCAAGATAGTAAGCGGCTGAACCCATCGCTGCATTTAACACAAAGCGCAGCGTGGAATACCAGAGCAGAGAAGGTAAAATAATTTAAATATAAGAGATAGGTCGATATTGACTAATTACGTTTCCGAGTCAGACGTTATCCCACCCCGCTACGTCAGCTTCAAATAAATTAAATTAAAAAAAAAAATAGCTTCACGCTATATCCCGCACACAGCAGGGTAGGCAAAGGGAACCTAGTGTTAAGACACTCCGTTCCCCACTTTCCGCCGAATTCGGAGGCATTGCGTGTTAAGTGGCGGAACTTAACGCCGCGCTTTACCTCGACACCAGAGCGAACAAAATGGAAATATTACACATTTCCACTCCTCGAGTGGGAATCGAACCCACAACCAGTGGTTTACAGTCACACGCTTGTGCCACTGGGCCACGACTGGCCACAAATAAACTAAATTTTGTCCAGTAATATATATTTTTAAACAAATAGTTAAAATGTTGTGAAGCTTTGTATTGATACATTACAAATAAAATATTACATTCAGAGAGAAATGAAAAATGTTTATTTAAAAATCAATTGGTAATATTTGTTAAGCCGTGACGTTTATTTGAACCTTTATAAATATTTTATGCTTCAATCTAGGTTACAAACTATATGTGTAAAAAATCTCGTTTAAATGCGTTGCAGTTTTCGTAGTAGAAATTGAATTTTGTTTAGTCAACTAACATTGAAATAATGAAGAGTGCACAGATGGGAACTACCTGATTGCTTATTAGATGATAGTAGATTCGATTCCGATTTAGGGATATGATAATATTTAATTTTTTGTATCTTTCCCTGCTCTAGAACCCAGCGTTATGTTCTACCATCTAAGACGGAGTAGTATTAAAGTGGGTGGAAAGAAGAGCAGAGTGCGTTAGGACTAGATTCACAACAAACATCACAGCAGACCAATGTCACACTTCATTATAGTATTTAGTATTATACTTATAATGTATTAACAACGTGAAATGTAAAAAAGAAATATTACGTACAAAATTTCGAAGAGAATAAAAAATCTATATGTCTGGCATATCATGTTGCGCAATAATGTTGCATATTCGAAACTTAATATATTAATGTTATAATACATTATATAGTAGGTATGCATTATATAATACACGCAGTTAATCGAACAAGAAGGCTTGCTTCTTCACGTTTAACTTTATTATAAGTTTTGTTTATGTGAAAATAATATGCTTAATACAATACTATGGGACATCGTGGCGTAGTAGGAAAGTGTATTTTTGTAAACGCGATTGATTGTGGGTCAATTCTCATTAGATGTGATTATTAATGGCACAAACAACACTGGAAGACCACCGGCTCACCAGTACAGTAGCAGCGCAGGCGCACGTACATGAGACAATACTACATATCTATTTAATAGATACCAACACTACACACGTCTCATATCTAAACTATCTACACTTTTTTGTTCTGGCAAGAACGCAGCGTTGAGTTCCACCACTCAACATTTAATATCACGAATTCGGACAGAACTGATGTCTACTCTGCTATGCTATAAAATAAAAAATGCTTCTTTTGCAAAAAATATACTTTATATTAAATAGTCCTTTAAGTGCATGCAGTGTATGTTGTGATTGATGTATGTTCGATCTTTACATTATAGCCAGTCGAGGCCAATTGGACTCGTGGGCACAGAGTATAGTTTTCACCCGTGGTGGGACGGGTTAAGAATACAATTCCCCTCCGCCGCTGCATCCCGTAAAAGGCGGGTAACCCAGTAGCTTGGTGGTAGGAGATTCGTTCTCCGACTGGCTCGCGACCACTATCATGTCAAAGACGAACCGCCAAATATCTGAAGATGTGTTCCGGTTCGATGGCATGTAAGCCAGCTTTCCCTATCCCCAACATTCCCATCCTTCCTCTCTCCTTCTGTCCTACATCCCTAAAGCTGGCAACGCATCTACAACTCTAATGTTGTGGATGTCTATGGGCGAAGGTACGACTTAACACCAGGTGGGCCTTCTGCTCGTTTGCCTCCTTTATTCCATAAAAAAAAAAAAAGTATGACCTTAAATGCAAAGTATGACTGAATGCGAATGTTATGTGTTCGATTCCCACTCGAGGAATTGAAGTAATTAAAATTTCAATACTTCGCTCTGGTGTCGAGGCGTTGAGCTCCGCCGCTTAATACGTAATGCATCCAATATTCGGCGGAAAGTAGCGAACGGAGTGTCATAACATTAGGTTCCTAGATGAAGCTAAAAAATATATAGCGTCGAGGAGTTCAACTTTAAACAATTGCAAACAATAACGAAAAGAAAATAATATCATAATTTATAACTACAAGTAGATTGTCCCTGCTTTCATTTTATCTGCTTTTATGCTTATATTTTAGCTGCCTACCTGTGTAGTGGCGGTGGATTACTTACCTACTCCTGCTTTATTTGCGGGATTTGAACCCGCGCTTCTTGGATACGATACAACGGTTGTCTTGAATGAGACAATTCAAATGTTTATACGTTTTCTACGTTTTCTAAAAATGTCTTTTTAAATGTCCTAAGTGTGTTAATAACACTTAAAAATGTGAAAAGGACAATTATTTCAAATCCAATTTCAATACAAAATTGGATAACGTTATTAATAAATAAATAATGTACATAACATTACACAGCTTTTTAATACTCAAAGCCACTGCATATAATATTTCACCTGCATGCAAATAAATATTCACAGTTATGAAATACTCGTATATTTAGTAAACGATACAATATGAAACATATTAAAGTTGGCAGCGCATTTTCAATAAATTTCACTCGGTTATAAAGTTTACTTACGTATGTATATTGTATGAATATGATATGATCTGTTGCGGCACAATTCGTAAAGTGTATTTTTGTGGGTGTGAGTTCGATTCCTGCGCAAGAGAATAAATTTATTTTTAAAAAGATTCTTCCTTCTCGTGTCACTGTCAATGACAAAGCAAATGTTTCAGTCAATTTAATTAAACATTTATTTTATAGAAACCGTTGAGCCTTTCTTACTTATAAGCCGATTTAAATAAACAAGCACTAAATGTTTAAAGAAATTGACCGAAGAACAGAAGACAAAACCGTATTTAAATCGAGTGAGCCGTTTTAGAAATTATCGTGATCAAAGGCATAGACAAATAGACGCACGAACAGACAGAAAAATATCTTAAAAATCTTTATTTTACATTGATAATTGATCCTAAATACATTTTTTACATATTTCTTCCATGTACAGACAGCCATCATTTATTAAATGTAAGAGATAACTAAAATGAATTTAATTTACAAATAAATAAAATCGTAACCCTAATAATATGAAATGGAACAGGTGAAGGGTTATTACTTAATTAATAACTTTCGATGCATTATTACGAGTGAGTTGATCTCGTCAGCTTAAGCTCGGTTGCACTGTATGAGTAATACAATTTCATCGAACTCTCACGCTGTTACGTATGGGAAAATATGAAACATAAACATACGTAGAGCGTGCGGCCATGAAACTGTAGTCAATTATTTTAAACATTTAAAAAATTATATTAAAATGGTGACAAATATATAATTAAAGTTTATTTAAAAAATATGTTATTTCTTATTTTTTTTTTTTTTATGGTATAAAGGAGGCAAACGAGCTGAAGGCCCACCTGGTGTTAAGTGGTTACCTTCGCCCATAGACATCTATAACATTAAAGTTATGGATGCGTTGCCAGCCTTGGGAATATAGGACAGAAGGAGGGGGGAAGGATGGGAATGGTGGAAATAGGGAGAGCTGGCTTACATGCCATCGAACCGGAACACATCATAAGATATTTGGCGGTTCGTCTTTGACATGATAGTGGTCGCGAGCCAGTCGGAGAACGAATCTCCTACCACCAAACTACTGGGTTACCCGCCTTTTACGGGACGCTACCCAGCGGCGGGGGGGAATTGTATTCTAACCCGTCCCCCCACGGGTCATACATAAATTACGATTTAAACGTACTTATGCAACCTTAAAACAGATTTTCTTTTTTTATCAAGATATTTTCATATTGCTATTTTCTTTTTATAATAATACAAAGCTCGTCGTTGAAGTCCGCCATTCAATAAGGATTTGATCAAAATGGTAAAGATAAGAACCATTAACCAATCATCAATGCGTAAAAAACCAATACGTAAAAAATACATAATCTCTTTAAATAATATATAATCTGAAAAACCGCTCGTTCTATGGCCATTATATCAGAGAAGGCAAATTGAAAGGTACCACTTAGGTCAACAGGAGACGTCGATATCCGAATATTGTTTCGACTCGGTCGTATTTGTGTTTTAGCGGACCGCAGCTATTTTACTACCAGCATAGTGTAAACGTAATAAAGTTCTTAATAGGGATCCAACTTTAACGGAATATCTACATATATCAGATCTATAATATAAATATATGTACAACAGTATTATTATAATGTTGTTGACGCCGTCATGGCGTTTTTCGAAAGTTAATAAGTACATATTCAGTATACCTGTAATAGTCGGTTCGATTTCCACTTAACTTAAAAGGGTAACGAAATTAATTACTCGAATTTAAGTAAATCTATCCTTCTAAAGTACTATATAATAGTAAATGTATGTTATAAAACTATGAATATTCGGTGTAAGAAGATTATAAAATAATAAATAGCATTACAAAAAGTACAACACAAAACTCTTTTTTGTTGCTAGCGCAAAAACAAATATTTGTAGCAACTTAGGAGCAGGTTCAATTTCCGCTATGCTCAATCTTTTATACATTTCCTTATAATATTTTATGTATCTTAAAAAAACACATGATCATTCCCCCAAATACAAATCAGACCCATAAATCAATCGCATTACAATTAGACGTCAGTCAGTCAGGTTTATTTGGCACGACGCTGTGCCAAACTAACCATATATTTTTAAAATATTTAAAGTACAAAAAGTTTATGCTGAAATAATTTTTAAAAATTTTAACAACTACATATTTCATCGAAGTAGGTTAGCTTTGTATAAACGTATGAGATCGATGTAAAGGAGCGCGTAATGACAAATGAGCTATCTGCTCGAGATAGGCTCTGAGATTTGCGATCTGTCACGAGGGGCAAATTGAGCGAGGGGAAATCATTTCACGCCATCCGCCGAGATCACGTTGAAGTGTCCACAAATGCTATGAAATACTTGTTAGTCGTACTAGTTTTGTTCTACGACATTGCCTAAAACATTTTTATTTATTCTTCTCGCTGTATCCCGCACACAGCAGGGTAGGCAGAGGGAACCCAGTGTTAAGACACTCCATTCCCCACTTTCCGCCAAATTCGGAGGCATTGCGTGTTAAGTGGCGGAACTTAACGCCGCGCTTTGCCTCGACACCAGGCGAGGAAATTGGAAATATTAAATATTTCCACTCCTCGAGTGGGGATCGAACCCACAACCAGTCGTTTACAGACACACGCTTGTGCCACTACGCCACCACTTGACCAATTTTTAATATTCAAAATTATGTAAATTTGAGTTTGTTATGTTTTTTTGTAAGAAAAAGGACAGAAATTAAAAATTTTGAAAAACCCACGACGGTATAATTGTTATTGAAAAAGGATAAAATAACTAGAAATCCCCCGCCTAAAAGAATATATGTAACGAGATGATGGGGACGACTTCGTCGGGGGCTGTCATTACTTTAAGTTTGCACAAACCTTCTCATAGGTTTTCATGCTATTAAAACAGGTTTGGCAAAAAATTTAAATATTAATGTGAATTTACAGTTTTGATAACTGGTATTCGTTTTAAAAACTTTAAGAACGAAATCTATACTGTTAGCTACTATATCCAAAATAGAGGTTGCAACTGGCAGCCCCCGACGAAGTTGTCCCCATCATCTCGTTACATATATTCTTTTAGGCGGGGGATTTTTAGTTATTTTATCCTTTTTCAATAACAATTATACCGTCGTGGGTTTTTTCAAAATTTTTAATTTTGTTTTTTATTTTAAACTTTTTAAAGTGAAAAGATACACATTATATATTATTACATAATTTTGAAATACTTTTATTAATCTTCATGCAACTCCAAAAGAAATTATAAACCCAATACTTTCTGGTTATCAAATACTTATCGCAGCGCCTGGCAGATTGGCACCGTAACATTTTCAGGAAATTTAAGTCTAAATAAATCAGTAAAAATCACAAAACCCACTAGTACTTTTGATTTTGAACAAACTAATTTGTACTGGAGCGCCCCGTGGTAGTTCGTGATATGGCATATAGAAACACGCAACAATTAAACCTGGACCTATCACAGAAAACCGCATCTAAATAGGTTTCACACAAAAAATACTAGCAAATGCTTACTGCAGCGCCCCCTGGTGAGGTGTCACACCACGACACATATAAGAGAACACGCGCTAATTAAGCCTGATCCTATTTTTGATAACTGCATACAAATCGGACTTATAGTTTTAACTTTGCATAATTAAATGTTTACTGCAGCGCCCCCTGGTGACTTGTCACCGTAATATAAATTTAATAATAAAAACATGCTCTAAGCAAAGCGGAATCCTAATACTGAAAACTCTTTCCAATCGTACTAGTCATTTTGGTTTTACACAAAAAATGGAAGCAGCTACTTACTGCAGCGCCCCCTAGAGAGTTGACACATACATAAAAATATGCAATAAGTAAACATACATGACACATATATGAAAATATGCACTAAGTAAACTTGAATCTATCATTGAAAACTGCATTCAAATCGGACTCGTAGTTTTAGTTTTGCATAAACAAATGTACTTACTGCAGCGCCCCCTGGTGAGTGGCCACCATAACACATACATGAAAAGAAGCACCAATTAAACCTGAATCTATCGTTGAAAGTTTCATCTAAATCGGACTAGTAGTTTTTACTCTGCAAAAACAAATGTTTACTGCAGCGCCCCCTGGTGAATTTTTACCGTAACAAAAAAACAAAAATCTTAAAATATGCATCAAGCAAAGCTGAATCTAGTTCTGAAAACTCTATTCAATCGGATTAGTAATTTCGGTTTTAGACAGATAAATACAAGAAAAATTTTGGTTTTACACAAAAAATCTCAAACAAATGCTTACTACAGCGCCCCCTGATGAGTGGTCACCATAACACATATATGGAAAGACGCACCAATTAAGCCTGAACCTATCCTTGAAAGTTTCATCTAAATTGGACTAGTAGTTTTTGATTTGCATAAACAAATGTTTACTGCAGCGCCCCCTGGTGAATTTACCCCGTAACAAAAAAATAAAAATCTTAAAATATGCATCAAGCAAAGCTGAATCTTTTTCTTAAAACTCTTTTCAATCGGATCAGTAGTTTCGGTTTTAGACAAATAAATACAAAAAAAGTACAAACAAATGCCTACTGCAGCGCCACCTGGTGGCTTGACACGATAAAACATATCCAAGAACATCCACCAATTAAACCTGAATCTATCACTGAAAACCGTATTGAAATCAGACTATTATTTTTTGAGATAATTGAAAACATTCGTTTTCACGTAAAATGCTTACTGCAGCGCCCCCTGGTGAGTTAAGGCAATAAGACATATCTAAGAACATACGCCAATTGAACCTTAACCTATCATAGAAAACCGTATCAAAATCGGACTTATAGTTTTGGAAATAATTGACATAGTAATTTGCACAAACACACAAACAAACAAACAAACAAACAAACAAACAACCTCTCACCCCAAACACATATACAGTCGCCGTTCCGTCGCGGGTAAAAAAGGACAGAAAAGTGGTAGATCTGTAATTCGACCAAAAAGAGTTTAGCTTCTTAACTCTCAATGTCTCAATTTAGGGCGAAAAGACTTGAAACTGCCCAGTCAAGGAAAATAAGCCTCAAAACGTTATGGGGCAAAAAAAGCGAAAAACGTATAAAAAAATGGCTGGTTTTTTTTTATTTGTGCCCATTTCTTGTCAAACGTTTCTTAAAAGGAATCGAACCTTAACGCGACCTTTTATACCATGACAACCCCAAGAAAACATCCAGAATATAATGTAATGCGCCAAGTAAAAATATATCTAAGAAATTTACAAAAATGAATTTACTACATTTTGTTTATATTACTACGGACACATGGCCCGTACTTTTGGCAAACTATAATATTTTTCCCATTGATATTACCTAGAGGGAGTCATGGCGCAGTGAGACAGCAACAGAAATGATTTATTTGCCCACTCTCGTAAGACTGAGTGTCTTGAATCTGGACAGCAAGTTCTCTATACCTATCCTTGTATACGAAAAAAAGATGAAGCAAAAAAAAGAATACTAGGGATTACTTACTATATTTCTCTTATTTTTATTTATTAAACAAGTATAACGCTGCATCCCATACACATCAGGGTAGGCAGGGGGAATATTAAGTTTAGTTTTTGAGGAACGGAGTGTCCATGCCCCACTTTTCGTTGAATTTGAGAGTTAGTGCGTGCTGAATACCGTGCTTTGCCGCGACCCCAGAGCGAGGCGGGAATTGAACGCACAACCAGTTGCGTTTATGGTCACATTTTGCGCCCCTGCGCCATGACTGACCCCTTTATTCAATTTTCGTAGTAAGAACTTTAATCTTTTTTTTACCCAGCTTTATTTTCTACACAACAATTGACAAAAACTTGGTACCTAAAGTGAGTGTGAATCCGTATCCATTATTTATCGACAGCTGAACAACAAAAAGGGCTGCCTTGTCCCTCCTGATATTACTGTACGGCTGAACGGATACACGTAGAGACAATACAGTTATGTGTTATAGAAATTGATCCTTAAAGCCCGGTTATAAGGGTAGTATTTTATTGACAATAATCATAGAAAATAATAGACCATTTTTCGTTCAAACTGATCTAGTTACGGTTGTGTGGTTTAAGTAGTTTCTGTTACACTTAATAAGAAACTCTTTTTATACAAACGTTTCATATACAGCTATTAGTGGTGTGAAGTAATTTTTGCGTTATTTACTTACATGAATTAATAATTAGACGTTATTTTAATCTCGAAGTATATGATATGATCTATGTTTTTCTTGTATTTTTTATATATATTGTGATTTTCACTTTATAGCTTAAAACTTGCATTTATATTCCATTTCTATGTCCCTAGTGTGGTTAGAAAAAACTAGTAGAATAATATATTTTTTAAATCACTAGTAGAGTAATGTAAAAAAAATATTATTGTACGAAGCAAGTATTTTAACGTATTTAACGTCTTTATACAGAACAGGTGAATGTGGAGAACAGAGTGTCTTAACACTATGTACTTCCTGCCTTGTATAATAAAATTATTTTCTGATTACACACTTAATCAACTCAAGCGATCTAATATAAGCAAAATCGGATGTAACAAAAGACATCATCTGATATATGAATATTCACTTAACTACGCGATTTTTACCTCTAAAAGTCCATTAAAGTTTCCCAGCTTGTTTTTAGATTTCATTTTTCAAAACTCGATTTTAACTTAACGTTTTCAGAGAAACTGTCTCCACTGCGCCAAGCTAAAAGCATTTTTGTGAAAATTTTAAAAATTAAAACAAGCTTTCGTTTTATTATGAAACATTGCCAATTCTATCGGCTCTAATATGAAGTGCTTGTAAGGTATTTTGCTCACGACGTTTATTTTACGCTTTGTCAACGCGTGTAGAACGCAATCATAATATGTGTACCCTTGAACATGATTATGGCGAATGCGCGTTTGAGGGCGAGTCAACGTGCTGACCGATGCGCAATAAGTCTTCAAATTATTTTAAAACAATGTTCATAAAATAAATAACAATAAAAATAGCGTACCTGTTAAACGAATAAACGAAGACTATATGGTCGAAATAAAATAACATTCTTAAAATGAGTTAATCATTAAAATTTCTCGTTTCCTTAAGTTAAATTTATGAGACGACTTTAATACTCTGTAAACGTGTAAATGTATCAATATAAAAGCGTTTCGTTTTTCTTTGTATCGATTTAAGCTCGTTCAAACTGTTGCGTATTAATAACGTACAGAGGACTCGCTTGTCAAAAACGCGCATGGTCAACGCATTAAACGCGTGGTGTGTAAAGACTCTAAAGCTTATTAATTAAAAAGTAAATATTTAAATTTCTAAGAGTTAAATGTTACAAAACGAGACATTTTCCTGAAGTGGAAGAGTAAAAGTGTTTGTCACTTATATTAAAAATCACATTTAATAATATTTTTTTCTTTTAGCTTCACGCTGTATGCCGCACGCAGCAGGGTAGGCAGAGGGAACCTAGTGGTAAGATACTCCGTTTCCCACTTTCCGCTGAATTCGGAGGCATTGCGTGTTAAGTGGCGGAACTTAACGCCGCGCTGAGCAATAAATATCTTGAGCAATGTAAAATACAATCATTAAACACTAAAGTATTATACTAAAGTATTGAAAACGCTCAGTTTAATAACTATACTCAAATGGTTACTATTACAAATTTACTATAATACTTTTCTTTTCCGACTACACGCATTGTGCCGCGCAGTAGGCTAGGCAGAGAGAATCTAAAAGGGCTTTGTACCTATTGATCTAACTCATCCAACACCGTTTGCTTGACTTTATCGTGAAAAATAAAAAGAACTTTATTTATTTATTTTTGCAATTGGAGCATGACACCATAACCATCGCGTTTATACTCAGACGTTGTCCCACTGGGCCACGATGGCCTCTCGATGTAAAGCTTGAAGCAATTAATCTTTGCAAAAGAAAAATATCATATAAGAAAATTTTCTCAATTATGCATATCGATGAACTAACAAGTTGAAGGATTAAAATAATACCAGTCGAGAATACTAAATGATAGTCAACTTATAAAGTTTAGTCAACTTCACTTTTAAAAGTTACTAGATGGGTTTACCTTAGATGCATGTCAAATAAATTGCTTTATACGGTGAATGACAAACGTTTTTAAAGCCGTCGTAGCGGAGTGGGCCTGACCATGTGTGGATGTGTTGACGCTAGTTTATCTCTAATTACTGGCAGAAAAATAACTTTAATGAATTGTTAATAATTAAAAAAAAATCTCCTCAGACTACCCCGCTAGGGATAATGAGTGAAGCGTAAATAAACTAACAATTTTAAATCAAACGTAATAATCAATGTACGTATACGTATATGCTTAACATGTCTTTATCATCGACATACATGTCTTAAATTTCACACAGTGAATTGAAGAAAACCTACGCAATTCAAACCAATTTCCGCCCATTTCCGTCTACACATACTAAATACGCCAGCATCAATATTTTCCTAAAAATAAATATACTTTACTTACATAGCAGAAAGGCTTTATTTTATGTAGATAATGATGAATATCTTACATGGATAAACGTTTGGTAATCGAGTAAAATAATAGCAGCTAAATGCATGTCTTATACAAACATTATAAACCTTTCTTTTAAATCATTCTATCCATTGAAAGAAACCGCATCAAAATCCATTGCGTACTTTTGATCTTCTAGTTATCTAATACTATAATAGATACATACAGACAGACGAGGAAAGCGAGCTTGCTTTACACTATGTAAAGAAAAGACTTGACACTAGACTGTCTCTGTTTAACCCTAACCCTAAATTAAAAAGTAATGATAATATTTTAATTTCATACTCCACACTAACGAAATTAATATAATACCTAAGCTTAAGTTAATGCTTTGAAAGTGAGATTACGGCATATAGTAATAATAAGATTTGATGTTATTATTCTCGTGCTTACTTTATTACTTATTCATATATAAGACCTTGTAGCCGATTAGGGGTAGAAATTTAATGAGAGGGTAAGAATCATCTTAACATACACATATATATTTGTCTAAGACCTTTCATGCTGGTAACTTTAAAAAAATATATATTGAATTTGTTATATATGGACGTAGACTCCTTAGGTGCGAGTTCAATTTCTCTCGATGGAAAGATGAACACATTTATATACATGAAATACAATATTTTCACTTAATATGTATACAATGTTTCAGTTAGGCAGAGAACAGAGTGGCTTTTAGAAGAAGATTTTAGTATCTACCCTAGCTTGTATGTACATACAAGCTACAAAGTAAATTTTAATTCATTTATTCTTTAAAATTATATGGACAGAGAACTATGAAATTTGGCATAAATTAAGTTTATATTGAGCAGGGAACAAATGTTATTGATAATAATGCATTAGAAATATATTTCATTAATTAAATAATTATAATACACGCTATCATGTTTGACATATGTACATTGTTTGACATACGGCAAAACGACACACAGCTACATGCCACATGTAGCTGAGGAAACGTGTGTTTTAATATTTGTTAGATAGTAAGTTATAGCCATCAAAGGCTAAATAACGTTTAAAAAGGTAAAAACAAAAATCGTAGCAGAATTAGAACCCATCCCTGTTGAAAACTGTCCATACCGCCTATGCCAGGAATTGAGCATATGGCTTCGAAGTGTTCAAAATTTAAATATTGTATATACATGTTTATCAATAAACATTTAATATGTAAAAAAATATAAGGAAATAAAAATTTGAAATATTCTTCCTTTCAATATTAACGAGGAAAAGATAAAGTGTAGTACAGACAAAAGTTGATTGTAGCAAAGAAAGTACGAGAATGCATAAAAGACCGCATGTAAAACAAATACAAGCATACTAGCTACTTAAACTACAAATGTATTCCATTAGAATAGAAAATACATACAAAAACCCATATTTCACCGTAAGTACACTATATTTCAGACTTAATTACCTGAGAACTCTAATTTACATATAGAGCTACAGTCGTTCATAGTTAGTAGTCGTGGCGTGTTGGCTCAGTAGTTAATAAATTGGACTGCTGGACTAGAGCCCACAAGATTAAATAAATACATATTCATTAAAATCGGCTCAGCAGCATATTCATTAAATTCGGCTCAGCGCGATACTTGAAATTTAGTAGTAGGGGTGAAAGGTTTCTAGAAACTTCTGCGGGAACTAAAAAAAGAATATTTTTATAAAAAAAGAATATTTAAATATATATTTTTTTCTTTTAGTCCACACATATGTCTACGCACGTTAATTTGCAGATTCGAACTTGTAAGCTATCATTGATTAGAATTTGTTTTTAAAAAGGGAGAACTATACAATAATAAGTACTAAGTTTTATTTACCTACTCATGATTTAGGAAAATAGAAGAGATACAATAAACGATGCTTAGGTACATATACAAATATATTACAGGGTAAAAAATATATAAATCTTTAAATTTAAAAGTTTATATTACAAATAAATAATACGATAAAACAAATATAATTTCTAATAACAAAAATTTATTAGTTTTTCCGTTCGTACCAATGTACATACAAAGTTTTAGCAAGACGCAATCTTAGTTTAATTCAAAGTATGAACTTTTCGAATCGTAGAAACTGAGATTGACTTTTTATTTGGTAAGTTACAGAAGTATTTTAAATTGAACAAAAAGGTACTGGAAATACTGAAAACATTTGCTAACACGAATGTAGAAATGCAGTGACACGTGTAGAAAATTGTATGAGAAATATTACTTCAGAGCTTTATACATATATAAGCAGCATTTGGCACTTCGTTGTTTCTGAATACCATACTTTATCGCGTATTCCAACATACAAGATAAAACATGGTTTCAAAAAAGTGGCTAATATTACTATCAAGCTATCATGGCGTGGTGGCAGTCTTATTATAAATTATGGCAGGACAAGTGTGAATTCAAATTTAATTACTTTTCATTCAATACTTACAAGTTATATTTATGTTACGCGAAGGTATTCCTTACAAGTTAAGATATGTTTTATTTATTATTCTACTATCTCTCACCTAATTTAAGTGAGCAAGCTAGGAAAAGCAATTTTGGTGTTCCAAGACTTTGGAACAGAAAGGAGAGGTGGAGAAATCTAAACATATCGTTATAATAAAAGCAATTCTTATATAGTATAGATCATAGCTTATTTTATTCTAAATTACATTATATTCATGAATTATGCTCACATTTCGACGCTTGACATCTTATTTTTTCAAAAGACATCGTTACGTATAACTCTGTAATTTATATGTCATACGTACTTATACAGATAAAATCAGGCACCTTTGTTAAGAAACGAATTACATTAGCAGTGTAGCTTTTCCTTTACTCTAGTTCCATTAAGAAAATTAGAAATAGTACTGTAAGAATAACAGTAGATACTACTATTTGCATACTCTACTTTTATAATTAATTAAATTGTATTGAGTTTCAATTTTGCAAAGTACGGTTTTACAAATGCAATTCCATTATAAGAAAGTATATAAAAACTTGAGCGTAACAGTTTTTGAAGTGTTATTTATACACTTGGGATATGAAAAACATTTTTAAGAAACATAACGAAAATATCAACCATAAGCATGGTTGTGAAACCTGGAAAGCCTCCCACAGAAGTGACCTCATACAGACCTATAAGCCTCCTCCCTGTATTTTCGAAACTATTTGAAAAACTTGTTCTGGAAAGATCATCGTATTCTGCATCCGATATTGGAAAATCACAACATAGTACCGAATCCAGTTTGGGTTTCGAGCAGGTCATGGCACAACAGAACAGGTACATCGAGTGGCAAACACTATCCGCCAAGCTCTAGAGAGAAAAGAATACTGCTCCGCAGCTTTCTTGGATATTCAACAGGCCTTCGATCGTGTATGGCATAATGGACTATTATGCAAGTTGAAACTATGTCTACCGGATACTATGTATATGCCTATTAGATCTTACCTACAAGACCGAATGTTTCAAGTCAGGGTTGAAGAAAGCTTGTCATCCATCTGCCACATAGAAGCTGGAGTTCCACAGGGATCAGTGTTGAGTCCTGTATTATACACACTTTACACAGCTGATTTTCCTCACTCCGATGATACTGTGACCGCCACTTATGCTGATGATACAGCTCTGCTTTTAAGTCATAAAGATCCACATACAGCTTCTGCAAAACTTCAAGATCACCTAGACAAAGTCGGAGTTTGGTTCAAAAAGTGGAGAATAAAGGGAAGTGCTGCGAAGTCTACACATGTGACATTCACATTGAAAAAAAGGAGACTGTCCGCTCGTGACTCTGTGTGGTATGATCTTGCCTAAGTTGGATACGGTCAAGTATCTAGGAATGCACCTGGATAGAAAACTCACGTGGAGGGACCACATTAGAGCTAAAAGAACACAGGCAAATAGTAAATTTGGAAATATGTATTGGCTAGTAGGTAGACAATCGTCACTAAAATTGGAAAATAAGATACTGGTATATAAAACAATAATAAAATCAGTGTGGACCTACGGAATTGGACCTACCTCTGGGGATCCGCAAGCCACTCTAATATTGAAATACTTCAACGTTTCCAGAATAAGGCTTTGAAGGTCATTGCGAATGCCCCGTGGTTTGTGCGAAATTTAGAAGTCCACGAATACTTGGAAGTGCCAACCATCAAGGAACAAATAGACAAGTCGTGTACTGAATACAAAGAAAGATTAAAACATCATAGAAACTACCTTGCAAGATCACTTATGAACGCAAATTATAACTGCATTTTTCGCTTAAAAAGATCAAGACTACTCTAATTTGAAGCAAGAATAGTAAATCATGAGATGACGCATCATGGGATGGGTTTCATCTCCAAAACCATAGAACCATCATCAAATTTAATTATAGCTTCTGGCTGATTGTAAATAGATAAATAACTGGAGAAAAAAAAGAAACATAACGTTCGTTGAACACATAATATAACGATCAGAGTTCTTGGACGGTTTGAAAAATTATATTTTTTAGTAATATGTCACTATTTGTATCTCAATACCCTTTTCCAAAAATATTTTTATTATCAATACTAACTTATTATTTTATTTTACATACAATCCAGACCGCATGAGCTCGTTAGTCTATTTAAATAATAAACGTCGCACCTGTCACAAGCAAACATATTAACTTAATAACCAAACAAAATAATGTTTTTATTATTAATTGGAATAAAAGTTCATATATGTATGTACGCAAAGTACTTTTACTGGTAAATGAAAATGAAAATGAAAATGAAAATGAAAAAATGTTTATTAACAAAAAACAACATTATACATTGAAATGTCCGGTGGTACCCACACTAGGTATTCCTGTGTCGTGAGTACCTATTGATAGTTTTACAGTACATGTTTATTGTTGTCGCTCGGCTTAGAATATAAAATTATATAAATATTTAACACATGTTGCATAATTTAAGTAGAAGTAATGTTGAAGTAACTCACAGATGTTCTTATGTTAGTGATTAGGTACTATGCTAAGTGCAAGAAAAGTTTTTCGGTGGTATCATAGGTCAATGAGGAGAGCCAAGAAATAATTTTTGTTTTGGCTTGTTTAACGGAGCAATGTTTAATATCACAAGCGTTGGCTACTTTATTGTAAATAAACGACTCAATGAAAGGACTGAAGCGTCTAGCAAAAGATGTCTTAATTTTGGGCAAGGGGAGCCTATAGTCCCGACGTTTGAGTAAATTTATGTAGTCTTTAGAAGATATAGTTGAGTGATGAACTTTGAGTGCGATTTTTAATACGTATAGTTGGCGCACAGTTAGAACTTCGCTATCTTGATAAAGCTTGGTTGTTGAATAGTCGAAGGGTTTATTCAACATCGTTTTGAGCACTGATCTTTGGGCTCGTTCAAGATGAATTAAATGCGTTTTAGAAGCGCTTCCCCAGGAACTGATGCAATAGGCAATCAGTGACTGACATAGAGCAAAATATACGGCCCGCAAAGTGCTTAATGTTGCTGACTGTCGAAGTATTTTCATAATATTTATGACTTTGCGGACGCGTCCAGAAAGAGATTTGATGTGAGCTGTAAAGTTCAAATTTTGATCTATAACAATTCCGAGATATTTTGCTGCATCTATTTTGGTCAGTTCAACACAATTGCATTTGTCACTGCGCACACAGGTGTGAAGTTTTAATTTTAAAGTTGGATTAGGTGCAGAAATCACTGTTTTATGGAAACAGATGTAATTTGTTTTGGATTTATTAAGCGTAAGCAGATTGTGAGACAACCATGTAGATACGTGTCGTATACCTACCTCAGCTTTTTCAAATACCTCTGTCCAAGTAGATCCTTTATAGATAATAACTGTGTCATCTGCATAACAGATTATTTCACCTTCTACATTAGCGTGTATGTCATTCATGTACATGATAAAAAGCGTAGGTCCAAGAATGCTACCTTGAGGTACGCCAAAAGTCAATTTTGGCTACCTGGTCACTGTCGTAACAACCGACTCTAGTGCAGTGTTTTCTATCCATAAGGTAACTTCTAAACCAATCAAGTACTACACCCCGTATACCAAATTGGCATTCCAGCTTTCCTAAAAGTATTGGTATCGACACGGTGTCAAAAGCCTTGGACAGATCCAAGAATACAGCAATAGTGGGCTTGTTATCATCCATGTAAGATGCTAATGTAGATGTAAGCAAATTTACCGCGTCTTCTGTAGACTTTCCTTTTCTAAAACCAAATTGCCTGGGGGAGATCAAGTTGTTAGCCTCAATGAAATTGTTCAACCTTTTACTAACCACCTTCTCAAGTAGTTTTGAGAAAGCGGACAGCAAGGAAATTGGACGGTAGTTTTGCGGGGAATCTCTTGTACCAGTTTTATAAATTGGTTTGATACACGCCATCTTCCACTTTTCGGGAAAGATACCGGTCTGCAAACTTTGGTTAAATACAAATGTAAGAGGCGGAACGATAACGTCTTTTATTTCTTTTAGAAGACTGTTACTTAGACCATCGATACCAGGAGCTTTATCATTTTGAAGTGACGTAATTAAAGACTTCAGTTCATATTCATCAATCGGTTTCATAAAGAAAGAGTTCAACACAATTTTTTTTGGATAAATTTTCGCTACCAACTTCTTCTCGTCAGTTTGTAAATTATTTAAAATATCACCAGCTAGAGTATGACCTACAGTTGAAAAATATGAATTGCACTTGTTTAAAGAATTTTTAGTGTCAAGTGATCCTTCGATCTTCAGTAGTTCATGAGGATCTTGTTTATTTGTAGGAAAGTGACATATGACCTTTATGGATCTCCACATTCTTTTGGTGTTATTTAAACTGTTAGATAGGGTAGTGTTATCATATTCTGTTTTTAGTTTGCGCAATAGATCATTACAAAAATTTCGATAACGAGTATAAATTATTCGTTTGAGCATATCATTTGGGTGTTTCCGTGATTGCATGTGTAAACGATCTCTGTGCCGCATACAACGGATCAGTCCGGGAGTAATCCAAGGTTTAAAAACACGTTCACTACGCTTTATTGATATTCTAGAGGTATATTTGCTAATTATTTGAAAAAGGTGAAAACAAAAGTTGTTGACGGTTTCGTTAAGGTCAACAGTGCTGAATGTTTTGGCCCAGTCGATTTCACTAAGGTCTTTTTTAATCGCTTCTATATCATGTTTAATCCTGAATCGGTTTATAGGCCTTGGATTAGGTATAGTTAATAATAAACCAAGTATGACAATATCATGATCAGTTATGTCACTGTTGCAGACTATGCCAATGGACTCCTCGGTCAATGTTGATCGGTCAAATGATATGTTGAACAGCTAAAGAACACCCTGCGGCACTAATCTTATAATTTTTATCAGCTTCACGCTTTCTCCCGCATTTATATAAAAAGGGGACAAAAAGCTAGTGTTCAGGCACTACTCTTTCCACCTTCCTCCTTCCCCTTCTAAAATATTGTGTTTAAAGATAGGAAACCCAACGCCGCGCTGCTCTCTTCACATCAAGAAAGAAAAATAATATTTTATTGTCCTAGAAATCGAACTCATAACCAATATTTACAGTCTGATGTCGTCTCATTGCTTCATAATACCTCAATTATTAATCAGATTCATGCAGAGAAGGCAGACGGGACCTGGTTTCAAGCATTCCATTCTCCACTTTCCTTCCTAAAACGAGGCATTGCCTGTTGAATAAATGAATCTGCCAGCGCGCTATGTCAGAGGGGAAAAATGAAAATAATTAAAATATTATTTTATCATATTAAATTAATCATTCCCTCGAGTGGGATTCAAACTAACTACCATCGCGTTTACTGTCAGACGACTTCTCATTGCACAGTTATTGAGGTATAACTCAATTATTGCTCAATGAAATATAATCAACAATTCAATTCAAGACTATAATACAATATATGTTCCTCAGTAATATTATTACTACTATTCAGAAGGCAATTTATGCTACAAATTACTTTAACAATCGAATCACATTAGGTGCATAAATCACACGTAGCATGCTATCAATTTTGATTATCACATAGTAGATCTTCTATATGTTATTGGCGACAGTCATTTTTATTGAATGCTTCATTTTACCGATTTTCGATTAAATTTAACATTTATTGCTCTTACTCTGAATAAAATTAGCTGGGCTGGCTGGACTGACATATGTTTTTTTCAGTTTCTTACTTTTTACTGTATGGGTGAACAAAGAGACCCCTGAGTCAAAACACTCTGTTCTCCACTTTCCATCCGCATTGTGGGTGGTGGAACTAAATGCCACTTTTTCTTACGAGATCGATTAAGGTAATTTAAACACTGCCCTGTGTAAGAATCGAACCCACAACCATCGCGTTTACAGTCAAACGCTATCTCTCTGCGCCACGGCGAACTCTGAGATTAGCTTAGTGTATAAAGCTCCACTTACCTATATGATATACAAAATTAATATTAATTTATTTAAAGGCCTAATGTGCTACGATAACCTTAAGGAAAGTAGTAAATAGGAACCTTATTAAATGATATCGAATCCCGTTCGGAGAAACTATTATATGTAAATTATTTTTATTACTCCACTTTAGTAAACGCAGCGATGAGTTCCTCCACATAAGAAGCAATGTCTCGAATTCTGGTGGAAACTGGAGAACGGCGGAGTGTCTTGACACTATGTTCTCAATACCTACCTCCGCTATGCAGAAAAAATTGTACTCTGATATAGAAACCATATCTAATTTTAAACATATATATGTAGATCCACACCGTTTATGAATTATACTCAAACATTTAAAATCTATGTGGTTTTACAAAAAGTTTAAAATGTTATTTACAGCGTTACTTGTGTTCTCTGTAGGAACATTTGTCAGCAACTTGCACTATAAAGACGTTGGACCAAATCCCGCTGCGTCCCAAACTTTAAAGTGTTTTTTTATTTATTTTACTCACAACTATTGTTCGTAGTTTGTTAGTAGTCTGTAACGAGATTTAAAATTTTATTTAAGTTAAAGTACAGTTATACGGTCAATTGAAAAAAGTAGATATTTTTTGAAATATGGTATAAGCTAAATATTTTTTACTTATATGTAATGAAAATATTAAGCTCTTTTTGTTTAATTTTGTTACTGAATTTAGATAAATGGGAAAGAGTAGAATAAAAGGAAGGCAGACCTCGAGTTCGCACTTTACCTTCTCAAATGACTTTTTTGTTTTAATAAATTTCAACTATAACAGCAAGTTCATTAAATGCAACATAGTGTAACTGTACTTAGTTCTTCTTCTCTCTTTATATATTTTCATATGTTAACCGGTTCTACAGATCAGCTGGTTACATAATCGGTACCCAGTGCCAAAACTCTCCGTTTTTCACTTCGGCTACAATACTGATTATATAAGGTATGTATCGTAGAAAACTGTATTGCGAAAGTATTATCAGTGAAGTTCGTATTAAAATTAAATAAGTTTCTAGTCAACCAATTTTGGTATTGTCGATTTATAGGTTCGATAAAATACTTGCAAATTAGTCCATGTATCGTATTATTTAATTTAATAAATGCATTAATACAATAAATCGTGGGAATAATTATATATAACTTTCATTTCTCCGCCCCAGTCACTAGACAAAGCGGCGTAGAGTTCCGCCACTTAACACGCAACACGGCGAAAAATGTAGATCGGAGTGTCTTGACACAAGCTTCTCCCAACTACTCTGCTATGCGGAAGAAAGCGTGAAGCCACTTTTGTATTATTACAACATGAAATATAAAATTTAATATAATAGTTCCTCCGAAATATACATACATACGTTTTGAATAATTTCATCATTTGTAATAATAAGCGCCGTGTATTTGTGAAGGGAAACGCGCCCATCCATCAGCTTTTGAGATTAATGATGATGTCCTACAACGTTAATCAATCAATAAATTGTCACCCCGAATTATCCCTAATCCTGACAACTCATTTGTCAGTTGAGCATTAAAAACATTAAGTTGTTAAAGTTTTGCGTTACCTTCGTAATGTATGGAAATTTAGAATGATTTTATGAAAATAAAATTATTGCTAATTCATAATTTGATTTTAAATTTGAATAATTTGATATTTAAAATATTTTTTATTTATAATATACACATCTTTATCCGCATAGCAGGATAGTCAGAGACAACCTAGTGTCATGCCATGGCCCTACGTCCCGGGTCATTGACATTGCGTCTTGGATGGCAGAATTCAACGCCGCGCTTTTTTTATTAATAAGGTGGAGAAATGAAAATAATGTAATGTAATCATTTCGAACTTACAACCATTGCTTACAGTCCATGCTGTCCCACTGCACCACGGTGCCCCCATTAATAACTATTTATATTATATTTATCTACATTTTGAATCGATTATATATTCCACTAGCGGCCCGCTCGCGGCTTCTCTCCATGGACTGCCTAATTGTGTTTTTACGTTGCAACCATCGGGGATTGATTCTTGAAAAATAAAGTAGCCTATGTTTATCCTTGGATTATCAACTATATTTATTCCAAAATTCATTACAATTGGTGAAGTCGTTTAGGTTTTTCATATAAACTTTCATCTCCATTTCAACTCTTTAGCGGTTAATTTTTGAAAAAATAAGTAGCCTATGTTAGACCCATAGTTATTTACTACTTTTATTCTAAATTTCGTCTAAATCGGACCGGTAGATTAGCCGTGAAAGCGTGACAGACAAACACACAGACTTTCGCATTTATAATATAAGTATGGATTACGTGTTTCAAATATACCTAATTCACAAAAATATAACTCCTAACTGAACGCAACGGATATAACATCAAAACCTCATCTATAACCGGTTAATATTGTTCAGTGGAACGATGCAATTTTCTGTAGTGTAATAGAATGTGAAAATAAGATTTCCACGTGTGTTCCAAGAGAATATAATGTTGCAAGAGAAATACGATTTTCAAACAGTTGCAACGAACTTTTCCAATTGCACGATAACGAATTACGTTATCGAAGTTATTGTGTAAATGCTTACTTTTATTTTAACCTTTTGAGACTTTGAGAATGTTATGATCATTAAAAATGATTGAATGAGGTTAAGAATTATTTTAAAATTTATTTTTATTACTGTTATAGGTCCTAGATTCAAAAAGGGCAAAAAAGTATGAAACATGTAGTCTGAATCGCCGGTACACAGTAATTGTCCTTCTCTCCTCTATATATTTAAACAAAATAAATTGTTTTAACGTTTTTGAAGTGTTATTTACATACTTAGGAAACAAGAAACATTGTTAGAAAACTAAGATCGAATTCGAAATGAAAATAACGTCTCAAAATCAAACATAGGTTACTTTTTCTAAAATCAACCCGTAAAGAGTTGACATAGGATATCAAAAATTGTATGACAAGTTGTGTAGTTATACTGGCAAAGCTGCTAGCAATAGCTAGTTAGAATACATAAGTAATAAATAAAGCATATATAATAAACATTGCACGAAGTTTAAGTTAGTCGACTTAAACTTTAATAACTAACAATGTTTTCTTGAAGGTAAATAAATATATATCTTTAAACATAAATAAATAAATGCACTGATTATATGAAAGGATCAAATAGATTCTCTCGATTACGTTTCCACATTATTACCAACCAGCCATACTATAACATCACGCTGCGCTAAGAGCAGCCGCGATATTTCTCTGTGATCGCCCATTTTGGCTCATAACTTGTGTAAAAATGTCACACTAAACGGTCCACTCCCCTTTGATTGCAACATAAAAAGTTATTGATAAAAAAGGCTTTCAAAAAATACAAAAAATATTTTGTAGTAGATACTTTGCCGGCCTGACTTATTTTGTATTTTTTTTGCAAATACAAATAAATTTAGCGGAGTAACAAAATATAGTGATTCGTCACTCTGTTCTTTGTTCCCTACTCATTAGGGCATAGACTGCTATAAGACAGGGAGGGAAATTTAATAGTAAAATTATGATATATGTTTGGGTTCCATATTTTTTTTATATTTTACTCTTCTTACCGCGTAATAAAGTTTTAAAGATAATCTAGAAAGTAAATCATTATTTCTTGTCCCGAATGAGAATCGAATCCACAACCAACACGTATACAGTCAGATGCTGTCCCACTGCGCCACAGCAACCTCTTTTGAAGATTTTATTTAATCTATACTAATATAATAAAGATTGTAACTTTTATTGTCAGGGATAATCTTCGGAAATACTGGACCAATTATGAAAATTCTTTTAGGATTATAAAGTCAAAATTACACTATATTTTATTATGATTGAACCGAACGTTCAGAGGATCCTAAAGTGGCTTTCATGTAGGAGATAAAACCTGCAGCCGCGAGCCGGTTGCTAGTATAATAATGAAAACCAACGTGACACAGTAGTATTGACACAAGAGACTGATTTAACGCCATAGTTGTTACTTCGGTCCCATTGAGAGGGATGATTATATTTGACAATTTTTAAGTAAGACAAAGCGGGACATTGAATTTCCGCGTTCAACGCGCATTGACACACACAACACGCATTTAGGCCAGTGGCTTGTGAGCACAAAGTGTGACTGTAAAAGCGACTGTTTGTGGGTTCGATTCGCACTGGAGGAGTGGAAACCTTTATTATTTCCATTTTTTCTGGTGTCAAGGCAAAGCAAGGCATTTAGTTTCGCCACCTAACACGCAATGCCTCGAGAATTCGGCGGATAGAAAATGGGGAGCGAAGTGTCTCCAGGAACACTAGGTCCTCTGTCTGCCCTGCTGTATACGAGGTACAGTGTGAAGATAAAAAAACACGCAATGTCTCCAATTCGAGCTAAAAGAAAATCTTTTTGCTATGTTTAGTTTAAAAATATATTTGAAGTAGATAATAATACATGGATTATTGAATATAGAAATAGATTTCATATTAAAAAACTGAAGCGCTATAAGATCTACAATAGTTTAGAGTAAGATTAAAAGTTGAACTACTTAATTGAATTACTCGAAGCGTCTGTACTTTAAACATCCAAGGGTGGCTATTTTTATAATAAATATTATTTTAACTTTACGTTTGTTTCGCATAGTAGGGTAATCCGAGAAAGCCTAATGTCAACACACTTTGTTCTCCACTTTCCGTCCTAATTCGACACAATGCTTATTGAATACTCGCCACTATATTTGTGTTTTTTTAATAGAGTGGTAAAATGAAAATAATTCATGAGAATGAATTAAATCCACAACCAATCGTTTACAGTAAGATACTGTCTCATTACTGCAAGATGGCTTTAATAAATGTGTTAAGTACAATATAAATATATTAAATACAATATAAATATATTAAATACAATATAAATATATTAAATACAATATAAATATATTAAATACAATATCCTTACTATAAGAGGCCGTCGTAGCGCGGTAGAACAGTGTCTGACTGTGAAACGATGAATGTGGATTTGATTCTCATTTAAATTTTCATTTCTTCGTTCTGGTATTCAACACACAAATGTCTCGATTTTCGGGCGCAAAGTGGAGGACTTTGTGTCTTAACACTGGGGCCTTTCTAACTACTACGCTATGTGGGGAAAAAGTGAAGCTGCAAAAACAAACATATTATAATAGATAAGAGTGCAGTCTAGTTATTATAAATTAATTCGCCACTTGACACACAATATGCCTTTACAATCCATGGAATGGAATATTCTATAGAAATAACAAGCACACACATTTACGTATTTAAATACATAAACTTTCCATAAACAGAATATTAGTAAAACTTCTAAAATTTAATTTCCAAAATTCAAGTCACTAGGGAAGTTTATAGGAAACGTGACTGCCATTTGAATTTTCATTTAAATAACGTTTTTCTCTACCAAAATACTTTTGCAATTAAACGTCTTTTAAATAGCTATTACTTTTATATATGTACTTTTTTCGCTTTCATTCGTTTCAGCATTTCTGGCATACTGGGATAGTAAAATAGTTGGGATCTAATCCACAACTTTACGTTTACAGATTGACGTTGTCATAATAGCCTTGAATAGTTTATAATACTATTTAACATTTTAAAGTGCTATTCACATATTTAGGAAATTGAAAATAACATTTAGAAAATATATAAAATTTTACTAACAACATAAATAAGTAGTAATAAAGCGTATAAGAATTTTAACGCAGCTGGTAGTAGAAATCATGGCTTAGCGATCAGAGAGCTTGGACGGTTTTCAAGAGGCTTCACGCTGTATCCCGCACAGATCAGGGTAGGCAGAGGGAACCTAGTGTTAAGACACTCCGCTCTCCATGTTCCGCCGAATTCTGGAGGCATTGTGTTAATTGGGGGAACTCCACGCCGCGCTTTGCCCAAATCTTAGAGTGAAAGCGTACCCAGAATAACTCATTGTCCCCTGCACCACGACTGGCCTCGCATTTTAAGAAGAGATATAAAAGATATTGTGGCGCAGTGAAACGGCATTGTGGGTTTCATAGCCACACGGCGAATGATTATGACACCTATTCTCTACTCTTATACGACACAAAATTAAAAATTTTGAAAATACCCACGACGGTTTAATTGTAATTGAAAAAGGATAAAATAACTAGAAATCCCCCGCCTAAAAGAATATATGTAACGAGACGATGGGGACGACTTCGTCGGAGCTGCCATTACTTTAAGTTTGCTAACTTCTCCTAGGTTTTCATGCTGTTAAAACAGGTTTAGGAAAAAATTAAAATATTAATATGAATTTACAGTTTTGATAACTGGTATTCCTTTTAAAAACTTTAAGAACGAAATCTATACTGTTAGCTACTATATTTAAAATAGAGGTTGCAACTGGCAGCCCCCGACGAAGTTGTCCCCATCATCTCGTTACATATATTCTTTTAGGCGGGGGATTTCTAGTTATTTTATCCTTTTTCAATTACAATTAAACCGTCGTGGGTATTTTCAAAATTTTTAATTTTGTTTTTTATTTAAAACTTTTTAAAGTGAATAGATATACATTATATATTATTACATAATTTCGAAATACTTTATATTAATCTTCATGCAAATCCAAAAAAAATTATAAGCCCAATGCTTTCTGGTTATCAAATGCCTATTGCAGCGCCTGGCAGATTGTCACCGCAACATTTTTAGGAAACTTAAGTTTAACCAAATCAGTGAAAATCACAAAACCCACTAGTAGTTTTGATTTGGAACAAATTATTTTATACTGAAACGCCCCGTGGTAGTTTGTGATATGGCATATAAAAACACGCAACAATTAAACCTGAACCTATCACAGACAACTGCATCTAAATAGGTTTCACTCAAAAATACAAGCAAATGCTTACTACAGCGCCCCCTGGTGAGGTGTCACCACGACACATATACGAGAACACGCGCTAATTGAGCCTGATCCTATCGTTGAAAACTGCATCAAATTCAGACTCGTAGTTTTAACTTTGCACCATCAAATGTTTAATGAAGCGCCCCCTGGTGAGTTCTTAACGTAAAAAAAAACTAAAAACATATACCAAGTAAAGGTAAATCTAATACTGAAAACTCTGTCCAATCGGACTAGTAGTTGTGGTTTTACATTAAATATTACAAACAAATGTTTACTGCAGCGCCCCCTGGTGAGTTAACACGATAAAGCATATCCAAGAACATGCACTAATTAAACTTGAGCTTATCACTGAAACTGCATCCAAATCGAATTCGTAATTTTAGCTTTGCAGAAACAATATTTTACTGCAGCGCCCCCTGGTGACTTGTCACCGTAATATAAATTTAAAAACATGTACTAAACAAAGCGGAATCTAATACTGAAAACTCTTTCCAATCGTACTAGTCGTTTTTGTTATACACAAAAAATGGAAGCAGCTACTTACTGCAGCGCCCCCTAGAGAGTTGACACATACATGAAAATATGCACTAAGTAAACATACATGACACATATACGAAAATATGCACTAAGTAAACTTGAATCTATCATTGAAAACTGCATTCAAATCGGACTCGTAGTTTTAGTTTTGCACAAACAAATGTACTTACTGCAGCGCCCCCTGGTGAGTGATCACCGTAACACATATATGAAAAGATGCACCAATTAAACCTGAACCTATCGTTGAAAGTTTCATCTAAATCGGACTAGTAGTTTTTACTATACATAATCAAATGTTTACTGCAGCGCCCCCTGGTGAATTTTCACCGTAACGTAAAAACAAAAATTTTAAAATATGTGCGAAGTTAAGCTTAATCTAGTTCTGAAAACTCTAGCCAATCGGATAAGTAATTTCGGTTTTAGACAAATAAATATAAGAAAAATTTTGGTTTTACACAAAAAAACTCAAACAAATGCTTATTACAGCGCCCCCTGATGAGTGGTCACCATAACACATATATGAAAAGACGCACCAATTAAGCCTGAACCCATCCTTGAAAGTTTCATCTAAATTGGACTAGTAGTTTTTGCTCTGCATAAACAAATGTTTAGTGCAGCGCCCCCTGGTGAGTTTTCCCCGTAACAAAAAAAGAAAAATCTTAAAATATGCACCAAGCAAAGATAAATCTTTTTATGAAAACTCTTTTTAATCGGAGCAGTAGTTTCGGTTTAAGACAAATAAATACAAAAAAAGTACAAACAAATGCTTACTGCAGCGCCCCCTGGTGGTTTGACACGATAAAACATATCCAAGAACATCCACCAATTAAACCTGAATCTACCACTGAAAATCTATTGAAATCAGACTATTTTTTTTTGAGATAATTGAAAACATTCGTTTTCACGTAAAATGCTTACTGCAGCGCCCCCTGGTGAGTTAAGGCAATAAGACATACATAAGAACATACGTCAATTGAACCTTAACCTATCATAGAAAACCGTATCAAAATCGGACTTATAGTTTTGGAAATAATTGACATAGTAATTTGCACAAACACACAAGCAAACAAACAAACAAACAAACAAACAAACAAACAAACAAACAAACAACCTCTCACCCCAAACACATATACAGTCGCCGTTCCGTCGCGGGTAAAAAGGCAACGTATTAGTTGCACTCAACACGCAAAATGTATGTTTCGGAGTGAAGTATTTTAATACCAACTTCTCTCTGTCGCTTGCTTGCAAGCAGCTTGAAAGCATAAACCGTAAAAAAAGATCTAAATAAAAATACAATGTTCACCTTTAATAAAAAAACCGTCACATAATACTTGTACAAATGGCATTTGATCATTAGTCAGGTTTAATGATTACAGCATCCAGTAATGCCGCGAGTAAGTTCTTTTGCGGCAAAACCTTTCAATCAGCGTTTGAAGTGAATCCGTCACACGAATGCGGTTTACGGGTCGGCGGGCGTCTGAGCGGATTGTACACTGAGGTACTTTATTATGTAAAATTTTCTTGTTTATGAACTAGTCTCCCGCTCGCGGCTTCGCCTGCGTGAACTACACAACTATTTTACTATAGGCACGCGTCGCCCCGCCTACATCACATTAGGAACCTCTAAAATTATCAGTGTTTCTCTATATTATACTATTATACATATAAACATTCCTTTTCAATCATTTTACCTGTTAAAAGAAACCGCATCAATATCCGTTGCATAGTTTTGAAGATCTAAGCATATTTACATACAAAAAGACGTGAAAAGCGACTTTGCTTCATGCTATGTAAAGAAGTTTTCTTATTTATGAACTAACTTACAGTTGTGTAGGTTACATATTAATACTAATTTTAGTTTGACCCAACTGAGCTCGACATTTCTTTTTGATAAATCGTATTTCTTGAAATTATAATTATAATAAAAAACTGTATAATAATTACAATAAAAAATATAACTTATTACACAAAAATAATTAAAGATAATAATTGGATTGGACATGTGGATTTGAACCAAGGACTTAGTTTAGGAATTCCCCGATTTCCCACTTGAGCACAACGTTGACTATTATAGCGAAATTGACATTCGTATACTAATTATACTGTAGCTTCACGCTGTATTCCGCACACAGCAGGGTGGGCAGAGGAAACCTAGCGTCAAGACATTCCGTTCCCTACTTTCCCCCAAGTTCGGAGGCAATGCGTGTTAAGTGGCGGAACTTAACGCCGCGCTTTGCCTCGATACCATACCGAAGAAAATGGAAATAATAAATATTTCCACTCTTCGAGTGGAAATTGAACCCACAACCATTCGTTTACAGTCACACGTTTGTGCCACTGCGCCACGACTGGCGCCGAATTATATTGTAGCAGACTTTTATTGGGGTTAAGAGTAACATCACATTGAAAATGAAACTTATAAAAGCTAAGTCGATCCTTCGCTCCGGTACCTAAGACAAAGCATGGCATTAATTTCCACCACTCAATACGCAATGTCTGCTTTTTCGGTAGAAATTGGAAAATCTAGTGGTATAACACTAGGTTCTCTCTCACTCCCTCACTATGCGGGAATAAGTTTGAAGCTGTATTTTTTTCATATTATTATAGAATAAGTAGGGATAAATAAATAACATTTTTGGATTTTGCAGTTCGACACACTAAAAATCATTTTAAGTGTATGTATTTTTTTCTCTGCCACCTTCACGCTCTTCCCGCGGTATGCAGGGACAATCTAGTTTCAAGAAATGCTCTCTGAAATCGAGACATTGCGTGTCGGTCGATCTTAACGCTGTTTGTCTTAAGTACCTGAGTAAAGAAAAAAAAGTATACTATCATCACCCCTACCAAGAATCAAACCCATAACCATCGCGTATATATGTCAGACTGCGCCATGATTGCTTCAAATATTAGTATTTCATTATTTTAATATCCAGTACTGTTCTTATAATATTTCATGTATTTAATTAAAAACTCTTCAACTATCGACTCAAGTAATAAGTCTTACATTAATTAAGGAAGTTCAGACTATTAAGTTGTAGAAGTAGGCTCTTGTATGAAAAAAAATTAAACGAACTTGTAGGATTGTTAGCGTTTCGTTCAAACTTCTGGGTCGAAGTTATGTTCTAGAAAATCAATTGTTTTCGTATATTTTATACACGTATAGGTTACATGTATACATACCAAAGCGTTCTCTTTTAACTTTAGTTTCATGTTAAGTTGATATAATAATTATTAATAAATATGAAGAAATTTATTTTCATTTGCAACTTAGTATATTATTTCCATAAACATTAACTTTGATTTCTTTTTCTTTTTTCATATAACAGACAGTACAAAAAAAAAAGATTTTTTCCTAATAAAACTTAATATCTATAGGCACTAATTTTATAAATGAAAATATGTTTATTTGTTTGTACTTCTTTCACACCGCAACAAATCGATATGTTATTATTTTTTGATTAGAGATAGTTAGAAGTTAGAAGGCGACGTAAGCTACTTTTAACCGCACTATAATATATCAATTCCATTATAGATCAATATTACTGTAGCATACATAATTCATTTATAGAGGCCAAAGTAACGCAGTGGAACAGCATCTGATTGTAAACGCGATTGTTATGAGTTCCATTTCTATTTTAGGGATAAATTATTTTAATTTCTCCGCCTTTGTACCTAAGACAAAGCGCGGCGTTGAGTTCCGCCACTCAATGCGCAATGTCTCGATTTCGAAAAGTGGAGAACGAACTGTCTAGACACTAACTCCTCTCCGACTACCCCGCTAAGCGTCTAAAGGAGTGAAGCTAAAAAAACATCGGAATTTATATTCTTAATTCCTATTACGAATATAACTTACGATTTTTACTTATCCTACATAAGGAAGCCGCATGTCATAATTACTAGTAGGTACATATTGTATTGTTTATTTTGCAGAATATCGTCCAAACAGTTCGGAATTAAAGAAACCTCATCGACCACATACTTCCTGTATAAAAAGAGACAGACAAATTGAAGTACAGTTAAATTTCTTTTTTTTACTTTTAACGTGTTATACACTTACTAAATTGAAAAAAGATATTTTTAATGGTCAAAGCATTTGGACGATTTTTAAGAAACAAGGCTTCGAATCTTCGAATTTTTTATACCTTTTGTAAAAATATATTTTCTTTTTTTGTTGACAGTTTTACGCTTTTTCCCGCATGTCATGCGAGTCGTCAGAAAGTCAATGAAAATTTTCTCTCAAAGCACTCCATTCCCACTGTACGTTCGAAATTGAGACATCGCGTATTGCCTTATTTATTATATTGTAAGACATTGGAATAAATAAAATAATAAAAAAAAATAACATAACAACAATCCTTTTAGCTTTTATTCCTAATTAATCTAAATCATCAATATGCTTAAATTATAACGAAAAATTCTTTCTATTTAAATAATAATTTAAATAGTCATTTTATCACATAAAACAAATTATTACAATTTGTACCCTCAATAAATATAGCTTCATTTCAATCACTTTTAAATTTATTTTTTCTTATTAATAAAGTACAGTCAAATGATTGCTATTATTTTTCTATCAGACAATAATTCATATTAGTCATTTGTGTAACAACAGTGAGTTTAATTTTAAAGCGATTTCACAATGAAGAATGTTATCAATTCAACTGTTTTTTTTTGTGTGTTATAATTACTTTTTAATAAGTTAATCAATTTTGGTGATTCTTTTTTTATATAATAGTTAGTCCACCTCATGTCCCATCCGTTTTAAGCAAAATTCAATTTTAATTAACAATTCATTATTATTTTATCACATAAAAATCACGATTAGCTCAAAATTAATTACTTATCAATTATTATACTACAATTAAGAAATAATGAATTATTAATTGTGGTTTTCACACAAACAAATGATCACTTATCAATATTAAATTGTTAATTGCAATTAAATTTCGCCCAACACTGGGTTCAATTTTAATTTATTACAATATATTAAGACTAAGTGGTGTCCAGTCACTACGTTTTTCCTTTTGAATTAAAACTCATTTATTTACTTTCGCCCCAAATTTATTTTTCCAAATTAATGTTTCACTTGTTGGTATAACACTTCGCTGTCACTTCTATGTTCTCTTCTTTGTTGGTCGCTGGTACTGAGTTTGTAACGTTTGGACATGAAGTGAAATATCGTAATAGATACGAACATCATGCCCGTGTAAATGAAAGATTGTTTCCAGAAAAATAAAAATAATGTAGCTTTGTTAGTAGTGGTCAGGGAGGAAGTAATGTCAACTTTTCACTCTAAGTCGAAATTCTACGCTTAGTTTAGTATTACTAAAGAGGGGAAATGAAAATAATTAAAGTAATTATCATTTCTTTGAGAAGACTTCGATAACAACGAAACGCATTATATGTATAACACATATAATTTTTTGCTACGATGAAATAATTAAAATACATAAAACAAAATTACGTTATACAGTTGAAATAAAAAAAAAATAGAAGGTCATTGTTATACAGTTGGACAGTGTCTGACAGTAAACGCAATTCTCACTCTGGGAAAATGGTTACATTTAATTACGTTCCATCACACAATATGCAATGTCTCGATTTCAAGAGAACTGTCGAGAAAGGAGTATCTTCACGCTGAGTCCTCTGAAACAACCCTGTTATGTGTATGGTTTTTGGCCAGGTGAAATCGTTTTTTCTAATTGAAAATGGATATCTGATCTCATCATTGAATTCCTTGAAAGCAAATTATAAACTAAATACAAAATAAATATTACAAAAAATTTAAACACAACACCGCCTTAAATTTTCTTTAAAACTGGCTACCATTTTAAAAAGTTGAAAAAACAGATAAGAATAGTCTTTGTACTAGCTGCCAAATAAAATGCATTCGAGTTTGTGCACTTCCATTAGAAAAGTCTAACGCTTTAACTAGAATTATATTATCTTTTCTTGTTAAGAATATATCGAAATAAAAACAAGAAATTTGGAAATATTTAAAATTGTACAAGTATGTATATAATATAATATTTCAATATAAATAAAATCTTTTAACATTTTAAAGTGTTGTTCATACACTTAAGTAATTAAAAAAGATATTTTTTAGGAAACATAAAAAAATATTTTTTTCAATTTTCTTATCATATAAATAATAATTTAAAATGTTAAATTATTATTCACATAATTAGAAAAATGAAAAATACATTGTATTTATATCTTTCTCTCTTGCCAACCGATTGTTCGTAAAATAATCTTTGGGTAGCAGAAATTTGTAAAAATTTCTCTACAGAGATGCTAATACCTTAAATAAGTTGTAATAAACCGTATAACAATATCGATGTAGCTGGTAGTAGAACGCATAGCTTAGCGGTTAGAGCGCTTGAATGTTTTCCAAGAGGCATGGGTTCGAATCCAGCTGCGTTAAATTTTTTATACGTTTTCTATAAAAATATTTCTTCTTTATTTACTTACTTGTTTATTATTAACAAATATCCTCGTTATAATGATGATTATGACGTTTCCCACAGCTTCAGTCAGCAGCCACATCGCTGTCATTACCGCCTTCATGCTCTCAGGAGCTTCTTTGAACGCGAACTCGTTACCGGTTACAGTAAATAACACCTGTTTTAAAATATACATACTAGTATATAGTGTTGATTTTATTTTAAAATTTTTAAAATGTAATTTATATAAACAGTATAACAACATTATTATTGTACATATTTTTTCACTTTGGCTCAAGTTAAGGCGCAGCGTTTATTTCTGTTAGTTTAACAGACAATATTTCAAATCAGAGAAGAGTGGATTAAGAAGTATTTTGACACTAGGTTCTCTCTTGGCTATATGGCGATACTCGGTAAAGCGTGAAGCTGTGTAACGTATAGAATCTTGAACAATTTTAAATGGATTCGAACCCTAAACTCTAATCCGAATATTCGAAATCTATAAGTTACTAGGTAGATAAAAACATCTTTTTTTTTCGCTGGGAAATGCAGTTTACGCAGACCATCCGTACGCAACGCAGGCAGGTAGATAAAATCATCTACAGTAACCGTTAAAATTTAATTCAACCATTCAACGTACATGTATAAATATACGTTGTCCTATAATATAGCTCATATTGTTTTACCTCTCTATGAGATTTATCTACCTACATAAGGCAAAGCGCGTTGTCGAGATCAGCCACTCAGCATACAATATATCTTGAATAGAGAGCGGAGAGCGGTATCTTAACACTAGAATCTACCTGCCTACCTTACTATAATAACGACCGATCATATATAGATTCACACTATAAAAAAGAGTGATTTGAATGTTCCTAAAATTAGAACCTTTGTTATTATTTAAAAAGATTGATTAAAATTTCTCAGTGCTGAATAAAATATGAACAATTTGCTTTGATTTTCTTTGATTACTAATGACAGGATGAGAACCTTAGAATCTTTCAAATCGTCTCGTCTAAAGTTTTGTTTTTACCTTTGTTCTAGTTTACGTAGGACCTATTGACATGAAGGCAAGAGAGAAAAATATCAAAAGGAAATTTATAAAAAAGACAAAGTACGGCGTTCAGTTCCGCCAATTAGTATTCGGTCCCTATGTATCAAATTTGGACGGAAAGCGGAGAATGGAGTAATCTTGTAACTATTTCCTCCTTACCTCGCTATATAGGTACAAAGCAACAAACATCTAAAACAAAATATTATTTAAAGCTTTGATACTAAGAAGTATTATAGAAATGTATGGTAATCACGCGACTGAATAAATCATGCGCCGCCTTTATGTGGTCGTCCCTTGGTTTTCCACTCAGCTTGTTTTCTTTACACATTTATGATTATAATGTTTACACAGAAGTATAAATGTATATTGTGTAGACGAAAACATTATAATTAACGAGATTGTGGCGCAATTGGGAAGAGTTTAGGTGTAAGATTTTTTGTAACTTCACGCTTTAACCCGCACAACACGTCGTAGTAACCGTAGTCAGAGAGTACTTAACGACAAATACTAATAATCCGGTCTCGATTTTCCGCCCGAAGTCGAAACATAGTGTTGAGCGGAGGAACTTAACGCCGCGTTATATCTTAGATACCAGAGCAGAGAAATAAAACGATTTTTATATGAGACTGAGAACTGAACTCACAGTCATTCGCGTTTTCAGTCAGACACTGTTCTACTGTGCCACGGTGACCTCCATAATAATACAGGTGAATTCAAGTGTGTGGTTATAATCCTCCTAATCCTAATCTGTATACATATATGCTTAAAAGCGAAAGGTTATTTTCATCACGAAATACCGGAAACCGCTTGGTCTACAAGGTTTTGGCCTACAATTTGGCAGAGAGGTAGATTATAGTGTCTAGACATTAGCTTATAACGAATTTCGCAGTAGGGCTGGAGCAAGGAGTCTTCCATTTTTTATTTTAATTATCAAATTGCAAGGCGATAAATTATTTTCATTTCTCCGCTCTGGTAAACAATACAAAGCGTGGCGTTGAGTTTCATCGGTTAACATCTAATGTCTCTAATTCAGGAGGAAAGTGGAGAACAGAGTGTCCTTTCACTAAATTCTATCGATCTAGATGTATAGATAGTATCTTTTGTTCTCAGCTTCACGCTGTATCCCGCACACAGCAGGGTAGGCAGAGGGAACCTAGTATTAAGATACTCCGTTCCCCACTTTCCGCCGAATTCGGAGGCTTGCGTATTAAGTGGCGGAACTTAACGCCGCGCTTTACCTCGACACCAGAGCGAAGAAAATGGAAATATAATTTCCACTCCTCGAGTGGGAATCGAACCCACAACCAGTCGTTTACAGTCACACTCTTGTGCCACTGGGCCACGACTGGCCACACGACTGGTCTTTTGTTAATAGTGCTTAGAGAATAATAGAACTATAGTCCATCTGTTTCCTTACTCTACGGAATGTTATACTTCTTCTAACATTTACATCTAAAATAAACATTCTAAGTTAAAACAGAGCGTCTAACTCGGCTTATACACACGTTAACCTAATACTTAAACGAGATGTGTACGTCTTTAACAGCGCTCTATCGCAGCGTTAAGGGTAATGTCTGCTACAGATTACGCTAACTCGCTAAGTCTTGCCTAGTCTACGCCAAACACAGTTTGTTTATGTATTGTATTAGATTTTTTTTATTTTGAAGTTAAATTGTTAATTTATTTTCGTCGTCCCTTATTCTTATTTCGTATATAAAATTTTTAACGTAGAACCATATTATAAACTCGTGTTCGAAATTTTATTATCCTAAATGAATAAAAAGATTTAAAATAAATATTTTGAAATCTATTTTTATCGAATAATTACTTCCCTTGTATTTTTGGTATTTGCACATTTAACATTTGTCCGTGGTCACAGGTCAACTACTACTGCTACAGTACTAGTGCTGTAATACTGGAAGTTATTCGAAACGTCGGGTTTTCTAAAAATATATCCAAGAATATCAAAATTATATGCGATTAATCCAACTACTATAGTTTTATTGCAAAATAGTTTTATCTAAAAATCACGAAAACAGAACATCTTATTATTAAAATAAATATAACTGATAGCAGAGATGATCACAATAAAAATTTGTAGCAACATAACATAAGAATTTCGTAGCGTAGTTACCGTGTTACGTTGATCAGTGATTACGTACAGCTTTTTGGTTCGAGTAATTTGACGGAATATAAGAGGGGCAGGTTCAAAAATTATGAACATTTAAAATAATCAATTTTTAAGATATACGCCAAGTTCCACAAGATTATAGAAAAGCTTAAATTGCCAACTTTAGATTACCGATTTTTGAAAGACTTCCCAATATCTGTTGCTTCACTCAAAGGCGTTAAGAGCAATTTGAAGATAACTTGAACCCTCTTTAGACATAAGTAAGCAGCCTTTGACCGTTTTTTTTTTTTTTTTTTTATGGAATAAAGGAGGCAAACGAGCTGAAGGCCCACCTGGTGTTAAGTGGTTACCTTCGCCCATAGACATCCACAACATTAAAGTTATGGATGCGTTGCCAGCCTTCGGAATCTAGGATAGAAGGAGGGAGGAAGGATGGTAATGGTAGGAATAGGGAGAGCTGGCTTACATGCCATCGAACCGGAACACATCATAAGATGTTTGGCGGATCGTCTTTGACACGATAGTGGTCGCGAGCCAGTCGGAGAACTAATCTCCTACCACCAAACTACTGGGTTACCCGCCTTTTACGGGACTGAATTTTAAGTACGTAGCTGCTTCAAAAGGTATCGTCGGCTCAAAGACGTCGCCTATAGAAATCGAGCCTTACGACCAAACGATCAAACGTTCTGGCGATATTTCCTGTTTGGTTCAAAGCCTAACAACTGTAACCATTGAGACTAATCTAAGGAAGCCTAGTATCCTAACCAATACGCTCGAGCTTGCTATAAATAAGGCGAACATCATTTCCGTTGATGACTATCTGAGTACCGAATATGTAGTAATTATATAAATGCTAAACTTCTCGCTGTATAACAAGGTATTAAAAGAGGATGTAGTGATAAGACACTATTCTTCTTCTTCCTGGCCTAAATCGAGATATCTGGTGGTGAGTGGAGGAATTCAACCCTTTGTCTTAGTTACCACATATTACACTTAATATATTATATTCATATTAGAATCTATATATAAGGGCGAAATCGCGATCCTCGTCTCTATAATACAGTACAAATTTAAGCGAAATTGATATATAAATAAAACATTAAAAAACAAATCAAAATCATTAAATATGTTAAGTAATATTATTTTGACTAAAAAGAAATAACATTTCTTAAACCAATATACGAGTTCTCAAATCTTTGTCCCACAAAGCAAAGAATCCTTTGTTAAAGCAAATAAAGTAGAAATACAAAAGATTTTTTTATTGATGAAAATTGATAGTTCAGTGAATAAAAAACCTATTTGACTATGTAGGGCCAATTTAAGGCTTTCAAAGCTTTAGTGTTGACTGTCTTTGATAGTTAGTTGGTATGTATGTACAGTTTTATAGCGTCACGCTGTTTCCCCATATAGCTGTGTAGTCAGAGAGAATCTAGAGATAAAACACTCCATCCTTCACCTGAAATCGACCTGTGTCTGGCGAAATTCAACGCTTTATAACTAGAGTGGAGCAAAGAAAATAATTTTAATATTCACCCGAGTACGAATCGAACCCACTATCAAACACGTTCACAATCAGTCGCTATTCCACTGAGCCACAGTGGCCTTATATTTGAATGCAATTTGCATACACGTTTTAATTGGACAACATTACGTAACTAATTTCAGTCTAAATTTTTATATAATAAAGATTCAAAAGATAATATATTTTATAGCCTGTTTCTAAAGACATATGTACATAAGTACAGAAATGATATTATGATATAAGCGTTTACTTATATAAACACCATCCTGGAGGAGTACTGAAAAGCACAAGCTTGTTTATATTCAATAAAAAAATCTATTTTACTGCATTCTTTTCTAACAAAAAAAAACAATTTTTTTTAAATCTAAATCTAACAAGGCGAAGCAAATTATGCTTTGTCGCCCAAAACGTTTAATAAAATACTAGTTTTACTCTAGTAAGCTTTTACTCAATTAAATGTGTATATAAAGCCATTAAAATGTAGATATAATAAAGTAAAACTTTAGACTAACTAACTACGTGTTAAATGAAAATGTGTGTTAAATAAGACCCACAGTTACTACCCGTGTGAATAGCGCCTTAACACATTAACGCGGTTAATGTTTGGTCTGGATTATCTAACTTTTACGTCAGATGGTACTTAGAAACTACTATATTAGAACTGTCCACGCCGTGGCTTAAGCTTTACGTAACCTATAATCAGTATAGATATTTCTTTTAAATTAAGTGAATACCTCACTACAGCGTAGCCTTACAAAGCGTAGAGGTGAGTAAGTATTAATTTTGATTTATCATATATGATATGATGATAGTATATTATGTCCAAAACTCATCGTTATATTATAAATACCAAAGTTATCAGTCTATGTGTTTTGAACAGAATTCGAAATGAAAATAGTTTAATGTTTAAACATAGGCTACTATTTAAAAAATTACCCATTTAAGGGCTTATAGGATCGACCTATATTTTTTATAGTACAGTAAAAATAGTTTATATTCTTACGAAAACAATGTACCAAATGAAAATGATGAGCAGATATATGATCTTATCGGTGCGACGGCGATTTGAAACAGTAACCATAGCTATCCAGTGAAAACTTAACTCTTAAGAAAATGAAAATTTATACGAAAAGTTGTGTAGTTACACAGGCAAAGGTGAGAGCGGTCGCTAGTATATTCACACAGATAGATCCTATAGGCTATTAACGCCAGTTGTGGATACGATTTCCACTATAGAGGTAGATTGTATTTAAATTATTCGGACGTGAACTGAAGGATGGTGTATCTTAAAAGAAGATTTTCTTTGACTACCTTGTTGTAAGGGAAGAGTGTGAAGTTGAATTAAAAGAATATACAATGACAAAACAACATTTACATTAGAAAATATCTCTTACCTATAGTTGTTATATTTTTTAATATTATATTATATCCTTAAATATTTATTCTTCGAAATAATTGCAGTACCAAAATATTGCTTTATAAAGCTTCCTCAAGGACTTTCAATGAGAAAATGGCGGTTCTAACCTATGTCCCCATATTTATACCTTTTTAGCAAAACGAGTGCGAAGTATAAAAATGTATAGTAGCAATAAATGCAGTATATTATTTATATATGAAAAATTACACTTTTATTTCTATGCTAACGCCAGCTTTTACTCTAATGGCCAAAGTTTTAAGTAGCTGACATTTCTACAAAAACTGTCGATTCTCAACAAAATCCAAAGTTAAGATGATGGAAGATAACTTTCATTATTATCAACTTTTTATCACAAACAGATTAATATCTAACACGGTAAAATAACTTTTTAAGTACAAAAATCGGTAATGCCAATACTTTTATTTACTTTTATAAGGAATATTATAATATCATAACAAAGAAATGGACTCTGGCTATAATCCTATACAATCTTGTTTTCCTTCTGTTTTGTATAAGACGGCTTGAAATTGTATTGAAATTTTATATGGATAACACGCGTCGTTAACTACCATACCATATAATATTATGTGTTAGGTATGCCCGCGGCTTCGTCCGCGTAAAATGAAAAAAATATAATTACTAAAATAAAAGTATCCTTAGTTACTCGTTATTAATTCAGCTATCTGCCAGTGAAGGTATCGTCAAAATAGGTCCAGCCGTTCCAGATATTAGCAGGAACAAACAGGCAGATAGACAAAAATAGTAAAAATTGATATTTTGGTATATAAATCGTTTATACGTACAAATATATGCATTTAGTAAAAGGCAGTCATTTTAATATTACATACAGACACACTAATTTTATTCATTTGTATAGTAGCTGACCGCAATTTTTTGCGTAGATTTAATGATCCTTGCCCACACTAATTCTACTTATCACGTTACATATCTTTTGCTAAGACGTCATTTCTTTATTTCTTATGATTTAGCTGGACTTATGACTTTATTAGTTTTTCGAGACCTTTATTTTTTTTAAAGTTAAGGGAAAATGTTCGTCACGCAAAAAAACTTTAGTTAATGCGTACTTTTAGGTGAATAGTTCACCTAAAAGTACGCATTAACTAAATTTTTTGATAAATGATTTCTCACCTGGAATTCTAGATTTTTAAGTGTTATTTGTTAGTGGAAATTTCTCATCACGTTAAAAAAATACATTTTTAACAAACGTATAAAAATCTTAAACTCAGCAGGAGTCGAACCCTCGCCTCTTGGAAACCGTTCACGAAACTGATGAACGCATGACTTAGCGGTCAGAGCGCCTGGATGGTTGCCAAGAAAACACTTTAAAAATAATAAAAAACACGCTAAATATAGCTACGAAGTATTCCTTCGGAGAAATTATTCACACTTTGTACCCGCCAACAGACACTCCGTTCTACACTTCTGCCCGAATTCGATACATAGCTGTTATTTCATATAATTTATTGTTCATATTAAGTAACGCTTACCTCAGCTGTTGAAATGATCAAAAATCGTGGCAGCAACAACGTCATCGTTATGGAGTTCGGTTCCGTTGTCGTGATTACTTTGGCTTGCTGAAAGAAAACATTAAATTATTTAAAATTTTATATTTAATGTATATTTTTAATATAAACGAATGTGTAAAAAGTATATGTATCTTTTTTACTTTAATAATAATACATCCAAAAAATAATATCTGGGCGAATGCCCTTCATTGTCAGAATCAGCCATGTGTTTTCTAAAAGACCGTAGTAATATGCGTGGAAAAACAAGAATTAGAAATGTCACAATTAAAAGTCATTTAATTCCACAAAGTCATTAAAATATACTCTCTAATAATTAAGAAATCACTTAATAGAACCATTTGATTAACATTCGAAACAATAAAGCATAAGATCGCTTGGAACTATAGCGATTCGTCGCAAACGTGGTGCGCTCGCTGTTGATGATTGAAAAGTCCAGTTCAACATGGCTGCGCTGACCAGCGACACGACGCTCCGCCAGATTGACAGTTGTCAAATCTTGTTCCGAGGTTTTATTCTATTGACTGCGCTAGCAATGCGCCGTCAAATATATTAATTTTTTCAGAGAAATGATAATACGTGACACAGTGACTGGTTACGTTTTATAGTTATTGTTTTAGGCTTTACTCTTATTCGAATGCTATACTATTGATTATATTTCCCAAGCTGTTTACTTAGAAAACCACGGTGTTCAGTTGCGCCACTCAATGCCTATGACTTTAAATGAAATCAGAATGAGAAATAAAGTTTACTAATTACACCTAAAAAAAATCTATTTTTCTGCTTACTAAAAAACAAAAAACAGTGAAACGTCAAACTGTAATCGTTATTGGTTACGAGTTAAATTCCCACTTAGAGGAATGATTATAATTTAATTATTTTCATTTCTTTACTCTGGTAAATAAGATAGAGATTCGGCACTTAATATGTACTGTCTCAAATTTTTGTCAGTCAGTGTCTCGGAAAGTTGAGGACGGAGTATCTTGACACTAAGTTTTCTCTGTCTACTCTGCTATATGGTTAAAAATGGGAAACTATTTTAAATTAGGTAGGAACTTTTCTATTAAATATACAAAAAAACATAATAACTTACATATCCATCATTATTTCTATCAATCATCACAGTATACACTCCGCCGTTGTTCATTAAATATCATTCGTAATGACATTATCATTTACACGTAAAGAGTAAACCGACATAAACACTTCTATTCGTAAGTTATCATGGTTTAATTCCGTTTCTATTTGTTTACGATTTTCACCAAACAAATATATGTTTGATGCGTTTACAAGTTCGGAAAGAAGAAATCTGAAATGTAAATATATATAAATTATTATATTACTACATTTTACTTCAGTTATTGATTAAACCAATTAAATTCTTTCTACTATTATAACATGTTTAACAGTTTCTTTAAAGTTTATACGGATTATTATATTTACTTCGAAACACAGTGTGGCGTTAAGTTCCGCAACCCAACAGGCAATGTTTCTAATAATAGGCGGAAAGTGGAGTAAAGAAATGATTAGAATTATCTAGAAATAACGGCTCTTTTTATTAAAAGTATAACAAGCAATGAAACTTAAGTCTTATTTATATAAAGGAAAATTTGCTTTCTTAAAACGAGCTTCATTGTAAAAATCTTTAGATAGTGTTGTTTTACAAGAATTTTCCTACAGAGATGCTAACAGCAAAAGTTGTAAGTGGGGCTTATTATCGTAATAAGTACGTGTTCTGATCACGCTTTTAAAAGGTTTTTTTTTATATTTTTCACCTTTTCTAGTGTGATGCTGTGTACACATTAAGTATATACACAAAATGTACACCCGGCGGCGAATAGGTATATCCAATTTTGTACCCCCGCATCATGCCTCAACGATTTATTACGGTAGTCGTAAAAATTTGCTATTCCATAACAAGACATTAATTCCATACAATTGAATTAGTATAAATAAAAATAGCTTCACGCTATATCCCACACACAGCAGGGTAGGCAGAGGGAACCTAGTGTTAAGACACTCCGTTCCCCACTTTCCGCCGAATTCGGAGGCTTGCGTGTTAAGTGGCGGAACTTAACGCCGCGCTTTTACCTCGACACCAGAGCTAAGAAAATGAAAATATAATTTCCACTCCTCGAATGGGAATCGAACCCACAACCAGTCGTTTACAGTTACACTCTTGTGCCATTCGGCCACGACTGGCCACTATGTATGTATGTATTAGTAGACGGCATTTTTCATTGTTCATTTTTCCGAATTTACCGCGCGAGCCAATACACTGTTGTCCCAACTGCGCGGACGATACTCCTTTGATGCGGTCTTAAAAACCGACAGCTGTCGAACTGCCGCGCGGCACGCGAGAGCGCTCCAATATTCAATGGTTTGCCGCGTTTAATGTGGACGCAGAATGAGAATAACTTTTTAAAATATTTTAAATATTTTTATACATTTTAAAATATTATTTACATACTTAGACAACTGAAAATCATTTTTAGGAAACATATAAAGAATGAACGCAGCGGAATTCGAACAAACGCCTCTTTGCTTACTGTCCAAGCTCTCTAACAGATATATTGAATACTAATGACAAGTACAATAAGGATAAAATTGTATAAAGTTGTTATAAACGTATAAGAATTTCGACGTAGCGGGATGTACAAAAGACATTTAGAAAACGTATAAAAATTTGAACGCAGCGGGATTCGAACCCGCGCCTCCTGAATACCGTTCAGGCGCTCTCACCACTGAGCCGTTCGTTCTACTACTACCAGCTGCGTCGAAATTCTTATACGCTTTATTACAACTTATTTTTGTTGTTAGCAGTTACTTTTTTTTTATTTATACAATAATTTACCTTAAATTTTTAGTTTACTATTAAATGGAATGTTTGAATTATGGGCGGTTTGTATTTGTTTGTTGTGTTCGTTTGAATTAAGGATGAAAACTAAAATAAAGGCAGTGACAATTTGTTTGGAATGCACAAGAGGGTAGAATCATTACTTCTAAGGTATTGGCGATAAGAGGATAGATATTATGTTAAAATATCATGTTTATGATAATAAATCCTAAATGTGAGAAATTAAGTTATTTTGTTTAATTTGCGAAGAACAACGATTGTTCAAATAATATATAATAATAATATAAACAGAAACACACATCTTACCTCACAACAGGCAATCCAGATTTGCTTTTATCTACATTTTCCATAAATCTCGACACATTATTGCCATTTAAATAAAAAGATATCGCCTTATTTTCTTCAAGTACAAAAATTTCTTTACTAGGCGCAATACAATTACCGCCCAAAGTAAATTGTATATTTTCCGTCTCACTCGCACGTATGCGTTTATTGGTGTAGAGTGAGAGAGATGGAATAGTGTATATAATGTTATGTTGGTCAATCTGTATGGAAATTGGGCAAGGGTTGCCATTATATATACGTAATTGTGACAGCCCTAATTGTGGTAGTTCTGGGTACGTTGTCTGTAAGATAATAATTGAAATTTAATGTAATTGTTATGTAACATAATGAATTAAACATTATTTCATTACGTCAATACAGATTTTTTTATATATTTGTTATTTTATAAGTAATAAAAAAAACAGTTTCTTTTTTAAATAACTTTTTAAATAATTACAACAAAAGTACATTCCCTTTTTTATACATAAATATGAAAAAAAAGTTGCATATCAATCATTTGATTGCAACTTTTCTTGTACGATTTTACTTTATTTTATTTAGCGAAGTGAACTGTACTGCTTTATACTGCTTTAAAAAGTAATCATTTTTTATTTCTACGAATATTATAAATAAATATATTTAAAAAATATAGTAACTACTGGTTATTTAAATACATTCAACCGAATAAAACCACATATAAAAAATAATCAATTCTAACCCATAGCATAAAATAATAAAACACGTATAAACAATACTCACCTTAATATAAATTTCCACCAACGCAGAAGCTATAAACGCGACGCCGGCAAGGAATCCCCCTAATGTCAGTTTATGAAGAGGATTTACTAAAATATTCCGCCTTTCTAAACACGGATATATGTACTTGAAACAAAAATAAATGTTTTTAAACGATATTTATGTATGTAAAGAAACAACAGAAATAGCGGGTTTATAATAAGGAAACTTAAAAGAAATATATATCTAGCTAACAGTAAAAAGATAAATCAAAATGATGTATGAGTGAAAGGTGAATTGTTCTTAAATTTTCACAGTTTAAGTATAAATTAGTATTTTAAATTATTACAATAAACATTATAAATATTTTTGCGACCATCATGGCGCAGTGGGACAGCATTTGACTAATCGTGAGTGTGGGTTTGGTTTCTACTTGGCCGTAATTATAATTGAATTATTTTCATTTTTCCGCTCTAATAAACAAGACAAAGCGGCGTTGAGATCTGTCATTCCACACGCAATGTCACTAAATAAAGTGAAAAATGGAGAACGAAATGAATTGACATAAAATTTTCTTTGAGTGCCCTCCTGTACGGAAAAATTTTTTTTTTTTTTTTTTTTTTTTTTTTTTTTTTTTTTTTTTTTTTTTTTTTTTTAGCTTTATCCCTTGCGGGGTAGTCAGAGAGAACGGAGCGCCAAACGCTACGGTCCCTGCATACTTCTTTCGCCTCGTCCACAGTCATCAACCTCTTCATACACGCCCTCCGGGGGGTCCTCATGCTTTTTACGTGACCTTCCTCCAGTATCATCGATACTGTGTTTTCGAAGGTCAACCGAGGTCTCCCCCTGCCTCGCTTACCACTCACTTTTGCTTCATAAATCTTTCTTACCATTCTTCCATCACTCATCCTCTCGACGTGCCCAAACCACCTGAGCACGCCCTTCTTCATTCTTACTATGACGTTCTCGCTAATACCTGCCATTCTGTGTATCTCTTCATTGCGGATTCGGTCAGCTAAGCTGACTCCGCACATCTTTCGAAGAGATCTCATCTCCACAGCATTCATCTTTCTTTCATTCTTCTTCTGCAATACCCACGTTTCGCTGCCGTATAGCAGCGTCGGTACCAGCACTGCATTGTGCACAGCTAAACGTGCAGCTATGCTCACGTTCCGCCGTCGCATCAACGCAGCGAGGGCACCGTTAACCCTGTTACCGGCAGCAATACGCCTTTCAACATCCATATCATACCTTCCATCTCTGCTAAACATACTTCCCAGATATACCACTTCATTCACTTGTTCTAATTTCTTTCTGTTAATCATGATCTTACATTCCGTTCTTTCTTCGTCTCTTTCAAATACCAGAATCTTAGTTTTACTCGCATTCAGGCTTAGACCATTATTTTCACACCCATCTTTCAGGATGGTGACCAATGCCTGCAACTCGCATTCTGATGATGCAATAAGCACTGCATCATCTGCGTACAACAGGCAGTTTACCTTCAAGTCACCCACTTTCACTCCCATATCACTTTGTTTCACTCCTTGGAGACAACTATCCAAGTACAAATTGAACAGCCAAGCTGACATGGCACAACCCTGTTTGACACCCGATTGAATATCAAACCGAGGCGACATGCCAGCTCCTACTCGTACACAGGCTGAGTGATCTCGGTAAAGAGACTTTACAGCCTGCAACAAGGGTCCGTTCACATTGTACCGAGGCAGTATCTCCCATAACTTCTTTCGCACAACTCTGTCAAATGCCTTCTCCAAATCCACAAAAGCACAGAAAACTTTTTGGTTTACAGCCAAAAATTTCTCTGTGATCATGCGGAGGGAAAAGATCTGGTCCATACACCCTCTTCCAGGTCTAAAGCCTCCTTGGGCCTCCCACAACAGCCTTTCAGATCTCTCTTGCATTCTTCTCGCTAAAATTTTGGCATTAATTTTACTACCTAAGCTAATCAAACTGATAGCCCTATAGCTTGCACAGTCTATCTGTGAACCTTTGCCTTTATACAAAGACACGATGACTGCGCCTCGCCAATCATCTGGGACCTCCCCTTTCTTCCAGCATAAATTGCACAGATGAAAGAACAGGTCCAAGACGCGCGGCCCACCATATTTGATCATCTCAGTAGTAACTCCATCTGCTCCCGCTGCCTTACCACATTTCAAACTTCTTATGGCACTCTCTACTTCTTTTATACAGATTTCGCCGTCTGCTACATCAAGATTCAGCATATCGCTGTTACTTGAGACAGAGGCGTCATCACATTCATACATCTCCTTGTAGAATTCCGCCCATCGTTGCAAAACAGGTGTTGGTTCTGTTAATATTTCACCGTCCTTCGAAAGCACCCCTTTCATTCTGCAGGTTGACGAAGAACCCCGAGAATCACTAACTTCTCTCCAGAAAAGCTTCGTGTTTTCTCGGAAGTTGTTCGTCAACCTTTCATCTCTTTCATTCTCCGACTTTTCACGCTTCGCCTTAATCAGTGCTTTCGTTTGGTGCTTTTGCAACTTGTACTCTTTCTTCTTGATCTCTCTCATACTTTTATTCTTACCAGAGGCCTTATAATCCTGCCATGCTTTCTTCTTTCTTTCTACGGCATCTTTCACTTCATCATCCCACCATTCATCGCGCTTTTTACTAAAGCCTCTTTTCACCGTACCACACACCTCTATTGCTGCTTCAGTCATACTATTCCTAAAATTCTGCCAGCATACTTCTACACTCTCATTTCCTATTTCGCAACTGTCTAGCTTCTTGGAAACCCTTTCTTTATATTCCTCTTTAATAGGTGGATCTTGAAGCTTCCAGCTTCTTATGCGGTTATTCGCCTCCAAGTTTGGACACCTCGTGCGGGCGCGCCAGCCTGTGAACAGACCCCTTATTCTAGTAACAACTAGATAATGGTCCGTTCCCAAGTCGGCACCCCTAAACACACGTGTGTCCATAACTTGGTTCCGAATACGCTGATCCACCAGGAATAAGTCAATCATACTTTTCTCTTCCATTCGCTCCCATGTGTACTGATGAATTTGTTTGTGGTCAAACATCGTGTTTGCCACAAACAAATTCTTCTCCTTACAAAGTTCCAAAATAAGCTTACCAGCCTCATTCACTCTCCTATCACCGTACTTCCCTAATATAAGCTCGTAACCGATCCGCTCGGTTCCGACCCATCCATTCAAGTCACCGCACACTATTAACTTTTCATTCGCTCTTACGCTACCTAGAACTTCCCTGACACTCTCCCAGAACTCCTCTAGCTCGCCTGATAGAGCTGAGGATACTGGCGCGTAGGCCGCTAACAAGAATAATCTTGTTATCCCCAGCTTAAAGCGAACCCAAAGGAGCCTCGGGTTGATCGCCTTGTATTCCACCATTGCACACACCAATCGAGAGGACAGCAACACACCTACCCCCTGACACCCGCGATCACTCTCTGGTACGCCGGCCCAGAGAGCTACGCGACTGCCCGGCAGATCGGTAGTGTTACTGCCCTTCCTCTTGGTCTCAGTCACACAGATCACATCCAGATCTCTATCATCCATCACATCTAGTAATTCATTCATCTTCTGTTCCATCCCTCCTCTTACATTCCACGTAGCTATTTGTAGCTCCGTCCTCCACTTCCCGCCGTCTCGGACATGGCGTGTCGGGTGGCGGTCCCCAACGCCGCACTCGTCTACTCCCCCCTCCCCACTTCTCACACCAACGGGGACGCGCTGGTGCGCGTCGCCTCGGGGGGACGCCCTAACATACTGTGCCCTGGTGTACGTGGCGGATGGAACTCTGCAGCCCTAACAAGTAGGGCTGGCGGGGATCGCTACGGGCAAGCATTCCATCATGGAATGCTCTAAAAAAAAAGTATTTTATAATAGTAGAAAATATTATTTTAGTTTACATGGTAAAAAAGAGAGAGCTTTTCCCTTTTTATTTACGTTCCCGCGTTAGCATCCTTCCCTCCCCTACACGCTCAAGACGGTCATACGTCGTTCCTGCGCTTAACATTCCTAAGTGCAACACAAAATTTATGCAGAAATCCTTTTCTGTGTACGCCGCGTCGCTTTGGAACCAACTCCCTAAAGCTATCCAAAAAAGTCCTTCCATTGATACATTTAAATCCTCTTTAAAAAAACATCTGCTATCTACTTTAACATCATAGTGGCTATAACTTCATTGTTTCTTATATTTCTACAGTATTTGTGTATGTTTAAGTATTTTCGTATTTATTATTATTATATTTATTGTCTTATATATGTATGTATCTGTGTATGTATTTATGTATATATATATATATGTATATGTCTATGTATCTATGTGTGTATGTATATGGTTTTGTTTACTTTTAATTTATTTTATTTTTTTTTTATTCTTATTTATGTCTTTCTTATTTTGGAATTGCACGATCGTCTATCTCGTTGCTTGCAACTCACTCACTTCCACGGGTTGACTGGCAGAGATCTCTTTAAGAGATAAGTCCACCTTTGTGTACTAAAATTTTTTTTAATATTTCTCATGTATATTTTTGTTAAGTGCAATAAAGAATATATAAATATAAAAAGAAACTGCATTGTCTTTTTGTAATAAAATACACAATAATAAAAATATTGACAGTATTTTTGTCTATTATTTTATTCGATAAAGAACGAGAAGGAGAACGGATTGTCTTGACTCTAGGTTCTTTGCTACCCTCATATGTGAAAAAAGCTACTTTATAATTTTTTAAATTATCTCACAAAATCCTACAATTATGAGTACATGCAATGTACTTCTATATATAATAATAATTGCAAAAAGCTAACAACTGCTAGCAAAAAGCTAAGGCAGATTGCAAGTTTAATATAACCTACTTAAGTTTTTAATAAATATCTTCAATTTATTTTTTGATGCAATCTCTAATATATTTCTTTTCATTTTATGTCTAAGTAGTTTTATTTAAAAAAGATTATTATTTTATTATTTGCTCTTCAAAATTAATTTTCTATTAAAATGAATACTTAGAACTTATACAAATTAAAAAGTACTACGCGCTTCAATTTTAATTTAGTTCTAGATTAAAGAATTTAATAACTTTATTGACTCAACAGTTTCTTTGTACATAATATGCTATTAATATCTCATGAACATAATTTCAAATAAAAGAATAAAAGAAAATAGTGCTAAATATAGATTAGTTGGATTTTTTCAAATTTGGTTAAGTAAAGAAAAAAGCTCGGATAATGGCGATATAACCATCATGCACATCTTAAAGGTTCCTTTTATGGGCATTCGAACCACCACCTCTTGTTTAATATTCAACCGCTCTGACCGCTAAGCAGTGTTGGGCAAAAATTAATTACAAGTCAAATCGACTTCCGATTACACACAATAATAATACATACCTTTTGCGCCAAAGGTATTAAAATTAAAATTCATATAGGTCCAAACACTTGTAATTGATCAGGTTTAATTGTTATAAATCCTAAACGACCGCCCATTTTCATAGCTTGTAGTGTCCACCTTGATCCCTACAAAAAAATAACAAAAAAATATAAAAGTAACAACAATGAGGCCAGTCGTTGCTTGTGAGCACAAAGTGTAAACGTGACGGGTTGTAGGTTCGATTCCCACCCAAAAGGTGAAAATATTTATTATTTCCATTTTCTTCGCTCTGATGGTGAGGCATAGCAGTGCGTGGGGAATGGAGTGCCCTAACACTAGGTTCCCTCTGCCAACCCTGCTATGTGCAATGCTTGTGTGCGAAACAGTGTGAAGCTATAGTAAATAAAATCAAATTTTCAAAAATAAACAGTAAATATAATTAAAAACGAAATTGAAAAAAAAATCTAATTAAATAATACTTATATCTCACCATTTGATCTAAAAGCGCCCAAAACATCGGCAACACGGTAAACAGCATCATAATCGATAAAGTCTTCTTCACGTCCCTTATAAATAGCTTGTCATATTTATGTCGAGTGCTGTCTAGCCAGTGGGATTGTTTAGCGCCCTTACGCTTTGTTATCGCGTTCTTTAGTCCCAGCTTTTCGTAGAATAAAAACAGTAGATTAAAAATATTAACAAACGTTTAAAATTTTAAAGTACGGCTTCGAACCTGTGCCTCTTGTAATCTGGCCAAGGCTGGGACAACGTCTGACTGTAAACGTGATTTGTTTTGGGTTCGATATCCACTCGGGTGAATGATTATTGTTGAATTATTTTCATTTCTCTGCTCTGGTATCTAAGGCAACACACGGCGTTGAGTTCCGCCACTCAAGACACAATGTCTCGATTTGCTGACACACACTGAAAGTGTAGAACAAAGTGTCTTGACACTAGATAGCAGGACTGTTAGAGAGCTGACAGCCCTATTATACGAGACATAGCGTGAAGTGTTTTTTTGTAACTATAAGAAGTGTTTTTTTGTAACTGAAGAGTACACCTGTAAGAAATGTTTATTCTCACAGGAGTGCGGGTTCTATTCCTTCTACATTTCATACATTTATACATTGTTAAATATAATTTTGTAACTTAATGTCTATAAGATGTTGTTTATTAATGAAAAACTTAAAGCTGCAGTATGTTTTACCCAAATCGGGGAAAACAATAATATTTCAAAGTAAGCTTCTCCTTGAATGATAATGAACTCACAATAAATGTCACTTGAATGACATCATTATTATTCGTAACATATTACTTTTTCTCCTTCGTGTGTTCTCCATACAAAGTGATATTGACGAAGTGACTTGTGCTTTAGTGGCACGTTTAAAGCGCCAGTAATTAAATTTCAGAACTAAATATAAAAATAGCTTAGAGTATTAGTTAAGGTTAAAAAATAACATATTACAAAATCAATTGACATAAAATAAAATCCGTGCAATAAAATATATAAAACATCTCTACGAACAATTACAAAAACATATATATCCGCAATTGACATTAACATTTACTTCAAACGGGATCACAACCTGAAACCACTTTGAAAGCTACAAAAAACCACAATAAAAAACTTCTACGAACAATTTTCTGATATTACGAAATAAAAATAAACATTTATTAACCACAGAGCAATTACTTACAGACACGCATTTAACGAAATCAAATAGTGTATTCCCTTCTTGTTTCTTCATAACGTATCTACGTTTTGCACTCATGAAAATTACTATAAAACAATAAAAATATGTGTGTGTATTGATAGAATTACTTTTACGGCTATTACAAATAAATTGAAATACAAATAAGAATAGTAATAAAATATAATGTTTTCGATCTATATTTAAATTTATTTTCAACTTTGTACTTTTTCTTGCATAGTACAGTAGAAAGAAAAACCTAAGATGAATTTCGACTGAATTTGTGACATTTTGTGCAAAGAAGTAACTTTACAACATTTTAATCCTCCGTTCGCTTCCCCTCCGGGTAACCCACAGCTTTCAGATTGAAGTTCAGACGAGGGAACCTAGTGTTAAGACACTCCGTTCCCCACTTTCCGCCGAATTCGGAGGTTTGCGTGTTAAGTGGCGGAACTTAACGCCGCGCTTTACCTCGACACCAGAGCGAAGAAAATGGAAATATAATTTCCACTCCTCGAATGGGAATCGAACCCACAACCAGTCGTTTTTAGAGTCACACACTTGTGCCACTGGGCCACGACTGGCCACTCAAGCCCAATTTAAAGCAGTATTTCTCAATATACTGCTTTAAATTGAGCTTGTTGAATTCATCATATTTATAATTCAATACTTCATATTGTTACAAACACGCACGTAGGTTGAATTCTCTAATAAAACCTAGAACAAAATGTATAACGCGAGTTGACAATGAATAATGGCTGTTGGAAAACATATGGGACTACGTAACATTTAAACCCTTCAAAACTAATGTTTTTAAATGAAACTATCTCATACATATATATTGCAAAAGTTTTTCAATTTTTTAGTTTTTTTAGTCTAGCTGTTTTTTCTTATATAATGTTGAATTAGGATAAGTCAGTTTAGGTATACTTTATAAGGAAATGTCACTTTTTGTATAAATATGGCGCTACTGTAAGGCTATGGACTTTTACCTGATTGTACTTAAACAGACCATTGATATTGAAAAAAGAACTATTTTTTCTTAATTAAAATAGGCTATAACTATAACTTTTGAAAAATTTTTGAATAGTCAATTTTTAATGGATTTTTTTAGCTTCACGCTGTATCCTGCACGCAGCAGGGTAGGCAGAGGACAGCTAGTGTTAAGATACTCCATTCCCCACTTTCCGCTTAATTCGCAGGCATTGCGTGTTAAGTGGCGGAAATTAACGCCGCGTTTTGCCTTGGACACCAGAGCGAAGGAAATGGAAATATAAAATATTTCCAGTCCTGGAGTGGGAATCAAACGTTCGTGCCACAGCGCCACTGAAGTGGAGAATGGAATGTCTTTACACTAGGTTCTCTCAGACTACCCTACGTTAAAGAACGTGAAGCTGGAAAAAAATATATATATTTCTAATACCCGAGGGATTAAAATCCTCTACGAAAATATTATTTAAAAATAAACATTTTCTAAGTATTTATTTATAGATAAAGAACAATAAAGACGCACGAAAATAAACGACCTTATACATAGCGGTAAGGTTTTTATGTTAGACATTCAAATTGTTAAATTAAATATACTCAGTAAATATACAAGTGTACCTTTCTATTTCATTTACGAAACTGATATTATATTATGTATATAAATATATTAATTAACAACTTCACGCTTATTCCCGCTAAGCAGGGTAGCTAGAGAGAACCTAGTAACAAAACATTTCGTTCTTTATTTCTATACTTTCCGCCCAATGTTTAGTACATTTAAATATAATTGTTACATCCAGTGGGAATCGAACCGACACCCAATCACGTTAACAGTCCAACCACCACCAACTAGTACATCGCTTTATACAAAAATGTATATTAGACACCTGGTAGTGTATAATATTTCTTTTACTAATTAAATATGTTTCTAATGAATTATTATTAAAAATAAATATTTTTCAAGCCTTCTTTTAGACTTCTACCCCATATAAACTTTAAGCATGTGAAATTTTGTATTTCTTGTGTTTGTATAATTTTCGTAGAAAGTGGTATGAAAAAAAAATCATTACGAGTTACCATATACTAGATTAGGACTTTTGACTATGTATAATGGTATTATGCGATTTTCTGATAATTGAATAAAAAAACACTTTAATATTCTGTACTTTCTCTATATTTCTCTTTACCATACATCGTTCGTGTTATATAGAACATATTGTAAGAGAAACATTCAAGTTTTAGGATATAAAAGTAGGTCAAAACATCACTTCAAGGGACTATAGGCTATATTGGAACGAATTTCAGCGAAGGCATCGTAGATAACCCTGAAGGCGGGTGTTACTACAGAACTAAACAATAGGTCCAAATTGTCGACTGAATTTTAGTATACGAAAATTCAATTAAATTCTAATCCCTTCAGAAAATGTATTTATAGTTTTGCCTGTAGAATACCAAAGAATAGGAAAGCCCGCAGTGCTTTATTTATCAGTTCGTGGTAAAACACAGATCATGATGTATTTGAATATTAACACTGTAAAACCTTACATTAACTATTTCATTTTGATCTTTTTTTTTATTGAGTAAAGGAGGCAAACGAGCAGAAGGACCACCTGATGGTAAGTGGTTACCTTCGCCCGTAGACGTCCAGTACATTAGAGTTATGGATGCGTTGCTCGCCTCGGGTATGTAGGATGGAAGAAGGAAGGAAGGATGGGAATGGTGGGAATAGGGAGAGCTGGCTTACATGTCATCGAACCGGAACACATCATCAGATAGTGGTCGTGAGCCAGCCAGAGAACGAATCTGCTACCACCAAGCTACTAGATTAATATATATTAATATTGATCGAGGTATGAACTTACGGGTGACTTACGGGTGTAGGTTCCATTCCCACTTGAGGAATGTCTCATTTTTGTGACATTAAGTTTCTTTATAATTAAAGAGAATCTAGAGTTGACTGACTTAGAAAACAAACTGATTTAATAAATAAAATTTATAACTTCTACTAACTTAGTTCTCCGTTGATAGCAACATAATTAAGCTAATTTCCCTCTAATTCAATTGTTTTCTTAATTGAATAGTTTTCTTAACAGTAATTTTTAGCTTCTCCTTAGTATTAAGATTGATAGGTCATTGTTAGATAGTAAAACAATATCTGACTACAAACGCAATTGGTTACAGGTTCGATCGCTTCTTGTCCTATACACTAAGCTCTATATGAGCCTTATAAGTCATAGATAGCATAAACCTCAAGTAGTAGAAATATTTGTATAATAAAATGCCGTTTATGAAATAATATTTATGGGTTAATAAAAATAAATAAAATCTTGATTTATTATAATAAAATTATTTTATCTTGTAAGTTATCTACGTTATACCTTGTTGAGTTCCACCATTCAATATCTATATTTCAAACGGAAAGTGGAGAATAAAGTGTCTTGACACTACCTTCTATCTGACTACCTCTCTAAGCGAGAAAAGGTGTGAAGCTGTTGATACTGAGATTGTTTGAGTATTTTTTATTGAATAAATAAAATTATTTTTTAAATTGTTTGTGACTATTAATTTCACATTAGACGACTCTCACTCAGTCACCTCTCAGTGTCAACGTCCTTATTATCTTAGAAAAAATAACTTCAGATTTATTTTTTATATATTATATTATATTTTATTTTTCGACGGCTCCTAAATCAATGTATCATATACATGATCAATAATAAATATCAAATTGATCACATAAAACGTTTTGTTGGTTATAGTGGTTAACCGTGAAAATAATGATATTGGTAGTCATTTAGGTAGTTTACAGGTGACTTAAAATGAATATAATTAAACTATAAAAAATCTTCCGATGGAAATAGAACCCAAAACCATGGTATTTACAATCAGACGGTGTCACACTGTACCACGATGGCTTTAATTTAGTAATTGAGTGCAATTTTAATGCAAAAATTAAAAAAAATACTTTATTAATAGTTTATTTTTGTCTAACTTTACTTTCAGTTCGTGATGAAGTTTACAACTACTACTATAAACCAGAATCCTGTATAATCCATTGCTAGAAATAATAAAGAGTGGGAAGACGATGAAAAATTTTTCTCTGAGTGGTAATCAAACTGTACTTCAACTGCGTGGGTAGTCACTTTCTAGACGTCATTTTCTTATAAAGTTTTTTATAAAAATGCAATGCAAACTTATAAAAAATATATATTAGCCATCGTGCCGCAGTGTGATAGCCTCTGACGGTGAACTTGATTGGCTATAGATTCGAATCCCAGTTGGGGGAACAATAATATATTTTTTAGTGTCCGACCGAAACTGGATTTTCAGCCGAAACCGAAACCGAAACCGAACCTTCGGCACTGACTTCAGTTTCGGCCGAAACCGAAACCGAAACCGAAACTGCTGATGACGTCATAAAATTAGTATAACATGTAAAAAAATAGTACATTTTTTACGTTTTATTGTGATTATATGGAATTTATTACAGTATTTTTTTACATTTTCAATTATATTTAATACTATACATTTTCATGGTTTCACGCTCCGCTTTTAAGGGCTCTGCTTTTACCTGCATAGCAGGGTAGTCAGAGAGAAACTAGGGTAAAGACATTCCGTTGCCGCCATTGGCCTTTTCAATTTACCCGGTTTGGTAGTGGTAGGTTAAGTTTTAATTAATTTTTTTTTATTGTTTTCACAAGATTATCATTATGTAGTCGCTTTGTCCTCTACTGCCACATGCCTTCATGTCCACAAATGCCTTTTCCAAGAGCAACTTTTAATATATACGTATAATTTTAGCTACTTGTTTGCGTCTATTCAAATAGCTCGCAACAATTACGTCAAAAATGAACCACCAAATATGTCATAATATGGTTCGATGACATGTTAGCCAACTCTCTCTGCCCATCCTTGTTTCTTCTTAACCGTCAAGGCCGGCAACACATCCACAATTCCTCTAATATTGTAGATGTCCATGAGCGAACATTACCTTCGCTCTTACGATCAGATAGATGGTCCTTCTGTTCGTTTGGCGCCTTATAAAAAGGTGGTAAGTACTACAGGTCTACGCCAGTTCTCTTTGCCAGGCACCTGGGGTGGATTTACATAGAGGCTTTTTGAGCTGTAGTGCAGGGACCTGTTAGTTTTGAAGACCCTCAGTCCCCATTAAGGATTTGGTAAATTTATTAGGCATTTGGTAAATTGGTATTTTATTGCCACAATATGTTTATATTGTGGCAACTGTGTCTTTCTTGCAGGTAAATTTATGTGCTAGTTTGTGATAAGATTTATTGATATTTAATTAGACTATATTCTGTATATTTTATAGAAGTCCTGTGTAACAATTGTATAGTTATTTAAATAACAACTAATTAGGCTGGCCTCCAATGTAATAATTAGCCCAGGGTCCCCCAAAATTAATAGTCAGCCCCTGAAAGGAGCCACACTTACGAGAACAAACACAGTGTCGTTCACACAATGTCACACATATTATTCTTAACATACATTTATAATTCATTAAAATCGTTTACCATATCTTGAGATTAAGTGCACAAGCTATAAAAACACTCAAATGTAGCTAAACGACGTGGGAAAATTTATGAGTACAGAGTTTCGGCATTGCCGAAGGTTCGGCAGCTTTTTTGCCGAAACCGAAACTACGGCCGAAACTACATTTTTATGCCGAAACTTGCCGAAACCGAAACCGAAACCGAACCTTCGGTCGGACACTAATATTTTTTAAATTTCATTTCGGTTACAAAGCAAAGAGCGGTGTCAAGTTTCGTTATTTAACATACAATGTCTTGAATTCGAAATTGAATTGAAAGTGATAAGCGAATAGTGCTTTTAAACATTTAAATTTATTCCACATTTAGGTAAATTGAAAAAGACATTTAGAAAACGTATAAAAATTTGAACGCAGCGAGATTCGAACCCATGCCTCCTGAATACCGTCCAGGCGCTCTCACCGCTGAGCCATGCGTTCTACTATCCGCTGCGTCGAAATTCTTATACGCTTTATTACAACTTATTTTTGTTGTTAGCATCTCTCTAGACAGATTTTACAAATAACGTTATCAAATTTTATACGTTTTCTAAATGTCTTTTTCAAACGAATAGTGTCTTGACATTAGGTGCTCTCTGCCTAGGGCAGAGATAGGCAGGCATTTACAGTTCGTGTAACTTTTCCTAGCTGAACTAAGCTATTTTGTTGATTAAATTGTTTTTAGATAACGATTTTTCACCAATAACAAAGAACCTAGTGTCAAGACACTCTATTCTTTATTTTCCGCCCGAAATCGAGAAGATTCTAGTTGAATAGTGGCACTTTGTGGTGGCAAAGCAGGAAATAGAAATTAAATTAAATATAATCATTTCCGTGACAACAATAATACATATAAATAGTAGATATCGAGATTGAGGTCAGCCTCGGCTTGTGAGTACAAAGAGTGTTTGTAAGCGCAACTGATTGTGGGTTCGATTCCCACTCGACGAATTGAAATATTTAATATTTCATTTCCTTCGCTCTAGTGTCGAGTAAAGGCGCGGCTTCCGCCGCTAAGTTCCGCCACTCCTTCCGTCTCTAGAATTAGGTGGAAAATTAAGAACGAAGTGTCTTAACACTAGGTTCCATCTGCCTACCCTACTACATGCTAAAAAGGTAAATAAATAAATAAATAAATATGTAAGATGTAAAAGATAAAAATGATAATAATAATATATCCCACTTCTGATGTGGAATATTTAAAGATATGATGGTATAGCTCACTTATGATATAAGTAACACATAACGAATACGTATGTAGATTGATAAACGTCAGGAATGGTTCTTGGGCGTAGGCAACGGGCCAGGAGCGTATTATAACATTACACACTACACGAACGCATATTAACTACGACACGTAATATAGACTACGGGGTACCGAACCCCTCGCGATTACAGGGAGAGGAACTCTAAAGCAGTGCCTGGGGCTTGTGACCCAAGTGCAGGCTTAAGGGTACCCTTTATAATCGATAAACACTCACCTCCACTGCCCGAGTTCCTCTCACCACCGAACTTACACTTAATCACGTTATATTATAAGCACACAGGGACAGGGCGTCCCGCCTAGTAACTAGCACTACCGCGGCTCAACGTCAACTATGCAACAGCCAGTCCAACGACTGCTTTATACCTTTTCTTACTAACAAATTTGTCACTACGCATTAGTCATATCGGCCAGCTGACACCTGACAAGTTGAGTCATAGACGGGATTATAGAATAACAGAGAGGCGCTACGCCTTGCGCCGACAAATAAATAAAGGATATACAAATATAGATTTATAAACAGACTCACCTATCGACATCAAAACAACTAAGCCCGGAACACCAAAAGCCAGTGAATAACAGTCCTTGTCGCCGAAACAATGTACCTCAGATCTTAATATAGGAGATATTGTCTTAGCAATCAGACTGCCGGTGCAGATGTTGAAGTATAGTATACTGAAGTATAGAGCTAATTGCTTCTCTTGCTGGGGAAGTATGAATTGATCCCCGCCGAAGGAGGTTACGCATGGCTTTATACCCCCAGTGCCTACTGTTATGAGAAATAAACCTATTATAGTGCATAATCTAAAACTATAATGTATTAATTTATTATATATAACATCATACTGTTTAACTTCATTATCGGAAAATGAGTATATTTAAATTATTTACATTTTTTCACTTTGATACAATCAGTCAATTGTATTTTGTATGCTGTTACTTCTTGGATTATTAAGAGTTAAGGATATGGAAATTAGTATGCTGATATATTGATATAAGTAATGTATTTAGATATATTTTGAGAATTTTCATTTTACCATGTCAAATCAAAAAATAGGAACTTATACTTTTGCAACATAATGTTGTAATTATTCGCTTAAAGAAACATACTAACGTTTGAAATACCATTATAAATAAAATGTGAAAAAATCCCTTCTCACATAAACAAAAACCGTAGATCAAGATGTTGCTTAGATTAGAATTTTAGTTTCTAGTAAAGCAGTAAGTTTTATAGTTAGTACGTAACGTAAGCATTTCTAACTAGTTTACAACTAACGTAAATTTTCCGCCAAAAACGTCATTCAACACATAAACATGACCGTAATTAATCATGTCCTAATTACTCGAACTGAAATGTTGCAATTTGCCCAAACTAATTATGAACTTTTGTCAAATTTGGAAATATAATTTAGTTTAACGCAGTTTATTATTAGGTTCTTAATAACGTCTAAACTATCCAAATATATATTTCCGGTTCAGCAATAAATAGTTTTAGTAAAAAAATATCTGTAAATAATAAGTAAGTGATTTTTTGAAATTTTTGATATCACTGTCACAAAATATGCTAATTTAATAATAATCTTCTTAATTTTTTTAACGTTTTTAAATGTAACTATCGTGGTGACTATTAGACCACACTGACGCAGTGAGACAGTGTATGACTACGTACGAAATGACCGTGGGTTCAATTCTCACTCGGGGGCATGATTATATTTGAACTTATTTCATTACTCCGTTCTGACAAGATTCGATTTTAGGCGGACAGTGAAGAACGGAGTGTCTTGACACTAGGCTCTTTCTGAATGCTCTCCTTTGCGGGAAAAAGCATGAACCTATATTACATATCTAATTGTCAAAGTCATATATCCGACTTTTAATGTTTTATCCACTTGTTAAAGTGGAAATTACAAAAAATAAATTTAATCTATCCCAAAGAATTCCACAAACCTATTCAAAATTTATATATAGAAGGTAATGTGTCAGTAAAATTGATAATACACATACATGAAAAATAGCCTTTTGCTCAGTAAAGAAATGTGACTAAAATAAATGAAAGAAACAGATAGCGCCATTACAATGATAAATCTACTTGCAAGACCCGAGACTTAGGAGAAAAAATCGACGTAATATATTATATTATTTAAATACGAATAGAAAATCTTCTTAAACTATGTAAATTTATTGAACACAGCTGTGTTGTTGTAACAATACATACTATGTATAAATAAACGTAGGAATATAAAAAAAATATTAAATAATATAATTTAATAATAATAAAAAAATATATACAATTTTATGGAATAGTTTAAACAAATAATAAAAAAATATTTTATTAATATTTTCAGAAAAAGCAACGTTGGCTGTATGAGTTGCTGGCATATTATAGTTTATGATTTTTAAAAATGGAATAGAAGGAGAAAGGGAGCATGACGGGAGCGTGGCGTCGGTAAAAGTGACGCTTAGGAAATTATTGATATTAAATTGCAAATATTATAAATTGAATACAAGGAAATGGATATTTAATAAATAAATTTAACATATTAAATGCAAAGTGATCGAAATATAATAATTTTATAATAATCAAGTTTGGTAAGATGCACATTTGTTAATTATGAAGAATTTCTTGGTGAGTTCTTATTTTACATTAATAATATAAAAATAACAAAGCGAATATTGAAATGAATATTAAAATAATAATAACTAAGTAATATAATAGTATTAAAGGCAATAAATATTTTAAATATTAGTTGTATGAAAAAGAAAACATATAATTTGCAGTACAAATTAATTAAAGCATTTGGCGTATGGCGGCGCCATCTTAAAATAGTGTTGTATGAACACTAAGTTTACATTTTCCTAAATATAATAAATTTATAAATTAATTGAAAGTTGCGAGTGTAAATAATATTTATTAAATAAAAATAAATGAGGCTTTGGATGATTAAATATTTTATGGCAAATATTCTCATACGAATGTATGAAATTTAAAATAATATAAATATGTACTACATGTATAGGGGCGATGCATGTAGTACAAATAATAATAATAAGATATTAATATACAATGCGTTTGATAGCTGGATATTTTATGGCAATAATTGGCACGATCTCATACGAATGTGTAAATCTTAAAAAACAAATATAAACTACATGTACAGGGGCGATGCATGTACTGTCTCTCGACTGTCAGGGTTCGGTTATAGCTTATAGCTTACTGATAAGCGATGTCAATGACACAATCAATGTAGCTTTGCAGCACCGAGGCCGACATGTTTGGTAAAGTGATCCGCTATAGCGACGTTGGTTTGTTGTATCCTTTCTGATGCTGTCTTGCGTTGCGTAAGCGATGCTTGTACAAAGTCGGATTGTGGTATAACGTGTGACATGCGGCTGTCGTGGGTTCAGGTAGCTTATAGCTTATAACTTAACCAGTGACATTGGTCTCACAAACCATTAATGTATATCGGCTTAACAACCCGACGAATTCATTGGTCTCACAAACCAGTGACGTATATCGGCTTAACAACCCGACGAATTCATTGGTCTCACAAACCAGTGACGTATATCGGCTTCACAACCCGACGAATCCATTGGCCTCACAAACCAGTGGCGTATATCGGCTTAACAACCCGACGAATTATATTGGTCTCACAAACCAGTAACGTATATCGGCTTCACAACCCGACGAATTCATTGGTCTCACAAACCAGTGACGTATATCGGCTTCACAACCCGACGAAGTACATTGGTTTGTGAGGCCAATGTACAACTAATTAAATATATATAATAAGCGTAACAAGTACCTTTGAGAAAGATCACACACAAACTTAACAAACATGACGTGACAGCTAACTAATAATTGATCGTTTGCTAAGGCATCGTAAGTATCATATACGTGAACTGTTTCGTTGTGTCTCGGAGGGTTCAAAATGATCGGTCAGGTCTGCGATCGGACGGAACTCACGGCAAGTGGCGGGGCGGGGCCACACGGCCATTTTTCTCTTAATATAGCTATCTTGCATAGTTGTAAGTGAGAGATAAATGAGACGATCCTAGGGCTTTTCCTCGGACGAGCTCTGGGTGATTGCAACGGATAGTTTGTGTTAGATACTTGCATGTCTAGATCCCTTCTGATGGCTAATTAATATATAAATGAGTCTATACCTTCTGATGGCAAACTAATAATAAAGAAGGAAAACCTTCTGATGGCTAATTTATATATAAAAGAGTCAATACCTTTCTGATGGCAATTATAATAAAAAAAAGATTACCTTCTGATGGCTTATTATATGTATTTAATATATTACACGTAGAATTTCCTAACACTGTTACCTCTGAATCTCAAAAAGAACTTGAGTTACTCACATACATAACAATAAAGGTCCTAACCACAAGACGTATCATGAGCCAAGGCATGATTTGATTAATATATTTTCAAACATTTCAGATCGATGAAGGGATGAGTTCAATGAAGGGGGGGGAGACCAGTTACATTGTGTTATGATGCGTATCTTAATAATTTTGTTTACATCAGTCAGTCATTTTTATATAATAAGTTAGAAAAATATGTTTCATATTTGAAATAAAAGTTCTTAACTGAATTAATCTCTTATATTTTAGTATAAAAAATACATTTTTAGAAAATAGGTCACAAATAGATTATACGAAGTTGAGTACGCGATTAATTCTTACATATTTCGAAATATAACTAACTAACATAGTTTTATTTCGAAACATTTAAGAATCATAAAAGCATCTACTTTTGTTTTATGTTTATTAAAATATTATTGGAACACAAGGATAAAAAAAACGTATTAAAATTTGAAGGTACTCGAACCGCCCAAGCACTTTGACTACTAAACCATACGTTAACGTTTCTCTGTAGGGAGATTAAAATCTTATTTAACATAACAGCTTTACGCTTTTTCCCGCGTAGCAGGGTAGTAGAGAAAACATTAGGTGTTAAATGGCGGACATTAACGCCGTGCTTCGTCGTTGTGCTTAAACACATTATTATAATTTTAAATAAACTTACCGCTTGGGCATTTAAAGCAGTGGTATGGCAGTGATGGCAACCAGCACATTCCCTCCAGCAAATATAAACATCAAGTATAGAATTGTTCTGAAATATAAATAATAAATATATCAAAAAAGTATTTATTAAAAACGGTAATATAATAAATAATACTTTTTTATATTAGTATGTTCGTCAATTAACTTACATTGTTACTTACTTATATGTATATAATTTAATTATAACACATTGCGATCCAACTACATATATATGTAACAATTTAGACAATTTCTTCACTTTGATATAACAAACGTAAAAATATATATTTTTTAGTCACACACTTTACCTCGCATAGCAAAGTACTATCAGAAAAGCTAATGTGAAAACACTCTGTTCCCCAACAAAATACGTATTAAATAATATAACCAAAAATATATATTCTATAGCAATGTCCAGTCGTGGCGCAGGTACACAAAGTATGACTGTAAACGCGACTGGTTGTCGGTTCGATTCCCACACAAAGAAACGAAATATTTAATATTTCATCATCTCTAATGGGAAAGCATTCTGCTTACCCGACTGTGTGCGGGATATAGCGTGACACAAAAAAATATATAAATATTTACCTGAATTTCCCAAGATAATTATCCGCCAAAATTCCACCAAGAATAGGGAAAAAGCAACAAAATGTACAGAACACATGATATATCTCTGTAGCTTCCTCGTCCGTAAAGCTTAGTTTACTCCGCAAATAGAGCGTTAGGAAGGCTGAAATTTGTAAATGAAATATGTAAGATGAATGTTAACTAAGACTGAATTTACTATGACATAGTAGATATGTATTTTATTACTTTTAAACATTTTTAAGTGTTATTCCACATTTAGGAAAATTGAAAAAGACATTTAAAAAAACGTATAAAAATTCGAACCCGCGCCTCCTGAATACCGTCCAGGTGCTCTCACCACTGAGCCATGTGTTCTACTATCCGTTGCGTCGAAATTCTTGTACGCTTTATTACAACTTATATTTGTTGTTAGCATATCTGTAGAGAGTTTTTTACAAATTTCTGCTACCCAAAGATTATTCTACGAACAATCATTTGGCAAGAGAGAACTTATGCTAACGTTTATACGCTTAACTTTTTATACGTTTTCTTTAAATTTATTTTATTAACCAAGGTGAAAGTTAAAGTTCAAATGCTATTCTAGTAATTAAATTTATTTTAATTGCCATATAAATTATTTTTTTTTTATATGGCCTCCATCATAATGCAGTGGAATAGCGTCTGATTATAAATGAAATTCGTTCTGGGTTGGATTCCCGCTTGTGGAAATCGTTATATTTTTAGCTTCACGCTGTATTCCGCACACAGCAGGGTAGGCAGAGGGAACCTAGTGTTAAGACTCGACACCAGAGCGACGAAAATGGAAATATTAAATATTTCCATTGAACCCACAACCAGTCGTTTACAGTCGCACGCTTGTGCCACTGTAAAATTAAAAATTTGTGAAAATTTCAATAATTCAATTTTTAACTGTTACAATAAAACATAAATGAACCAACCGGGGGTTTTGTCTCCCCGTTCACAGTATCGAAGTCTTTTCCTTTTGCCATTTTAAACACATAATATAATAAATAATAACTACTCGTGAATTTATATCTTTCATTCTACAAATAACGCGACATCATGACATTTTACATACAAACATATCTTGTTATTTCCACAAATAACTCAATCAAACTAATACTTTTCGGTTATTTTACTTGAAAAAGTTTTTAAAAAAACTTCTTTAAATTCCCATAAATATAATAATATTTTATAAGTGTTTTATATAATCTTTATTTTTGTGTTCATATAACAACGTTGAAATTGTTACTTTGAATTATTAATTTTAATTTCATTTAATTTGATATCATGTTTATTGACTTTATATCAGGGATGTTATATATGCAGCTTTGCAACCGTCATCGAATTTAGCGGGACGGCCGGCCTAAATGAGAACATACAAAAAAGTAATTACTAGATTAAAGTATAAGGTCATAAATAATATTAAGGAAAAAATGCAGAACAATCTATGTGGCTGTATCAAAATAAAAAAAAAAACATCGTTAGCTTAAATATTACTATCACACTTCATAATGTGTGACAGACAAACTTACTTCCATATGTAATGCATTTAAATATTCAATATTACGTGAATGGTTGTACAAATTTGCTGAACAAAAGACCTTTAATCGTTCAGCAATTAGCATTGTCAACATTAACGTAACCTTAACTCATGGTTATTGTTCGCGTGTCACGCCTCCGGCATGAAATCAACCTTTATGTTGGATGCTATATTAAAACTAATGCGTATATTTTATATATTACTTTTATTTATAATATTATATTACAAATTATGTAACTAATATATGTAGATATATTAGAAGATACAAGAAAGGATTAGATATTACTAGCTGACCCGGGAAACGTTGTTTTGCCATGTAAATTATTTCTAAGTATATTCTAATGTAGACAAAAAATGACTAACTTATTGTAAGTGTGTAAGGACACTACTATAGCTATTTCGTATCTACGGCTGTCGCGGGCAGCCGTAGACACTTCTCATGTCTGAGAATAAATGAGATTCTTCTTAGACCTGAGGAGAATCTCATTTTTTCTTGTAAATTTACACATCTAAAATTATTTTTTCAATGATACCTTTGAACAGACTGAATATTTTTGAGATGTATTGTAGTTTTGAAATCAGTCATTAGGTACCCTTAATAAATAAACATTTTTTCACGACTTATTCAAATGAATATAGTTCGTTACCTGCGTAATGACGGCTGATGAATCTTCGCGAACACTTCAAAGTTCTTCTTCAACTATGATATTAAATATTAAAATTAAAATGTCTGTAGCAAATAAACTCTTTTTCCACAAATTTCAATATTTTTAAGGATATAAAAGTATTAATATCACTTTAGCGTTACGGGAGAAGTTAAGAAGACGTATAGTGAGTCATGAGATGACAATGTTACCATTATAAATATTTAAAAGATTATATAAATATGAAATATATAAATTTATTTTTTGCTTTTTATTTTTATGATAATTATATTAGTTAATGAGATTTGAAGAATTTTATCTTCACTTGTGAATAATTAATACAATTTGACTGTGGCCGTTTTTTTATTTTACTGCGGAACCTGTATTGAATACCAGGATATAACCTATCCCACATATTACTCTAGCCTCTAAGCTAATTCCATGCATAAAAAAACATATTTCTATCCAGTAGATATCAGTGTATAAATAAATTTATTTATATCAGTTTTTTATTTTTTCCAATAAGCTACATCGAATACCGGGATAAAAGCTTTAGACTATAAGCTACCACCACCAACAGTTCGTTCATTTCCATCCAGTTTTTTTGGCGAACAAATTAACAGGCAGACAGACAAAAAAAAACTACTGGGTGGATTTTCGGCCTCTGTTATTGATATGTCAACGCAACTAATTAAAATTTTAGAAAATAAATAGTAGCTTATGTGGTATTGAAATCTGTTCAATTCTAGATAGTAATATAAATAAAAAATACACTTTACATTTGAATTACCAATATGCTAGGTTCGTTCGTTCGTTCGTCTCAGCCGTTCGACGCCCGCTGCTGGACGTAGGCCTCCCCTAAAGATCTCCACTCGGATCGGTCCTGCGCTTCCTGCATGCAGCGGTTTCCAGCGATCTTGACCAGATCGTCGGTCCACCAGGTAGGAGACCTGCCTACTGAGCGTCGTCGTGAGTACGAGTACGTGAAAACCGCCCCGTCCCAACGGCCATCGGCTCTTCTCAAATTAAATCTTTTCTTTTTGCGATAAAATAGTTACTTATATTGTTTAATTACGAATATTATAAATTAATCTTGTACCTAATACAAAGTACAGTGTTGAGGCTCGCCATTTAACACGCAACGTCTTTATTTCGGACTAAGTGGAAAACGAAGTTCGAAATAATTTTAAAATGTCTTTAAGACTAGTTATTGAGATGTCTAGATGCATATAGGTATGTATGTACATATTATGTAGTTCTGTATTTTAGGTCAGTAACATACAAAAACAAGTCATCGTAATTCCTACAAAAAACATAACGGGTTCTATTTTGTAAATTAATTTCAAAATTAGAGAGCAGAGTGTCTTGACACTAGGTTCTCTCTGACTACTCTGCTATGCGGACAAAAGCGTGAAACTTTTCAAATTAAATTTTACGAAAACAATCTTAAACATGCATATGCAATATGTGTGCATACGTTATCTATTCTACGTATTGTAGAAGCACAGCAAAACGTGAGAACAATAACAATGCGATTTCAACGTGTCTCTGTATGCATATTCGACTTAAGCTGTCAAACAATGGAATTAGTGCAATATATGAGATCTACGAGAATATGGTGTTTGAAGTTTATTGAATTTTCGCAATAGTTATGAATTCGATGTCCACTCGGGGGAATGATTGTATTTAAATTATTTTCATTTCTCCGCTATGGTATCTAGGTAAAGCGCGGTGTTATATTCCGCCACTCAAAGCACAATGTTTCGATTTCAGGCGAAAATGAGTAAAGAATTATTATATAAGTTATGTACAATATATTAAAATAATGTTTTGATAAGGGTATGGGGATATAGGCTCTATAGGAAGAATGATAATTTTACCTAGCACTATCACCGCTGTCGACATATATATTACACATAATTAATAATTTTGATGTCAAAGTTATTAATTTTTATCACTTACTTCAATTTTGTAGTCGGTTCTCATAACTACCTTCGTTTATTTTTTATAAATTGTTTGAACGATTATTTTGATACGGTTTATGACTAATTTAAAAAAAAGTTAGAGATACACTATAGAATCGTATCTTATAAAAATAACATTTTAAGAGTTTATTTCCTGGCAGTCAAAGAAAAGCTAGTGTCAACACATTGTTCTTCGCTTTCCGCCCGATATCCAAACTTTGAGTGTTAAGCGGCGGAACTCAACACTGCACTTTGTCTTAAATACCAGAACGGAGGAATAAAAATAATTTAAATATTCAAATTCTCACAAGTGAATCAAGTCGTACATCTTGTCGTGCCACAGTACTTTATAGTGCCTACTGCCTACAATTTAGTGTCACGTCGGAATGGCTCACAACTTTGCCATTAGCATCGAGTTTCACAAGTTCTCGGGATTCTAGTCAATATTAAACTTCATATTTACTTGTGATCGCTAAGTCGCAACTCCGAATAAGAAATGGAATGCTATAGTGTCTACGGTTTATATAGTTTTATCTTAGAAAAGATGAAGATGACCATGAATGCCAGTTGAAAAAACCAACAAAAAAATTGGAAGTCTCGCGAGGATATCTATAAAAGTATTATATCAGCAGGTGATGAGGAGATTGTTAACACATGTGCATATTATCAAGTATATCTAAAGCTAACATTGTTTTATTTTTGCCCAACTAGCCTAAAAAGTGTTCAAGTATTTTTAGTTTGACATATAGATAAATAGATAGATGCTGTGCAATATTTTTCCCTATAGCGGCGTAACAGTTAAAGAGAACTTAGTGTCAAAACATTCCATTCTACTATTTTCAACCTGAAATGGAGATGCTGAATAGCGGAACGCCTTTCTTTACCTAATTACCAAAGCGGAGCAATACTTTCGATTGAGGATGGAATCTATAACCAATCGCGTTTCCAGTACGATGCTGTCCCATTGCGCCATAATTGTCTTGTTAAAAATATTTGAGAAATAGAATTCTCTCTTGCCAACCGATTATTTCTAGAAAAACTAATTGAGTACTCAAAAAGTTTATAAAAAACTCTCTTAAGAGATGCTAACAACGAATATAGACGGATGCATATCGCTCTGACTACTGAGCTATAACAATGTTATGCATAACATCTTTTTCTTGATTTGGTAGAAATTTAGATGTTTGTTTTTGTATTAAGTAAATATTCTTAAGTTACTAAAAACTGTACAGATTACATATAATATGTATAGACATTTAGACATCTCAATAACTAGTCTTAAAGACATTTTAAAACTACTTCGAACTTAGTTCTCCACTTTTGTTTGAAATATAGAGATTGCGCGTTGAGTGGCGAAACTCAACACCGAACTTTGTCTTATGTATCAGTATTAATTTATAATATTACTAATTATATACATAAAGTAAATATTTTATAGTAAAATTTTTTGGTTTAATTTTTGCATGCTTCCTTTAATATGTATGCACATATGTATATCTTAGCATATTCAAATGCCAAGCGTGTTCGTGTTTTTTATTTATATACTGTCTGGTAAATAAACAAACTTATATACCAAATAAGCTATATATTCGTTATTGTCTCATAGAAATAGGTATAGTTGTAGTTTCTTTGACATTGGACGCGACTAGAATGATAAAGAGTAAATAGCTACGGTCTTTTTCATACAATTTCTATACATATTATTGCTCCGGAACTACGTGAGATACTAGAGCTTTTGATAAAGCCTCCATAAGAGTTATTGAATGACTTTTCTTTGGAATCTGTCGACATCATTCAATAATGTTATTGATGTAAAAAATATTATTTACGTATTCAATTTGTTAGTTGAGGCTAGCTGTGACGCAAGGACACAAAGTGTGATTGTAAACGCCATTAGTTGTGGGTTCGATGCCTACTCGAGGAATTGAAATATTTAACATTTCATTTTCTTCGCTCTGGTATCGAGGCAAAGCGCGGCGTTAAATTCCACCACTTAACATGCAAAGCCTCCAGAATTCTGCGAAAAATGGGGAACAGAGTGTCTTAACATAAGGTTCCGTTTGCCTACCCTGCTGGGTGCGGGATATAGCGAGACGCTAAAAATATATTAGTAATATAACTTAAACAAGCGCTTTATTTCATAAGAAAGAGTATTTTGTTATTATTTTGTATCACAATTGTATTGGTGTATCACTAATTTTCACGTGTGGGAAAATTGCCTCTTTGCCCATCAAGTAAAAAGACCATCATGGCATAGTGGTACATCTGTCTTTGTGGGTTCAGTCTCCACTGTTTTCGTGATGTTGAGCTTCACCAGTCAAAACGCAATGTAATCAAATCAATATTGTGGAAAGTAGACGACGGTAGCGTTAGTGACACTACATTTTGTCTTAAAAGTATAATCGTTTTGAATCTCACTATGCGGAAATATCATCAAGTGAATGATGACACATTAACAATATATAAAACCAATTTATTTTTAAAGATTATATGTAAATAATATATTTTCGTAGTGAACACTATGTAGCCTAATTATTGAAATTAAACCCAAAAAAATCTTGATACTGCTTTTAATTACTTGAAAGGTGTACAACGGTTCGAGTGCAAAGTCAGAAGTGACACAGCAATAATTTGAATGAATAGAAATTACAATTTATAAAACTTAAAATAATGTGGTCGGTAGATATAGAAAACTGGTGCGATTATAATTGTATGTAGAACTATGAAGCGCCTGATTATAAAAAATAGCAAAAAAGTTGTAAAATAGTTGTAGGCGCGAACAAATATATTTTTTTTATTATAGAAAAAACATACTTTCGCAATGGAACAACATATAAAGTAAATATAATAAATGAAACAAGTACAAACAAATATAAAAATATACCATAACAAGATTCGAACCCGCGCTTCTCGGTTTTTATTTCATCCAAGTGAGTAAAAAGTAATATATAAATATTGATAAGTAGCCAAATATAAAAAAAAGGATAGCGTAAAGCCTTTCAAAATTGTAGTCAATTGTATGTAAGCCCTACCAAGGTTGTTTGTAAGTTCATGCCAATATGAGAAAATGCTTAAAAACGTTTACACTGAACTACTCGAAGTAAAGTGCGGCGTTGGGTTTCCTTATCTTATATGTACAGCCACACTCGGAGGCATCAATTTGCATTAACTGATATTATTTTCGTAGTATACTAGTTTAGATATATAAGTCAATGTAGCGCAGAGCCACAGTGTCTTAGGTAAGTACAATGGTTACGGCTTCGAATACAATGGAGGAGAGTTTTGTATGTTTCATTTATTATTCTTTTTACTTTGCATAGACAAATCACGACGTGTAGAATAATGAGATGCGGCAGCTTTCAAAGTTGGCCATAGCATATGGGAATAAATAAGAAAATAGCCTGAGAGGTCGTATGCCCAGCAGATGATCTGATTGATAGAAAAAATCAAACACAGAAAATTTCTACACTTTTTTTTTATGGAATAAAGGAGGCAAACGAGCAGAAGGTCCACCTGGTGTTAGGTGGTTACCTTCGCCCATAGACATCCACAACATTAAAGTTATGGATGCGTTGCCAGCCTCGGGGATGTAGGACAGAAAAAGGGAGGAAGGATGGGAATGGTGGGAATAGGGAGAGCTGGCTTACGTGCCATTGAACCGGAACACATCATCAGATGTTTGACGGTTCGTCTTTAACACGATAGTAGTCGCGAGCCAGTCGGAGAGCAAATCTCCTACCACCAAGCTACTGGGTTACCCGCCTTTTACGGGACGCTACCCAGCGGCGGGGGGGAATTGTATTCTTAACCCGTCCCCCCACGGGTCAACTGACACTGTCGCTAACATTGCTAACAAGCCTGGACCTCGTCGTCGGAAGCTTCGTCCTTTCCAGACACATCCCACCATGATCAGATCATGATCTTTAGATATGAAGGAATGACCACAGAGAGAGAGAGAGAGAGAGAGAACACAAAGAAAATTAATCACGAGGTTAGTTTGAAAATTGGGCTAAAAGTGATTAAAATATGAGTTTAACTCTAGTGTCTCTAGTGTCTAAATAGGGTTATTATGACTAGATACGTACGTGTGGATGTAAAAAAGCTGCCTAAATTAAAATTGCACTTATAAAATGCTATTTCTTTGTTCTCTACTTTATTATTTCTCTGTTCTCTGCTTTCCACCCGACATCGAGACATTGCGTGTTGATTGGCGGAACTCAACATCGCAATTCTTCTCGAATATTCCCTTATAATTTTATATTAAAGCTTACTCAAGCAGTATTTTATTCGTTAACATCAATTTCAGAACAAAAGCGTCGACTTTTGTTGTTTTGTTCAACTAAAGCAGATTACATGAAAAAACCTCGTTTGAAAACTCGATGCAACCAGATTTCTCTGGACGGCACACAACACACGCGCGTGCTACAAAATAAAGCACAGTTTTAAAAGTTTTAACAGTGTAAAAGCTTTAACTTTTAGCTCACAACGTGTGTTAACTATTTTTACGTTTAACTTTTAGTATAAATGTGTGAAGCTTTATAGCTTTATGATATTTATTGTAGCGATAGGTAGGTAGAGAACCTAGTGTTAAGATACTCCGCTCTCCACTTTCTGCTAGTCACCGAGAGATTGCGCGTTGAGCGGTGGAACTAAACGCCTCTTTTGTTATTTTCTTTACATTCTTTGACTATTTTTTATTTTTATAATGACTTGCTACAAAATAAAGCACAGTTTTAAAGCTTTAATAGTATAAAAGCTTAAAATTTTCAGCTCACAACGAGTGTTAACTATCTTTACGTGTAACATTGATTATAAATATACTATATATAGCTGTCCGTTGTTTGCTAAAGTATATGAAACTCATCCGTTATTTATTGAGTGTCTGAAACTACGCAAATCTACTGAACTCAGAAGGCATTCCAAGAATAATTCCTGAAATAATAAATCCTACACAAATGGTTTTTCCTCACAGCAGGGCAGTAAGAGAGAACTTAATGTCAAGATACACTGTTGTCATTGCGTGTTAGATGGTGGACCTCGTCCCGCGCTCTTGAAAGAGCGGGAAACAGTGAATACAATTTAAATATAATCATTTCCCCAAGTGGAAATCAAACACACAACCGTTTACACGCAGACGTCAATTTAGCCTAATCCCTAATCCACTACCTATCGCGTTTACAGTCGAACACTGTACCATTATGCCTCGAAAGTATCAATCTTCAATCTTCCATTGAAATAGAGCAAGGAAGTTTGAATAGAAATTAAATAAAGCAAGAGTCATAAAGCTTATACAAACAAAGCCGCGGAACTCAACTAGCATTTAATAAAGTCCATAAATCAATATACGAGTTGTTTTATCGCAAAGCAATATAAGCCTGTGGATACATTTGTCAGAACTTCCGCGCCGCGTCCGCTGCACAATGAGACCAAACAATTGCATTGCGATATGCGAGGGATTTCAAATGTCGATATTAAATTTATAATGTTTAATGTGTTCATTCATAACTCATATGATGAAACGATGTCCGGCGGAAAGTGGAGAACGGAGTGTCTTAAAACCTAGTGTGGGTTTCATCTGAGTATTTGCTACGCGGGAAATAGCGTAAGGCTGCTTTTATATTGGAACGATAGTTGTGACTTAAAAATCTCTTTGAAGGAAATCAAAACGCTTTTACCTCATAGCCAGAGATAACATAGTGTTAAGGCATTCTGTTCTCCACTTTGCGCCCGAAATCGAAATACTTCGTGTTGAGTGGCGAAATTCAACGTCGTACTTTTACTTCTTTACCAGAGTAATAAATAAAAATAATACATAATCATTCGGGAGTGAGCACGAATCAAACTCACAAGCATCGCGTTTATAGTTAGACTGTCCCGTTGCGCAATGGCAATCCCATACTTTCAGTACAGGCGCAAAGTTGATGGCGCAAATTTTCCCTGCTATGCGGGAAAAACGATAATTATGACTTCAAATCTTATTTGAATATGAATAATTATCCAGCATGAGAAAAAATCTGAAGCTTGAAAAACTTCAAATCTTATTTGAATAATTGGCTAAATTTGTCCTAAATGTGAATACTAGTGAAGAAAGGATCGTTATATGTTTACTCGACGTTTTGCGAGCTTAGCGAGTACCATAGGCAGCTATAAATATATAGAAGTCCTTACAGTCCGTTGCATATGTGTAAAGGTAAGGTTGCCTACGTATAACAATTATTTAGATTTTATACGTAAATTGATTTTGTTATATTTCGTTGTTTGAATATAATAATAACTTGAAAAACTAATAAAATGCGAAACGGAGTGTTTTTATACTAGGTTCCCTCTGCTTACCGTGCTGCGTGAGGGATACATCGTGAAACTAAAAAAAAGTTAGGTTCTCTCTGACTGCTATGTATCTTATTGCTATCCATGAAAAGGCGTAAAGTTATACATTTATTTGCCTAAAGAGGATTTTTGTGAATTTATGAAAAAAATATCATTCAATCTAAATTGTCTTGTCATTTTTTGGTTATCTTTCATTGTTCACCACATATCAAACACATGCTCCAAAATTAATTATACAAAAAAATGCTAACTCACGATAAACAAAAAAAGCCAAGCCCTAAAGGCAGGGCTGTCGAGGCGGAAATTTAACAGCAATAATTACCTGCGTATCCACGGCCGTCCATTGCGCATGTGCCAGCCCTACCCGCGCATGGCATCGTGCGGCGTACACTTAGTAAATAATAATACTTTTTCACCTAATATTTACGTTTTTTCAAACAATTATAGTGTTAAATAACAGTTTTTTGAAGAACTAAGTAAAATTGTGAGTCAAAATGAAGGATTTTTCATGGCAGGTAAGTCACGCTATGATTCTAACCTCAAATTTAAGCGATCTTATTAGCTAAGTTACGACGCTATTCGATGGATTGATTAACCATAGTTATAACATAATGTTATAGATTTTCTGTTTTCATATAATTTTCTTTACATTTTCTAGTTATTTTCATATAAAATTGTATTTTATTGATTTGTTTTAACGCTTCTGTGGGGATAGAAAGCTTTTGAACGTGTGCAGCTTTTCGTACGGATTTCGTCGTTCTTATACTTTTTAATAATTAAATATGACTGAAATGTGACGTTTTTATTGTTTGTCATAATAATTTGACTTTTGCAAATCTAAAATTATTATGTTTACTCGTATTTTGGTAGAGGTTTTTATAATAACTGCTCATTATAAATATACTCTTCTAATAGACTTTTCAGCCTAGAATAACTTAAATAGATATCTAATTATAATATTATTACAACTAACCTTTTTACAAAGAAAACTATAGGTGCTAGTTAAGAAGATATATTAGGAACGTATTCCTTTAAGCTTAACGTTTCAATTCGTTGCGTCGTATTTTTTAGTGTAACGTAAAACTAAATCACGATTTTCTTGCATAGTTGGGTAGTTAGATAGTAAATAGTGTCAAGACACTCTCTTCTCCTCTTACCGCCAGAAATCGAGACATTCTGTATTAACTTTCTGTGTTATCAGACGCTGTCCAACTCCTCTACGTCGTCCTCAATTAGCTTATATGGGTACTTTTAATATTATGATGCCAAAGCTTCTGTCATTAAGAAAAAAGTGTACCAATTTGTTAGGAAGATATTGTGTATTTGAGTAGCTATAGAAGTGGATATAATTCAATAATATATGTTAAACTTTATACTTCAAATATTATTTACAACGTTGTTCAAGCGGTCGTTTGTCGTTATCTCTATTAAAATTAATTAATAAATATATAAAAACCATAATAAAGTATTTGGGCCAGTCGTGGTACAGAGACACAAATTGCGACTGTAAAGCGACTGGTTGTGGGTTCGATTTCCACTCGGGGAGTGGATGTATTAAATGTTTTCATTTTCTTTGCCTGGTGTTGAGGCAAAGCGCGGCGTTAAGTTCTGCCACTTAACACGCAATGCCTCCAGAATTCGGCGAAAAGTGGGGAAAGGAGTGTCTTAACACTAGGTTCCCTCTGCCTACCCTGCTGTGTGTGGGTTACAGCGTCAAGCTAAAAAAAAAAAAATAATAAAGTATATCAGTCATTGATAACTGATAGACTTACAGCTTTAGCTAATGAACGTAGAATGCTTGAATTTAGTATGTCGGACTTTTGAAAGGCGTAGGGAGGTATTAAAACAGGATTTCATTATATTTATAGAGAATCATAGATACTATAATATAATGAAAAGTGAGGTTTAGGTTTGAATCCCGCTGCGTTCAATTTTTTATACGTTTTCTTAATGTCTTTGTGAATTTTCTATGTGTAGGAACAACACTTAAAATTCTTAAGGAAACCAACACTCCTACAGTGGTGGTTCCCTTTAGCCTAACACGTCGGCCTCAGTGCCAAAGAACATTAGATCATATTACCGATATCGGTTATCCGTAAACTATCAGCTCACCGAGCCATGACAGCCGTGAAATATTACGTGACATCACTAACACGCGCTCTATACATTTATTATTTCTTTTAGTTTCACGCTGTATCCCGCACACAGCAGGGAAGGCAGAAAGAACCTAGTGTTAAGACACTCTGTTCCCCATTTTCCGCCGAATTTGGAGGCATTGCGTGTTAAGTGGCGGAACTTAGCGCCGCGCTTTGCCTCGACATCGAAACGAAGAAACACACACATATATTTATATTCTTTAAAAATTTATCCATTAATATATTTGTATATTTCATAATCTTCACGGCAATGTAACTTAAAATATCCATACAACGCTATTTAAAGATGGCGGCGCGTCGCGGCGGACGCTTTTAAACTTGGTAAATCTCATAAGAAGGACATTTTTAACTTTTAATGCCTTACCTTATAATATTTATTCATCATTTTATAGAACTTCTTTATTAATAATGCAATACAACTTATCAAATTCTTCATGTTAAACAAATATTATCACATCATCCGCGAATACAACTAAAACAATAATATTTCAACTCGCGCGTATTTTTAAATGTTAAATTCACTTGATACATATACTCAATTCACTTAATAAATTTACATTATTTGCAATTTAATATCAATAAAAATCCGAGCGACACTTTTAAACACGTCAAACTCCCGCCAATTTCACATTTTCTTTTCTTTTTTTTTAATTTTTTGAACTATAACCGATAGTATCTCATTCAGCCAACATTAAATTTTATAAAAATATTCATCCTTTTTTTATTTTTTACATATATTGAATAAAAAAAAAATATTCTGTAATATTATTAAATTAGTTTAAATTATTTTATATCCCTACGCTTATTTATGTATGTATAGTATGGATTATTATATCGACTCAAACAAAGTTATGGGACACAATATGATTATTCATAAGTATTTTTACAAAATAATGCGAAACATATACAAACAATGGACTTTCATTTTAATTGAGTTAACAATAGACTGAGTATTCACTGTAGAAATAAAATTTTATAAAATAAAACTATATTCATGCGCCTAGAAGTTTGACACTTGAAACTTTCACAGAATACAATTTATTATCACAGTGAGTAAAATACAAATGTAAAGAAAAGAACTGGTTGGTTACGGATTTATCTGAAACAATGTGATTTTTTTTAATGTTTTTGAAAAATTTTATTTATTGAACGCTTCTAGTTTAATTTAAATAAATTTAAAGGATTTTGAAATATAGGATATTCTGCTATATAATATTACTAGAGACACGCAGGCGGCTTCGTCTACACATCTTCAATTTTCATTCTCAATTTTAAGGCCTTAGGAGTTCATTTTTGACCTTGTTTTGATATAGTTGACTACCTATATTCCTGGAATAATTCATCAAAATTGATGAAGCAGTTTATATTTCTCATAGAATTTTTCATCTCGTTTGTTAACCCTTTAGGGGATGCCTTTTTTTTAAAAAAAATAGTATTTGTAAAAACTAAGCCTGGATTTCCAACCATTTTCATCCTGAACTTCACCTAAATCTGGCCCGTAGATTAGCTGTGAAAGCGTCACAGACAGACTGAAGGAAGGAAAAACAAGCTATAGTTTTTACTTAAAATTTCACTAGGTCATTGAAAAGTCTTACTATAAGTAAATATTGTAACTTTTCTGAAATACGTTCTAAAAAATGCAATATCTATGCTATATCGTGGTAGTAAGAGAGATCTTATTGCAAAAACATTCCGTTATCCACTTTTGCCTTAAGTGCCTTTGCGTAATACTAATGTAATCGTTCCCCGACTGGAAATCGAACCCAGAACCAATGGCGCTTTTACTCTGACGCTGCCATTATACAATCTAATTAACATTATACAGGTACTTTAAAGAACTTTAACATATAATACAATTTGTGAAACTGAAAGCCTTATTTATAAATTTCTTAATCAGTTTTAATTTTCGAAGTAAACTAATTAATTTAAAATTAGCATAATACGTGCATATTTAAAGATTCATATATTAAGTACTATTGGTTAATGAAAAAAATTGTGTATAATTAAGGAATATATGTTATTAATTAACATAGCAATAAGTATTTTTTTTTAAGTTTCACGCTGTGTCCCGCACACAGCAGGGTAGGCAGAGAGAACTAATGTTAAGACACTCGGTTCCCCACTTTCCGGGAAATTCGGAGGCTTGCGTGTTAAGTGGCGGAACTTAACGCCGCGCTTTACCTCGACACCAGAGCGAAGAAATGGAAATATAATTTCCACTCCTCGAGTGGGAATCGAACCCACAACCAGTCGTTTACAGTCACACGCTTGTGCCACTGGGCCACGACTGGCCACAATAACTAATTATTAATTATATTTATCTTAAAACGTTTGTAAAATGAAGCACGGTGTTAAGTTCCATCAATCGACAAGTTATGTCTCAAATTCAGCTAAAATCGGAGAACGGCGTGTAACACTAGATACTCTCTGAATTCTGTACTATGCGGAACAAAGCGTGAGTTTTTACGGTAAACATTTTCTTGATTTCGATTTCTGTTCTATTTCACTTAAGGTATATTTTGAGTTTTCGTTCAGCCACGCAATCACTGATTGATGAAGTAAATGAGGCATATAAAGTTTAGTGAGACAAGAACGACAGTGACGTCATGCCAGTTAACATAAATAGCTTCTAAAAGGTCAGAGAGCGCAGAACGGAGTGTTTTTACACTACTTTTACTTAGCCTTTCTATTTGGCGAGCAATTCTATTAACAGAAGAACCTGGTTCTTTAACTTATAGCTATAACTCAATTTTATCTATCACAATTAAAAAAAAATTGTATAGACGTTTGTGTGTTGAAGATAAATCAATAAATTAACAATAGTTATTACCTAATTAATGAATTTTTAAATGATAACACGCCTTCCGAGCAAAATGCTCGCTCCAGTCGCCTTCGAAGGTGTCATTGTCTCTGATAAATAATTGTATCTACTTGTAAATTATTGACCAGAAAAGAAGAAAAAAAGTCCTGCTGAGCTTCATGCGCCAGTTCTTCCCAGGTTTTAGCTTCCCAGGGATTAATTTCACAATTTAGCACCGGTTGGTGCTAAATTGTTTAAAATAAAAAAAATGAGACATGTCACTTATTATTTTTAATGAAACTCAACTCAACTTTTGACTTTTTTGAATTAAGTGTAACCTTCGTTTAAGCTTAAAGCAAACAGAGGCATTGTGCCTCTGTTTGCTTTAAGCTTTTTATGTCATAGCAGAATTGTTAGAGAGCACCTGGTATCATAACCTTCGTTTCCGCTCAAGATCGAGATATAGTACCCGGCAATAAATAATGCACATCGATGCTTAGAATGAAACAGTCGGTTAGCTTCGACTTCGTAGAGCGTTGTCGCTTAAAATTATAACAATGAGAAACCTCACATATCAACTGAGTGACAAAGACAGCGCTCTACGAAACCGAAACTGACCGACTGTTTCATTCTAAGCACGATGTGCATTATTTGTTGCCGGGTACTATACATATATCGTTCAATGCCGCGCTTTGTCTATGAGCGCGAAAATGAGAATAATTTAAATGTAATTATTCCTGCCAGTAGGAATGGGAGTGACAACCATTGCGTTTACAGTTAGACTTTGTCCCACTACCCTTTACCTAGCCTAGCCCTTTAGCCTTTACGGTCTAAATTATTTTTATTTATCTAATTAGGCTCCCAGGGGGATCAAATGTTAAATGATTATACTAGAATGTGCAAAGTTTAGTATCAAGCCGTAAAAATAATCTAAAATTGAATAATAATAGATAGATATTTATTTATTTTTAATTAAATTCTATGTTATTAGGACCCGTATATCTCATTGGTTACGAAGAACAATTATATTAAATAATCACTCCCTTCTCCGTTTTTTAATTACTTTACATAGTGCGTGGTAGTGTCCGGAATCCAAAAAATTGTTCACAGCGAAATTCGAACCCGCGCCTCTCGGAAACCGTCGAAGCGCTCTGACCGCTAAGCCATTCATATGAACGCATTTTTTATTTATTTTCTAAAAATGTCTTTATTAATTTCCCTAACTTGATAAGTATGACTTTTAACTCAAAAATGTCAAAAATTATACTTATCAAGTCTAAACAAACAAACTATTCAAAATTTTCACTCATAAAGAAATTGCTAGAACAAAAATCGAACTAACAACCATCGGTCGTAGTATCAATTGTACCACGATAAAATTTTAAATAAAAATCAAATTCTCCTAATATTTATAACTTAAAGCAAATATCTATCAAAAGAATCTTCTATAATGGATATATGTAACATAATACGTTATTAGAAAAGAAACTTGCAGAGCTTCAGATAGTGGATGGAAGTAAGAGCGATTATACATTGTGATCTATATTTAAACGATAAACTACTTTGGTACGTATTCTTAGACGATTTCTAGGAATTCCTTTGGAACGGAAAATACGATAGGTAAAGCGATGGTAATGAGTTCAATTACCATTTCAGGGAATGGTTAAATTATTTAATTTATATTTTAGTCGTTTTTATCTGCATGCCTGAGAGAGAATAAAAATGAATAAATTAATTAAGAAATTTGTTCCTTTTGAATATTTAATGTGAGGCAATAAATTATCACCATAACGAAAGTAATTACTATAATTTTGGCTCCAAGTTTTAGTGTCAAAAGTACACGAAAACTGAGCTCCGGGTATAAACTAGCTAGAAAGTAAATCCTATTGTAGCGTATACAGAATAGCGTTTGACTAACATGATTGAGGTCGATCTCCATTTGGAGGTATATCAAAATTGTTTTCAATTTTCGTTGAGCTCCGCCTAATATGCGATGTTGCTGTGCTGCTTTCCGCTTTCGGTCCGTAACTATTTTTTTTAGCTTCACGCTGTATCCCACACACAGCAGGGTAGGCAGAGGGAATCTAGTGTTAAGACACTCCGTTCCACAGTTTCCGCTGAATTTGGAGACATAGCATATTACGTGGCTAAACTTAATGCTGCGTTTTGCTTCGACACCAGAGTGAAGGAAATGGAAACATTAAATATTGCCACTCTTTATGTGGGAGTCAAACCCACAACCAGTCACGTCTATGTGCCTCTGCGCCACTAATTAAATAAATTTATTATATCACATTTTTTACAGTCTTATAATCGAATCACTTTAAATTTTTAGCACAACTTTTTCTACAGAAGTTTCGCTTCAAAATGTAATAACTATAACATATTAGAAAAGCAACTTTGCAGAGCTTCGACTAAGAGCGATTAGACATTGTGCTCCATATTTTACGCGACAAACTATTATACTTTGACGCCTATTCATAGAAACTTGTATATTAATAAACTTGCAGCGTGTATTAAATGTAAGTTACAATTTCACTATGTGATATAATGACAGGTACTCTATAGGTACGTTTATTTCAAAAGAAAGAGGGCATATTTTATATAAAATTTTAACATATGTATTCGTTTTATTGAAGTAAAATAGAGGCTGAGTGTCTGACTCATTGGTTGTGGATTCGATTTCCACTCAGAGAAATTATCATAATTTAATGATTTTTTGTGGCCAGTCGTGGCCCAGTGGCACAAGCGTGTGACTGTAAACGATTGGTGTCGAGGTAAAGCGCGGCGTTAAGTTCCATCACTTAACACGCAATGCCTCCGAATTCGGCGGAAAGTGGGGAACGGAGTATCTTAATACTAGGTTCCCTCTGCCTTCCCTGCTGTGTGCGGGATACAGCGCAAGCTGAAAAAAAAAAATATTTTCATTCCACCGCTGTAGCAAGTTAAACTGCGGCATTAAGTTCCGACACTTAACATGTAATTCGAGTGCTAAGTCGAGAAGGGAGTGCCTTGACAATAGGTTCTCTCTATCTACCCTCGTTTGCGAGAAACAATGTTTTTTTTTATTTCAAAGCACTTATAAAGGCCCAGGACTTTTGTAAATGCTTCTAAACAATTTCTAAACTTACGAAAAGCTTTTTTCTAAATGAAGATGATATTAAGTAATTAGTATTTGAGAAGTAGCAATCATGATTAGAATTCACTCAAAGTGTTTCTAAATTCATTCACTGAATTCATAAAAAGTTACATGTCTTTTTTAGTTTAACGCTTTTTTAGATAGAGACATTCAAGATATTCCGTTTTCCATTTTCCACCATTATTCAAAACAGCGTGTTGAGAGACGAACCTTATTCCAAGTTTTCTATTGTTTATCAGGGTAGAAAATAAAAATAGTTAAACTATGATCATTTTACCGAATAGGAATCGAATCCATAATCAATCCTGATTAGAATCAGATATCCATTTATATCCACGATTGCTTCTATAAAGAAATATTTTATTTGATACATTTTACTATAATAAATACAAAAAGTTGTTGCTATAGAAGCAACGAAATCTAGGTTTACATACATATTCCTACAAGTGTTTGTCTAACAAAAAGAAGATATGACGCGACATTGCGATATTTCGATATATTTGCGATATTGCGATATGCCTTCTATTTGACATTTATCGTGTCTTCGTAAATTTGCACGTATTTCGTATTTTATGTGTCTGTTTACCGCAAATATGCTTACTTTTGTTTACCATATTGGTATATGCTACTTCAAAGAAAGCAAATTTAATTTAGAAGCGAAGAAAAATAATGTTTTAAGAATAAATATTATTTTCCCTTAGTTTCTCTTATGGAATATTACTGAGTGAGTTATGAAATGATGACTGTTTTGATTTTGTTTGTTTTTAAGCAAATAGAAAGTCTACGTAGATGAATAATCTAATATCGTAATAATTTTTAATTAAAAGATAAAGTTAGTGGTAGTTGCATAAATAATGTTTTTTATTTTTATGTTGACATGAAATATGTCATTTTAGCAAAATTGATTGAGGCTTGCTCTCAAAAATAAATAAAAATCAGAGATAAATTTGAAGACTGCTGACACAGTGTAAATTTAAGTATATTTTAAGTTCAATTCAAATGGGAAACTGATTGTAATATTACAAATAATAATAAAGTATCTTGACTAGACTCTCTGACTATCTTCTTATATGGAAAAAGCGTAAAACTGAAAATAATAATAAATTCACTTTAGATACATTTATTACATTGAGTATAGTTTTCAACCTCCACCACCTCCACTATCACTTTCAGTTAGCAGTTCTTTGTTCATGAATTCTACGATATCCATATTTTCTTACACATATAAAAGTGAAAGTGTGTTTGTTTATTCGTACATTTTTCAGGTCGCAACGTAGCGAGGTTATGTTATGGTTTTGTTGAGTAGAGATAGTTAGGAGGTTGGAGAGCGACGTAACCTAATTTTTACTGCAGTAAAACATGTTATTCCCATGGAGAAAACCATAGAATCTATGAATTGCTATATATTTTTACATAGATTTTCGTGGAATTTCGAAGAAAAGCATTATAATTGTAGTTTTCATTATATTATGTTAACGCATTGGATCCAAGCCTAGTGTTATTTTGCCGTCGTAGTTAGTAGAGTATATACAAAACTGTAATAATCTATAAGCCATTATTAATAATGATAAATTGTAATAGTATATCCCTGTAATATGTATATTGTGTATGTGTTATGTTGAATTTGTATTATACTTTATACTAGGAGCCCGTTCACGGCTTCCCATATGTATTAGATAACTATAACTTCTTCGTATTTTCTAAGGGCCTCGCTGTTGTTGTTTTTATATCTCACACAAATGTTCACACCCTATTTTAGCCCCTTAGGGCTTCTATTATTGAAAAAAGGGAGATTATGCGTTATTAACTATTTATTATTTTCATTAACCTAACTATCTCCCGGAGAAGATTTATCAAAATCGGTTAAGCGGTTTAAATTTTTCATACAAAGTTTAATCCGTTATTCAAACCTTTAAGGGACCTCTTTTTTGAAAAAATAAGTAGCCTATGTTCGACTCTGGATTTTCAAATAGTTAAACGTTCCAAAGTCCATACGAATCAAAATGGTAGGTTAGTTGTGAAAAAATAATCAGTACACAGACTGAAGGACGGGCAGACTTTCGTATTAATAATTTTAGTGTAGATAACGTAAATGATAGATTTATCCTTATATACATACATATCCTTAGAGCATATTAATAAAATTTGTATTACTAAAGGAACATCATATTTCAATCCTGTCAATAGGGCATGATGGAACTTTCATATTTAGAAGTTAGGAGGATTTTTCGCAACTTTTTCTTTGTTCGATGATCTATCGTTTTCGTAACACGAGTTTAATCAAATGCTATTGAACATTTACTTTATTTTACTGATAGAAGTTTTACATACATATCTGGTGTTTTAGTACATTATAGTAATATACTAAAATACCAGATGATATATTTGAACTGGAATAGTAATTTTATTTTTATTCTTTTTTTAGCTTCACGCTGTATCCCGCACACAGCAGGGTAGGCAGAGGGAATCTAGTGTTAAGACACTACGTTCCCCACTTTCCGCCAAATTCGGAGGCTTTTGCGTGTTAAGTGGTTTTACCTCGACACCAGAGCGAAGAAAATGAAAATATTAAATATTTCCATTCCTTGAATGGGAACCCACAACCAATCGTTTACAGTCACACGCTTGTGCCACTGGACCACGACTGGCCGCTGGTTCACAACTCACCACGCTATTCTTAATTTACCACGCTATTCTTAATTTACAACAAATGTGAAAAGAAAATAATTTACATATAAAATGACTTCCAGTCGCCAGGTAGCCAGTCGTGGCGCAGTGGCACAAGCGTGTGACTGTAAACGACTGGTTGTGGGTTCGATTCCCACTCGAGGGGTGGAAATTATATTTCCATTTTCTTCGCTCTAGTGTCGAGGTAAAGCGCGGCGTTAAGTTCGCAAGCCTCCGAATTCGGCGGAAAGTGGGGAGCGGAGTGTCTTAACACTAGGTTCCCTCTGCCTACCCTGCTGTGTGCGGGATACAGCGTGAAGCTAAAAAAAATAAAAAATAAAAAAAAAGTATAATCATTTCCATCGAACCCACGTCCGTCACGTCGTACTCAGATGTTGTCTCATGGTCAACAATTGGTTCAATGATCTTAGTAGGTACTATAAATATATTTTATTTTTCAAAATTCACCGCAAGAACTGCCCAAAAAATCAATGTGAGAGTTGTTTCAAACCTATTCTTAAATCTACAAAACTCAACTGTCTTTTTCATGGAATCTTTATTTATTTATTTATTTGTTAGATTCACCAGTGGCAATTACATTTGACAATACACTTTTTATATATTTCTTTAATCTTATATCTAAACGCATTATCTTTTAAGATAAGTATCACATGCACAAATGTGTTCATTTAACATACATTAAATTATTTAAAATTTAAACACAGAAAAAAATCAAATTAAATCTAAGAGTATAAAAAAGAAGTGAAAATTAATAAAATAATAATTGAAAAATACTATCATGAATATACTTCTCTTTCTTATAAACTTTGATTCCATATTTTAAGCTCTCAGGGGATGATTTTTTTGAAAAAACTACTGTTGTCCCTGTATCTTAAACTATTTTCGTTCCGAATTTAACTAAAAACGTAACAGAGATATGAACAGACATTCATATTTATAATATTAGTATGAACTTTTAAGAATACACTACATTTTTATGTTAGCTGAAACGTAAATACATCATTACTCTATTGGATCAGCGATACTTTATTCTGATTTTAGGTTTTATTAATTCAGTATATTGTCAGTCATTAATTAATTAAAAAAAATATTTGTACTAAATATAGAGTGTGTATATGTATAGGAAGGTTTTTACTTAAGTTCTTGCTATTTGGAATTTATGGTTGGGGTTTTATAAATTGCACGTTTTTTATATCTTTTTTCTGTATTTAAATATCGTTTCTCTTTACAAAACATCAATCTGGTCTTTCATTTCATTAGCTTCATGCTTTTGCCCGTGTAGCCAGAGAGAACCAAATACCAAGTAACTCCGTCAATACTTTCTGCCTGAAATTGAGACATTGTGTTTTGTGCGGCGGAACTCAACGCCGTGTTTTTAGGGACCAAAGAAATGAAAGTAATATATAGTCAGGGGCCAGTCGTGGCGCAGTGGTCCGAACGTGTGACTGTCAACGACTGGTGGGTTCGATTCCCACTCGAGGTGTGGAAATATTTAATAATTCCATTTACCTTTGCTCTGGTGTCGAGGCAAAGCGCGGCGTTAAGTTACGCCACTTAACACGCCTCCAAATATGGCGGAAAGTGGGGAACGGAGTGTCTTAACACTAGATTCCCTCTGCCTACCCTGCTATGTGCAGGATACAGCATGAAGATATTGAGTGGAAAATGGACCCACAACCATCTCGTTTAAATACAGACACCGTTCCACAGTTTAATGAATTAATATCACGTATAAACACAGGTTTAGCCAGGTATTTTTATTATCGCTACACGATATATATAAAAATACAATATGTTGATATATCACCACACCTTCCTGTACTGCCTATAATTTCCTTCCTTATATAATATATTGGGGGAAACAAACAAAATCGAAGATAAACCGGACTGTGTAGAACAGTTTCATTTTATGGTGAAAGTAGCATTCGTTTAAACATTCAAGTTCGGAAAGGGTCGAAGAAATTGTTTGTTGTTTACATCGTAGCATTATTTCAAAGGGATATCTGTATTTGTGGCCCCTGAAGGTATAAAATCCTCTTTTGAATATTTCTATTGTTTAACTGCATTAGATTATCGTAGCGCAGTGGTAAACGTGATTGGTTGTGGGTTCGATTCCCACTTGGAGGCATGATTATTTTCATTCTCCCGGTCTAGTGAGACACGCAGCATTAAGCCTCGTCACTTAGCACGCAATATCTTGATTTCGTGCCGAAGGTGGAAAAAGGAATCCAAAGCAGAGACATTGTATGTTGAGCGGCGGAACTAAACGCCGCGTTTATCTTAGGTATAGAAATAATTTAAATAAATGAAAATAATTTAAATGAAATCGAACCCATAACCATTTGTATATAAAGTCAGACGCTGTTTCACTGCGCCACGATAGCCTCAAGAATCTAAAATTATTGATAGAACAAAAGACACTAAAGATGTTATTGTTTGTGTGTGTATCTAGCTTTTAACCCAGTTTGATATTTCCTTCAAGAATTTCAGCCAGTAAAAGTTATTTTAACTGGAGCTATTTCTTTTACAAATTGTTCTACTGAATGTATATATTATTATCATTGTAATTTTATATATTTTCATGTATATATATTTCATTGTACTTGATTATAAATATCGGGGTCATCGTGGTGTCGTTGTGTTTGACTGTAACAACGATTGGTTGTGGGTTCGATTCTCGCTTGAATGATTATAATTTAATTATTTTCATTCCTCCATTCTGGTGACCAAGATGAAGCGGGTCATTGAGGCTCGCTACTCAAAATGCAATGTCTTAAATTCAGACGAAAAGTGGTATTTGATATGGATATTCCCGCACTTTTGTTAAGGTGGAACTACGAGTACTATTTTTTACTATTTTAATATATATATTTTTTAAATTTAATGGTCATTTCAACAAAATTCTTAGAGAAGCATTAAGGGGTCGTTAGATAACTTGTAGGTATGCGTTTGTGTTCCGTATATGATACTAAAACCAAAAGTAAACAAAAAACTTGGTCAATTTATTGTATTTATATGTTAGTCGGAAAAAGCAGTTTATGTCTAAACTCGGTGGAATAGAAACGTTAAATTTCATTATATTTTGTTACAGGTCTGACGTTAAATCTCGGCGAGGCTCGTAAAACTGACAGGTGAAGAAAATATTACCTGTTTTCGTCGGGGGGTCCTACTTTCGCAATAATGAACGAAACGAACGCCAGCTACCCGTATATACTTAATGACACAGAAAAATTCAGGAACGATTCGAATGTACCCACGCCGTCGCCTCATATACCAGGATATGAGAACATAATTGATAATAAATGGGTTCAAGCTATATTTTGTGTGATTTACACGATTATTTTCGTATTGGGCTTGCTGGGAAACTTGTTAGTTTGTTTCGTCGTCATCAGAAACAAGGCGATGCAAACTGTTACTAACCTATTTATAACTAACCTAGCTTTATCAGATATTTTACTTTGCCTATTTGCAGTTCCATTCACTCCGCTCTACTCCTTCCATGGCTCGTGGAGTTGGGGTTCGATTTTGTGTCACATGATGCCTTTCGCGCAGGGCTGCAGCGTATACATATCAACACTAACACTTATGTCTATTGCTATAGACAGATTTTTTGTAATTATATACCCGTTTAGGCCGAGAATGAAGATCGAGACCTGCATCTCCGTTATAGTCATGATCTGGACTTTCTCTGTGACCGTGACTTTACCTTACGCTATATTCATGACCTATTACGATATAAAACTCGGCAGATTTTGCGAAGAAACATGGCCGAGTGAAAAGCTTAGGAGAATATTCGGTTCAGTCACATCCACCCTGCAATTTGTCTTCCCATTCACAGTGATTGCGTTCTGTTATACATGTGTCAGCTTCAAATTGAACGATCGCGCTAAAGCCAAAGCGGCCAGTAAAAACGCTAGAAAAGAAGAGTTCGATAAGAATAGAAAGCGTCGTACGAACCAAATGCTTATTGCTATGGTTACGATTTTCGGTTTATCGTGGCTGCCTTTGAACGCGACAAACTTGTACAACGATTATTATATATACGCGATCCATTCCAAGTACTATTTTCTTATATTTTTCATGTGTCACGTAGTCGCCATGTCGTCTACTTGTTACAACCCTTTTATTTACGCTTGGATGAACGAGAACTTCAGAAAGGAGTTCAAACAATTGATACCCTGTATTGACACAGCTGGGCATCTTCGCAGCAATATTCCATTAGAGCAATTAGGCGTCGGTCAGTCTGAGAAGACGTTCAATGGAAACACTACAACAGATAGTTATTTAGGATCTAGCTCTCAAAGATCTACTTCGTTTAGACATAAAAGGAAGCCGAGTGCTGCGGCAGACGTGGAAAAAAGTGGGGTGGAATTAAATGAAGATTTGTTAACCGTTGATGTGAAACATTGTCATATTTCAACGAGTTATAATTTGAGACGAGAATCTGTTAAGCTGCGGTTGATCAATGAGGAGTCCTTCGACGGGTCCCCGACGCAGAGTCAGTTCTAACGGTTGATTTCATGGGTAAGTTTTATTAATTAACGCTTATTATTTTTATTACTCTATAGGTAAATGTTTATATTTGAAATAGAGGTGCATAATATTTACAGTTATTCACACACTTTGTACACTCGAAATATAAAAATATATATGCATAAAATATAAAAATTGAACGTAGTGGTTTTTGATTTACTATGTGACGAATATAATTCGATTAAAAAATATTTTTAGAAAACATACTAATAATTGCATAGTAATAAATGCAGCGGGATACAAATCTGCACCTTTTGGAAACTGTCCAATATCTCTGACCGATACGGATTTTATAAGATCGTTCCGGCTCTTATACGCTTATCACAACTTATTTTTATTGCCAGCAGCTACTTATCAAATTGTTTTTTTTTTTCAATTTTTAAAAATGGTATTTAATTTCCTAAGTTTGTGAATGAATAACAGTTAAAAATATTAAATTCGGCTTTTTAAAATAATTTTCTTTACAGGCACGGCCATGGCGACGCGGACATGCCCAAGTATGAAGGAAAAGTGAAATGAAAACAAGGATAGTGTTGGGCAAAATTTAATTGCAATTAATAATTAAATATTAACGAATAGCCATTTGCTCGTGCGAAAATCACAATTACAATTAATTCATTGTTAATTACAATTAAAATTAATTATTTTTTACCAGGCCAGTTTGTGGCCAGTCGTGGCCCAGTGGCACAAGAGTGTGACTGTAAAAGACTGGTTGTGGGTTCGATTCCCATTCGAGGAGTGGAAATTATATTTTCCATTTTCTTCACTCTGGTGTCGAGGTAAAGCGCGGCGTTAAGTACCGCCACTTAATACGCAAGCCTCCGAATTCGGCGGAAAGTGGGGAATAGAGTGTCTTAACACTAGGTTCCCTCTGCCTACCCTGCTGTGTGCGGGATATAGCGTGAAGCTATTTAATTTTTTTATATATTTTTTACCTAATTGTGACTTTTATATGATTACCAAATAATGAATTGTTAATATTTAATTGTTAATTGCAATAGATTTTTTTGTTTAACACTGACACAAGAGATCCCAATATTTTTGGAATATATTTTTTGTACCAATCATCTTTGCTATCGTAATTTTGACTATGAAACTTCAATACGCTTATGAATTTTGATGAGAATTTGTCGTGTGAGTTCTATTTAAATGAATAGAGTTAAGGTTAGATTGCACTACTTGTTAGTACCACTGCCACTTGGTCCCTTTTCACGTAGGATTATTAAAATATGAATTAAATTATTAAAAAAAGGTTATTATTATAGATTTTAAAATAAATTATTAAATTTATACATTAATAATAAAAAAATATTTATATTATAATGTAAATTGACAGTTTCTTGACATATTTTTTCGTTACAATTTGATTAAATGAATTTAAATCAACGGTTAGTTATTAAGTGTTAAAATATCAAAAATAATTAGTAGAACATTTGAATTTTTTCATAAAAAGTGAAAATGAAGAATGAACGTATAAAAGAAAAATAAATTTAATTTTGTTTTTGTTATTTTGAATAAAAAATAAATTTAATATATTTCTTGCATTAATTAGTAGTTGTTTTAAATGAAAATTAGTAATATAAGTGGCTATATCTGGATTAAGAGAGAGATTATTTGTTAAGCTTTTCTTACTAATTTCCTAGAGATTCTAAAGTTTCTTAAAATAATCGGATTAATCATATATTTTGGTATTTATTCTAAAATATAAATTAGTGGAGAACGGAGTGTCTTAACACTAGCTTCTCTAAAACCCTTAGTTCAACACACTTTGCAGTAGTTCGTGGTCACAAATAGACCACCACACGGTTTTTTTATGGTATGCACTATTAAAATAAACCCGATTTTCTTTGCATTTGATAAATTTGTATGTCGAATTTTAAAAAACAAATTTAATAAGTAAAATAATGAACTTATTAAAAAAAATCAGATCTTATGAAAAATCTTCTAGATAACTAAAATTTGCTGTGAAATTGTAAATCATCAATTTTTAATTATTATTATAAATAAATAAATAAGTATAATTAAATTATTAAGTAAAATAAATAGATGAGCACTGTTTTTTCAAAGTCGAGTATATTTTTGAGTGACCAATAAATTGAGTGATCAAGTAACTAGAAATACAATATTAAAATATTTTTAAAGATTTTTAAAGTGTTATTCCATACTAAGGAAAACTGAAAAAGACATTTAGAAAACGTATAGCTTTTTTAACAACAACTAAGTAACAAAAATAAGCTTAATGTTTTATAAAGCGTATAAGAATTTCGACGCAGCAGGTAGTAGAACGCATGGCGCAGTGGTGAGAGCGTCTGGACGGTATTCAGGAGGCGCGGGTTCGAATCCCGCTGCGTTCAAATTGTTATACGGTTTCTAAATGTCTTTTTTATTAAAATTTTTTCTTCCACTTATTAGCATTGCCTACAAATTAAACAGCTATGTATTAATAAAAGAAAAAATACTCATTTTATTTAAATAATAAACACAGATATAAATTAAAAGAAAATAACTTTTTTCTATAATATTAGAAATAAATATAATATATTGCACGTTTTAATAAGATTTTTAAATATCGTATTGAAATATATAAAATATAAACATATTAAGCACTCGTATGAAATATGTTTATTGAACAACTATAGAATTATTTAATAATAATTGTAGAATAAAGTGGTTTGACTGAAAGCACGATTAGTGGAGTTATCGAGTTCATATCCCGTTTGGGGCAAAAAATGTATTTAAATCTTAAATTATTAAGTAAAGATAAATTAATATTATTAATATGAATGTGCATGTCTCTCATCCTATAGAACAACAATGTAATTAGAAAAAAAAGGTTTTATTTGACGTTAAAGGTTTGCTTGCTACAGATTTCTAATGAATTTATTATACAAAGTTTTTAGTATATTATTAAAATAATAGAAAATACATGATATTTTCAGCTTGAAGTTATAAGCTCTAAAAATGTTCCCCTGAAAAACAGCTAAAACGTAATTACGCCAATGTTCTATTGGAAGAGAGTTACGAGTAAAGTTGACATTTGACATGACATTTAAAAATCAATTTATTAATCCAGTACAAAAATCTTAGACTTGAAATATTTATAGTTATTCTTCTACCAATAAGCATATTTATTATTTTTTTTATCGACTGAACAGAGAAATAAAGAGAGAAAACATAGGCTGCAAATTATAGAATTCTGGTATTCCTCTTAATTTTCGGGAATTTCAGAAAATTCTTTCATAGAATCACTAAAAGAGACTAACTCCATTCATTCTTTATGAATCTACATTAAGAATTTCTCATCAATCACAGTAATGCAGTAGTTTCGTCTGTACGTTGTCTGTGAGTGACGACGAAATAGTGATGAGACTCAAGTAAGATTGTATGACTCGAGTCACTCGAGTAATTTTTTGAGTTTTGTTTGCAATTTGAGTGTCATTTTTTAGCTATTTTAAACATATCTCTATTTTAGTTATAGTATATATATTTTAGTTATTTTTAATTGGTGGATCGAGTTTATTGCATTGGCGCTGCTATTTAATGCATGAACTCGAGATTTCTTTTTTTTACTCGAGTACGAATTTGACATTTTCACTCGAGTGACTCGAGTAAAACAAGAAACGCATTACTACGACGAAATAGTCAATATATTAGTTACATATTATACATACATACTTATTATTCACATATCACGCTCTCAGAATAAAAGTGTCATAACTTAAAATTTTCAATTTTATTAAAGAATATCGATTTATTATCAGTTTTGAAGACAATTAGAAATTATAAATAAAAAGTTAGACCACTTTCATTCTGTAGGACTAAGCGTCAATTTTAAACTACCTGATTTCCTGAAAACATAGACTACAACAAAATAAATTGCAAAAAAAGGCATAAGAATTAAAAGAAATGTACGTAGTGTTTTAGTTCCACACAAATATAATAATGTGTAGATTAAATTACAAAAAATATGACATTATTGGTGTTAAAGTCGAAAATAAATTTTAAATTCTAAATTAAAATTAGACATAGTTTTTAGGATTTCCTGAAGAATTTATGTATAATAAATATATTAACATATATATAAATATTATATACATAATATGCACATTGATTATTTTAAAGCGAAGTTAAATAAATCAATAAGTGAGACATCTTTTAAATTCTTTGCCATACTATTTTTCATTTTACGAATATTTCAATGTTCGTATAGCCGATTGTAAAACTTAATATCCTATGTGTGTCGTTGTCGTAGGTATTTTGAGAAACCCTGGTCGGTTTGTTCTACTAAAGCATAAAAACTGAAATAATTAAAATCAACACGCAAAGCCTCCGAATTCGGCGGAAAGTGGGGAACGGAGTGTCTTAACACTAGGTTCCCTCTGCCTACCCTGCTGTGTGCGGGATATAGCGTGAAACTATTAATTTTTTTTTTTTTAAATCCCAAGTCGAGATTGAACCCGCTACCATCGTGTTTCGAGTTAGGAAGAAAGATAAGTGTAAATAAGTATTCAGCCTTTTCCTTCAATTTCTTATAGATGCGAGACGTAAAATGGAGAAGATATATAGATTACCATGTTATACATGTATTTGTATGTGAAATTTTTATATATAGTATTTATATATATATTTAATATTTAACTTTAAATTGTTTTTCGTTATACAAGAAAACTTTACATTTTCCGTTCATTATACATTTTACATTTTACATTCTTTATTAACTTTTAATATATTATTGTTACAAAAAATAATAAAATGTACTTTTTGTATTGCAGAAGTAGTGACTTAGGAAAAATATTTAATTTTATTTTATCTAAAAAAAATACAATGTAATAGTCATATTTTTACCTCATATTTTGTATTTACGTACCGCCCTGAATATATCTGCAGTATATTCATATTGCAGCTATATTCACAGTGATCTTGACATTTGACATTTATGACAGATCTGACATTTATACATTCAAAAATCTCAAATATTCAAAATATAAATAAAATATGAAAACCTTAATTTAAATAATGTTTATAATTTTCTAGTACCTTGTAGCTTCGCACAAATTCTTAAAAATAAGAACACTGTACTTGTCCTAAATATGTACCAATACGATGTGATTCAAATAGAGCAATACATTATACTTTACCTTTATGATATAAGAGAGTCTTGTTTTTTTATAAAAAATAGTTACAATTATTAATTATATTGTAATACGATTTTGAAATATGGTAGACAATTTATTAATAAATCATCCCCCAAATTATTTTTGTTTTATTTTATTAATAAATTAGAAGAACCCTTACTAACTAGTTCCATTTTTTTTTTTTTTTAGCTTCACGCTGTATCCCGCACACAGCAGGGTAGGCAGAGGGAACCTAGTGTTACGACACTCCGTTCCCCACTTTCCGCCGAATTCGGAGGCTTGCGTGTTAAGTGGCGGAACTTAACGCCGCGCTTTACCTCGACACCAGAGCGAAGAAAATGGAAATATAATTTCCACTCCTCCAGTGGGAATCGAACCCACAACCAGTCGTTTACAGTCACACGCTTGCGTCTCTGGGCCACGATTGGCCACAAAGTTCTTTTTTCAGCTTAATATTTTTCCCGCATCGCAGAGATTAATAGAGAAAATCGATTTTGAAATAAAACTATTTTTAACTGGATTAATTGCGTATATTTTTGGTATTTGTAAATACATTTTTAGAAAACCTAACGGTTCGAACACTTTAAAGTAATTCGTGGTCACGGGGAGTCTACCCGGTTAAAAAAGTTTTTATTTAAAATTATAATTGCGAATATAAAAGATCTTTTTACAGATAATCTAGTGTTATAAACACTATTTTCCGCTAATCGCTCGAAGCCGAAATATTGGACGTTAAGTAGCAAAACATCGCCTTTGACATTAAGTTGACTTGAATGAAACCTATTATTATTTACAGCTCTACCATTTTTCCGCATAGCAGAGTAGTTAGAGATCATCTGAGTTTAGAGGTTAAAACAACGCAGAGTTTAGTATAATCGAATTTCTCGTAAGGCGAGAGAGAGACTAAAAAAATAGAAAAGTAAATCGCTCTTATATAGCAAAGTAAAGAACAGGATTATTTTATTTACTTAGCAATGTAAATTTATGATAATCATAGGTGTCGAGGCATTCCGTTCCCCAATTTCTAGCCGAATTCGAGATACTATGCGGAAATCAACGCCACACTTTGTCTTACCACAGTAGGTAAAAAATAATGAAAATATAATCATTTCCCTGACTAGGATTTGAAGTCACTACCATCGCATTATTCATTCCCACTGCAACACTACTCTAAAAAGATTATTAAATTAAATCACAAGACACGCTATACACAAAATGTCCATACGAGGTTTAAACCTCACAGTACTAAAAGCGGTTAGACACGTGTTCTAATTAATTTACATTTACTTTGTTTGCAGCGCCCTCACTAACCCAGTTAACTTCCTGGGACCTGTTGTTTGATAACTAAATATTTTGTTATAGTATATTGTGCTAGCGGCGTCGCTTGCTTGTTCCTCTTTGTAGTTATTAATAAGATGTTTTGTAATTAATAGTGTGGCCAGTCGTGGCCCAGTGGCACAAGCGTGTGACTGTAGACGACTGGTTGTGAGTTCGATTCCCACTCAAGGAGTGGAAATTATATTTCTATTTTCTTCGCTTTGGTGTTGAGGTAAAGTGCGGCATTAAGTTCCGCCACTTAACACGCAAGCCTCCGAATTCGGCGGAAAGTGAGGAACGGAGTGACTTAACACTAGGTTCCCTCTGCCTACCCTGCTGTATGCGGGATACAGCGTGAAACCAAATTTTTATACGTTTTCTTTAAATGTCCTTTTTTAATTCAAATAGCTTAGGCAAATTCTAAGAAGCTGATCGGTAAGATTCACTGGCTAAATAATATTTTTATGAAATTATATATTAAAAAAAAGACTATAAAAATTTAAACTACGATAGTAAGATAGAATTAACTGCGATAGTATAATAGAATTTCGCCTTACTCGAATGTAGCGTGAAGCGTAAAGCGTGAAGCTAAAAAAAATATTCTATAAATGAAACTCAAATGACGCTTAAGACTTTTCCACGAACTTAATTTATTTCCTGTTTATCTTATAAGATACTAGAAAATGAGAAACAAATATGAAAATTTAATAGAAAAATAGAATAATGCAATGAAATTGTTATCAAAATTGGTTTATTTATAGATCATCCTCTGGGAAATTTCTTGGTCCTTGTAAAGGCAATTACTGGTACAGCCTTCTTGCTCTGCGCTCACATCAGATGGAGCTAAATTATTATTATCTCGAGGATATTGAATTAAATGAAATTGTCACAAAGTTAATTTATGAAATTAATTGTTTATTAATATTATGAGGCTGTTGTGAAGGAGCGAGATAGCGTCTGACTGACTGAGGCACTGGTTGTGAGTTCGATTCCCACTTGGAATGATTATATATTTTTAAACATTTTTAAAGTATTATTCCACGCTTCGGAAAATTGAAAAAGACATTTAGAAAACGCATAAAAATTTGAACGCAGCGGGATTCGAACCCTCGCCTCCTGAATACCGTCCAGGCGCTCTTACCACAGAGACATGCATTCTACTATAAGCCGCGTCGAAATTCTTACACGCTTTTTATAACAATTCTCTCTACAAAGATGCTAACAACAAAAATAAGTTGTAATAAAAAGCGTATAAGAATTTCGACGCAGCGTATAGGTAGAACGCACGAATACGTTTTCTAAATGATTATTATATATTATTTTCATTTCCTCGTTCTGGTACCTAAGGCAAAATGCGGCGTTAAATTGTGCATTTTAATATACATTGTTTCGATTTTCAGGCAGGAAGTGGAGAACAGAATGTCAAAACACTAGATTCTCTCGACCTACTCTACTAGCTGTCTATCCTATGCGGGAAAAAGCTGAAAAATATTAATCTTTTGCTTTATGCTCTTAGATTGCTTTTTTCTTAAAACATTTAAGTGACGTTGTTCTCTTTATTTATGTGTTTTGTCTTTTCAAATAGTGAGGTATCTCCATTTTTTTGAGATATGCAGAGAGAATGTTTTGCTTTAGTTTTGTACTTTGTGTAATTTTGCTTCAATTTCTTTATTTATTTTATTAATATTAAATAATATAATATTTCGCATTGCCAATATATTAAATAAAAATATATTATATTAAAAGTAAAAGTATTTGTATTTAATGCAGAAACTACCTATATAGCAGTTAAAACACTTAAACTTCTAGTAACTCTTTTAAGATTAACCTTGACCAAAAATATTGGCTACTGTGACTGAGTTGTCGTCATGATGGTCGTGGGTTCACTCTTAAGTTGTGAAAATGATTTAATTTTAATAATCTTCATCTTCCTGCTTTGGTAAGATAAATTACCGCGTTGAGTTCCATCACGTATCATATATTATCTCGAAATGGCGGTAAGCGGAAAACGGAGTGTCTTAATACTACATTTTCTTACCTACCCTAAGAAGAAGTACCTTGCTACCGTTTACCTTGTAATTGCAACCCATTATTAAATAATCTATTAACCATACCAAAGAATTGAATATACAAAATTTAATTATTTATATATTTAATTTAAGTTTCCAACATTCATTATTTCAACTTCAAAGCGTAATGTTCCCGGGCTATTATAGGAATGAGCGAACGAATTGCATGGTAGCCGGCGGTGCGAACGGAATTTTGTTAATTTGAATTCTGCCCGACCGATAATACTAAATTCATTTACTGCTAACTATTAAGAACCTTTAGATTTTATTGTTGCGAATGGTGAAATAAAAATAACTTTCAAAGTAATTACTTTAAGTAACTAAGGTTAATATGAAATTAGTTAAAAAAAGTAAATGTACATATTTAAGAAGCCGTAGTGACCGTCTGACTGTGGATGCCATGGTTGTGGTTTTGATTCCCACTTGAGGAAATTAAATATTCAATATTTCCATTTTATTCGTTTTGATGCCCAAGCAAAGCGCGGTGTTGAGTTCCTTCACTTACCACGTAACGCGTTCAGAATTCATTGGAAAACAGGGAACGAAGTGTCTTAACTAGGTTCCCTTTGCCTACCCTGAGGTGTGCGGGATTCAACGTGACGCTAACAAAGATAAAAAAAATAAACATATTTTAATTCCTTGTCTTGTCATCCACGATATGCTGACACAGATAAATGATTTAAATTACGTATAAATATAATCCTCTCCCCTAGAGGGAATCAAACCTAATCTCAATTGCGTCTACAGTCAGACGCTGTCCCATTGCCTCGCAGTGGCTTCAATTTAACATATGTACATGCATATAGGACTTTCCTTCCACACGCCACTCAACTGTGGAATGGCCTACCGGCGGCATTGTTTCCAGGTCGATACGACATGAATACCTTCAAAAGGCGCGTTTACCTCCATCTCAAAGGCCGGCAACGTCCCTGTAGCTCCTCTGGTGTTACACGGGGCCGTGGGCGGCGGTGTTCACTTAACACCAGGTGACCCGAACGCTCGTTTGCCTTATCCTTTCCATAAAAAAAAAATATATCCAATTAGAGGCGAGTCGAATACTACTAATAATATTACTTTGAATAACTGAAGAAAAATGTGATAGTTATGAATTCGATTCCCACTCGAGGGAATGATGACATTTAAATTTCTCCGCTACCTAAAACGCAGAAGAAGAACTAACGCTATCCAATGTCTTATAGACGGTAAAGGGAGAAGGGTCTTGACACTAGGTTCTCTCTGAATATCCTGTTTTCCGGAAAAAGCGTAAAGCTGAAGCTACAAAAAAATAAAATACTTAATAATTATAAGCAAAAGTAGGTTACAATCAGTGGCCTTAATTTATCATTTCAAGTCTGTTATTACCGAAACCGGAGCCGCTCGTTACCATTCCGTCTCTAAATAAATAATGTATTGAGATGTTTACAAGCCGTTTTCATTTATTAATTATCTATATCATGTAATTTTGGATACATTTTTGGATTGCGGCTAGTCGTGGCGCAGAGCCACAAAGTGTGACTGTAAAGCGACTGGTTGTGGGTTCAATTACCACTCGAGGAGTGGAAATATTTATATTTTCTTCGCTCTTGTATCGAGGCAAAGCGCGGCGTTAAGCTCCGCCACTTAACATATAATGCCTCCGAATTCAGCGAAAAGTGGGAAACGGAGTGTCTTAACACTAGGTTCCCTCTGTCTACCCTGCTGTGTGCGGGATAAAGCGTGAAGGATACGTGGCGATTTTGGATTCGTTTAAACACGTCTAGTGTTCAACTAAATGCTCAATTCAGTAGTGGTGGTGTCGGTAGTAGTGGGACAGTGGGATAGCGTCTGACGTACACACGATGGTTATGAGTTCGATGCTGACTTGGAAAAATGATAATGTATTGTTTTTATTTTTCCTTTTTGGCACCTAAGACAAAGCGTGGCGTCACGCTCCGCCATTCAACAGGCAATTTCTGGATTTCCGGTGAGAACAGAGTGTTTAACATTAGACCCGCGCTGATTATCCTGCTATACGAGAGAAAGTGTAAAGCTTTTTTTTCATATATTTTTTATTCAATTCTATTTTGTAATTATGACGCTTCGAACATGGTAGCAATGCAAATATCACTTTGCCAATGTCACGTTATATGAAGAACACACGACGGAGATTGATCGAAAAATAAGAGGAAAGTTAGACTAGAGGCCATCGTGTCGGGGCAATTACTCCCAGCGTTTGACTGTAATCGTAAATGGTTGTAGTTTCGATTTCCACTAACAGAAATTGTAATAATTTAATTATTATTTTTTTAAATTCTAGTGAACAAGACTAAATGCGAGGTTGTGGTCCGCCAATCAACGCCTTTTTGGCGGAAACTGAAGAACAGTGACGTGAAGAAGACAGTGTTTTGCTACTAGGTACTCTTCAACGGAAAAAAACGTAAAGCTGATAATAAATTACACTATTTTAGATTAAACGTAAAGAAGTGATTCGGTTTATTACTGCAATTTTCACCTATAACAATAGAGGGAAATGTATACGGTGTATATAACACCGTCATAGATAAGTGGCCAGTCGTGGCCCAGTGGCACAATCGTGTGACTGTAAACGACTGTGGTTGTGGGTTCGATTCCCACTCGAGGAGTGGAAATATTTAATGTTTCCATTTTCTTCGCTCTGGTGCCGAGGTAAAGCGCGGCGTTAAGTTCCGCCACTTAACACGCAGTGCCTCCGATTTCGGCGGAAAGTGGCGAGTGGAGTATCTTAACACTAGGTGCCCTCTGCCTACCCTGCTGTGTGCAGGATACAGCGTCATAGATAAGTAGGTATTCAATAATATTTTACAAGGATGTGAACTTATAATTGCTATATTATATATATATATATAGAGAACTAAACAGGAACATAAACAACGATTAACTGTCACAGATTGGATGGATGTTCGTTCAAACGCTATCGTAAATTGTACAGGAAACCTATCAGTATTGACGATCAACGTGTCACAGTTAAAAGCTTAAGTTAACCTAAATATTTTGATATTTTGTTACTTTTTTAAAAAGACAGTGTTTATTTTTTATTAAATTATGGTTCAAATTCAAATAGTCTTTATTAACAAACATAATTTCACAATAAATATAAAATAGTAGACATCAGTAAATTGGTTGTAGTCGTTTGTTGTGCTACTCAGCATAGGCCTCCCCCAGACCCCTCCATAGCTCACAATCATGTCATCCTCCCATCTACGAGCAGGTCTTCCTCTTTTCCGTTTACCTTTACCTTTCCGTTTTCTAAATTATGATTATATCCCTAAAAAAAGGAAAGTCGTAATTATTATGCGTGCATTTAAAGATATAGTAATAATAATGGGGAATGAAATGTCTTAACACGAGGTTCTCTCCGCTTAACCTGTTACGCGGGTAATCAATCGCAATTTTCTTTTTTATTTATAATATTTTCTTTCTATTTTAAGTTTTCTATTTTATTGCTTATTGTTAATTTTGAAATCTTGTAATATTTGGTACTAATCAAGTTAATTATTCAAAATGTGATTTTAATTTCTATCTTTTGTATGTTTTTGTTGTGAAATATATATTTTTTTAAGTAAAACCGCTTCTGATTCCTAAAAATATTGTTTCCATTTATTCCTTTCTAGGACATAAGATAAAGCGTGGCGTTACGCTTCGCCATTCAACTGGCAATGACTAAATTTCCGACGACAACAGAGTGTTTAATATTAGACCCACGCTGACTATCCTGCTATACGAGAGAAATTTTAAAGCTTTTTTTTTTCATATATTTTTTATTCAATTCTATTTTGTAATTATGACGCTTCGAACATGGTAGCAATGCAAATATCACTTTGCCAATGTCACGTTATATGAAGAACCCACGACGGAGATTGATCGAAAAATAAGAGGAAAGTTAGACTACAGGCCATCGTGTCGGGGCATTTACTCCCAGCGTTTGACTGTAATCGTAAATGGTTGTAGTTTCGATTTCCACTTACAGAAAACGTGATAATTTATTATTTTTTTTTTTTAATTCTAGTAAACAAGGCTAAATGCGAGGTTGTGGTCCGCCAATCAACGCCTTTGTGGCGGAAACTGAAGAACAGTGACGTGAAGAAGACAGTGTTTTGCTACAAGTTACTCTTCAACGGAAAAAAACGTAAAGCTGATAATAAATTACACTATTTTAGATTAAACGTAAAGAAGTGATTCGGTTTATTACTGCAATTTTCACCTATAACAATAGAGGCAATTGTATACATTACATGTACACCGTCATAGATAAGTGGCCAGTCGTGGCCCAGTGGCACAAGCGTGTGACTGTAAACGACTGTTGTTGTGGGTTCGATTCCCACTCGAGGAGTGGAAATATTTAATGTTTCCATTTTCTTCGGTCTGGTGCCGAGGTAAAGCGCGGCGTTAAGTTCCGCCACTTAACACGCAGTGCCTCCGATTTCGGCGGAAAGTGGCGAGTGGAGTATCTTAACACTAGGTGCCCTCTGCCTACCCTCCTGTGCGCGGGATACAGCGTCATGGATAAGTAGGTATTAAATAATATTTTACAAGGATTTGAACTTATAATTGCTATATTACATATATATGTATATACATAGAGAACTAAACAGGAACATAAACAACGATTAAAACTGTCACAGATTGGATGGATGTTCGTTCAAACGCTATCGTAAATTGTAGAGGAAACCTATCAGTATTGACGATCAGCGTGTCACAGTTAAAAGCTTAAGTTAACCTAAATATTTTGATATTTTGTTACTTTTTTAAAAAGACAGTGTTTATTTTTTATTAAATTATGGTTCAAATTCAAATAGCCTTTATTAAGAAACATAATTTCACAATAAAGATAAAATAATAGACATCAGTAAATTAGTTGTAGTCGTTTGTTGTGCTACTCAGCATAGGCCTCCCCCAGACCCCTCCATAGCTTACGATCATGTCATCCTCCCATCTACGAGCAGGTCTTCCTCTTTTCCGTTTACCTTTACCTTTCCGTTTTCTAAATTATGATTATGTCCCTAAAAAAAGGAAAGTCGTAATTATTATGCGTGCATTTAAAGATATAGTAATAATAATGGGGAACGAAACGTCTTAACACGAGGTTCTCTCCGCTCAACCTGTTACGCGGGTAATCAATCGCAATTTTCTTTTTTATTTATAATATTTTCTTTCTATTTTAAGTTTTCTATTTTATTGCTTATTGTTAATTTTGAAATCTTGTAATATTTGGTACTAATCAAGTTAATTATTCAAAATGTGATTTTAATTTCTATCTTTTGTATGTTTTTGTTGTGAAATATATATTTTTTTAAGTAAAACCGCTTCTGATTCCTAAAAATATTGTTTCCATTTATTCCTTTCTAGGACATAAGATAAAGCGTGGCGTTACGCTTCGCCATTCAACTGGCAATGACTAAATTTCCGACGACAACAGAGTGTTTAATATTAGACCCACGCTGACTATCCTGCTATACGAGAGAAATTTTAAAGCTTTTTTTTTTCATATATTTTTTATCCAATTCTATTTTGTAATTATGACGCTTCGAACATGGTAGCAATGCAAATATCACTTTGCCAATGTCACGTTATATGAAGAACACACGACGGAGATTGATCGAAAAATAAGAGGAAAGTTAGACTACAGGCCATCGTGTCGGGGCAATTACTCCCAGCGTTTGATTGTAATCGTAAATGGTTGTAGTTTCGATTTCCACTTACAGAAAACGTGATAATTTATTATTATTTTTTTTTAATTCTAGTAAACAAGGCTAAATGCGAGGTTGTGGTCCGCCAATCAACGCCTTTGTGGCGGAAACTGAAGAACAGTGACGTGAAGAAGACAGTGTTTTGCTACAAGTTACTCTTCAACGGAAAAAAACGTAAAGCTGATAATAAATTACACTATTTTAGATTAAACGTAAAGAAGTGATTCGGTTTATTACTGCAATTTTCACCTATAACAATAGAGGGAAATGTATACGGTGTATATAACACCGTCATAGATAAGTGGCCAGTCGTGGCCCAGTGGCACAATCGTGTGACTGTAAACGACTGTGGTTGTGGGTTCGATTCCCACTCGAGGAGTGGAAATATTTAATGTTTCCATTTTCTTCGCTCTGGTGCCCTCTGCACCAGCACGGCGCTAAGTTCCGCCACTTAACACGCAATGCCTCCGAATTCGGCGGAAAGTGGGGAACGGATATATATATACATAGAGAACTAAACAGGAACATAAACACCGATTAAAACTGTCACAGATTGGATGGATGTTCGTTCAAACGCTATCGTAAATTGTAGAGGAAAAATTGTGTTTATTTTTTATTAAATTATGGTTCAAATTCAAAGACCCCCAGACCCCTCCATAGCTCACGATCATGTCATCCTCCCATCTACGAACAGGTCTTCCTCTTTTCCGTTTACCTCTACCTTTCCGTTTTCTAAATTATGATTAGGTCCCTAAAAAAAGGAAAGTTGTAATTAATATGCGTGCATTTAAAGATATAGTAATAATAATGGAGAACGAAATGTCTTAACACGAGGTTCTCTCCGCTCAACCTGTTACGCGGGTAATCAATCGCAATTTTCTTTTTTATTTATAATATTTTTTTTCTATTTTATTTTATTTTTTGTTACGTTTTCTATTTTATTTAAAATTGTTTTCTTTTTTATTTATAATGAATTGGAAATCTAATGAGTCATCCATTCAGTGCAGTTATTCAGGTCCGGTTTCAGTTTATTCTTATTTTCAAGACAACATATACACAGGTGATAGAGATACAGATATACACATGACAGCTATTTACAACTTTATTCGTTCCTCCGCATAGTTGAGAGAAGGAAGGAGTCTAATGTCAAAGCAGTTCCTCTTTCCAAGACATTGCATGTTGAGTGGTAGAACTCAACGCCGCAGTTATAACGTACGTCTTATCAGTGGGAAAATGAAAATACAATCTTAAACCTTCACAATCAAACTTAACATTTACAGTATACATTCGTATGCTATTTTATTAATTAATTATTTAATAGCCCAAGCGGTGCTTAAATTTTTTTTTTTTAATTTTACCCTCCTCGTATAGCGGATTAGTTAGAAATAACCTAGTGAGGAGACACTCTGTCTTCTATTGCGTGTCTTGAAGGAATTGAAGACTTAACGCCGCGCTTCGTCTTTGCTATCAGAACGAAGAAATGAAGATTCAAATATTCCTCAAAGTGGGAATCCAGAAAAGAACAGAAATAACAGTTTTCGTACTGAGATCACTATATAAAAAAAGAATTACTCTAACAGCTTCGATTTTTTAGCTTCACGCTGTATCCTGCACACTGCACGGTAAGCAGAGGGAACCAAGTGTGAAGACACTCCGTTTCCCAAATTCCGCTGAATTCTGGAGGTATGACGTGTTAAGTGGCGGAACTTAACGACGCGCTTTACCTCGATACCAGAGCGCAGAAAATTAAAATATTAAACATTTCATATCCTCAAGTGGTAACCGAACCCACAACCATTTGCTTTACAATCACACTTTGTGCCTTCGACTTGGATTTATAAATTTCTCAATTTTTTCTTACATTTAACTTTACTCTGGAAATAAGACAATAAGGCCGGTAGCGTTTGAATAGTAAATATATTATTCATTTCACTTTCAATTACGGCTCATGACTGAAAAAGGGAGCTATTTTACGTTATTTTTTTTTTCTGTCTTTTTTTATTTTAAAGACATTTTTTAATGTTTTATGTTAAAAAAATCCAGTGTGTTGTGGCGGTTGATTGTATAAACGCATGTTATGGGTTCGATTACTTGATCGGGGGTTTGGGGCCTCGCTTCGCCCTGTTCATAAAACTAAGCGTAAAGTTAGCTCCATTACGTAACACGCAATATTTTGAGTTTATGTCTTGACACTATATTTCATTTCCTACCCTACCATGCAGGAGAAATGTGAAGCTGGAAAAAATCGATAATTTTTTTATATATTTATATGTCGATTTCATTACAAAATCGAATAAATTTAAGCTTAATATATTATATTATAAATTGTCTTTTATCCTTAAAACGTACATAATTAAGTTGACTTATATATCTATCAATCGACGTAAGAAATTCTTGCAATGTTATTTTGGCCTAGTTTTCGCCATCCGTTATCAAGTAAATACTTGATTCGTACACGTGTCCGGATCCGATGACAATACCAATATTTTTATAGTACGATCCTGTTTTCCTTACCAGGACGACCAGAGTACCGTGAAAATACATTAAGGGGTGTCTTCCTTCTATTTACGTATCTAATATGTTTTTTGTTCAGTTTCAGGCTTTTTCCCGCATATAACGAAAGTCAGAGACAATGTAGTGCGAAAAATATCTGTTTTCCACTTAATTCCGGCGAAATATATCATCAGTTCCGGGAAATGCCGGAAAATATTTTAAATATGATAACTTGAGTGCGAATCAAACCTACAACCATCCTGTATACAGTCAAACGCTATCTCATTGCGTTATGATAACCTTATGTGTGTCATAATTATTCTGTAAAAGTAAATTGTATATCTAATGCTTAAATATAAAATAATGAAAATAATTTCAATATAAGCATTCCTCCGAGCATTAATCCAACGCGCAACCATCACATATACATTTATATACTGCCACACTGTGCTATGATGGCCTTAAATAAACTTGTGTAAATATTTATGTCAATAATTATATTAATTTATTTAGCTTCACGCTGTGCCCCGCATACAGCAGGGTAGGCAGAAGGAACCTAATGTTAAGACACTCGTTCTCCACTTACTCCCGAATTTGGAGGCATTGCGTGACAAATTGCGGAACTTAACGCCGCGCTTTGCCTTGAACGAAGAAAATAGAAATATTAAATATTTCCACTCCTCGAGTGGGAATCGAACCCACAACCGGTCGCTTTACAGTCACACTTTGTGCCACTGCGCCACGACTGGTTCTAATTTATTTCTACTGCGTTATTATATAAAAATGTCTTCCTACTTATAAACTTTAAGTACTTATACCAAGTTTCATCCTCCTTTCGCCCGCATAGTCTCGGTAAATTACCTGCAAAGATTTTCACTCTAATATAATATAATGATTAGAAGGCAGTTGTGGCTTTCGTACATATATGGCATAGCATAGGGGTAGCACTCTTTGTATTACTAAGCAAATATAGTAAATTAGTGTGCATTTAACGTAACGAGACAGTCTAGACCTAACTAAACAAATTTTATATTTAGTACTGTAAGTTCTCACGTTCTTAACGTTACTTACGTACGTATCGTAACGTTATTGGCAATCGTTTAAGTAATAGATATAATAAATAGCTTCACGCAGGATAGACAAAGGGGACCTAGTGTTAAGACACTCCGTTCCCCATTTTCCGCCGAATAATAGTGTGAAGATATGATGATATAAAAAAAAAAATAGGACAAAAATATACTTATAATGATTTTCACCTTATGATTATGAGCAAAGGCGAATCAGACGGCAAACTAACAAACAAAAATGTAGCAGTTTTTTACATAGGTACTATTTACATAGATAACTATTTTTTTTAAATCTATTCACTTATCAGTTATCGTACTACAATTCAATTTAGACACATTATTTTTATTTTTTTTAGCTTTACGCTGTATGCGAGACACACAGCAGGGTAGGGTAGTAATATAAAAAAAAGTCCTTTAAAATAATTTAGCTTAAGTTCTGAGAATTTTAACTTAAGATTTGATTACAGACAAACAGACAACGGGACGGGTACAAAAGTAGATCTGCCTTTTTTCCTGCATAGTGAGGTAGTCTTAGTGTCAAGACACTCCGTACTCCATTTTCTGCCTGAAATTAAGACACTGTGTGTTCAGTGGTTGATCTTAACACTACGCTTTGCTTTGCAGAGCGAAAAAAATTAAAGTTTAAATATTAGTGAAAGTGAAAACCGAAATCGCAACCATCGCTTTACAGTCAAACGCCGTCCCACTGAGCCAAGACTGCCTCAATGACGGCAGAATGGACTAAATTAATGAAAAAAAAGCATTTTCTAAAATAAACATTCTGATGATATTTACATTGTCTACGTAAATAAAATATTTGCTGCAGACACAAAAGAATTTATACAAGCACTTTAACAAAAGATCCATTAAACTTAGTGTCGAGTGCACTTCAAGCTGTAACTTAATTGTAGATTTTGCATTACATTTATTTACTTTATAAGGTAGAAATATGAACTCTAGGTTTTAATATAGTGAGATGCCCCTACTAATTATACATTTTGTAAGTTATTAATGTATAAAAGAACGCAATAGTAATTTGTATAATAACCGTATAGAGCGAGTGGTGGCGCAGTGACGCAAGCGTGTGACTGTAAACGACTGGTTGTGGGTTCGATTCCCACTTGAGGAGTAGAAATATTTAATATTTCCATTTTCTTCGCTCTGGTGTCGAGGTAAAGCGCGGCGTTAAGTTCCACCACTAAACACACAATGCCTCCGAATTCGGCGGAAAGTGGGGAACGGAGTGTCTTAACACTAGGTTCCCTCTGCCTACCCTGCTATGTGCGGGATGCAGCGTGAAGCTAAAAAAAAATAAAATATAAGTTTTACTCCGAGTAGAAATCGAACCCACAAGCATTTCGTATACAGACAGACTCTAACCAACTGCTACACAATAGCCCCAAAAGTAATTCTCTTCAGCAATAATTTTATATTTCATCTTTTCCCCAAATTATCTGTTTAAAATTTAATTGTGCGTAATAAAACCGTCATCCCAATTCGGAAACAAGAGTAAAATTATTTGTACTTACTTTGAAATAGATTTGTGGAACTTTATATTTATTTATCTGTTGTTCAACAGTTCCGCTTTATTTAAATTAATTTGTATTGTGCAAACACGCCAGAGGTTTGTTTCGAGTGTACATAACCGAGATATACTATACTACTATTTGACTATGGTTTTGCTTACAATTTAATTATTCGGGTTCGATTCTCACTCGAGGAATGGTAATATTTAATTTTTCCATTTTCTTCGCTCTGGTTTCGAGGTAAAGCGCGGCGTTAATTTCCGCCACTTAACACGCAAAGCCTACGGCTAACTACGGCGGAAAGTGGGGAACGGAGTGTCTTAACACTAGGTTCCCTCTGCCTACCCTGCTGTATGCGGGATACAGCGTGAAGCTACAAAAAAAAATATATATTCAGACGTTATGAAGTAGTTGAAGATGTTTTTAGTTGGGTATATGATTACAATATTTCTGAAACTAAGCGCAGAATATAAAGGAGAGGCTTGCCACTATTTTTCTTCTACATCAATAGATATGAAGGGCGGGCGAAGATTATTAGTTTTAAATGATTTTATAACAAATGTACCGTATATATTAGAGTTTAGAGAATGAAATTGCCATTTAATACAGAAAATAATATACAAATTTTATTCTGTGTTAAAATATATTTATTTAATCAAAGTATTTACCCTCGTGTTCTGCCGTTTAATTAGAAAATCATTTAGACCCTTGCGATAGAGCTCTAGGGATCTATACTCTTCAAACTGCGAAAAGGCAATTTATTCTGCTTCCCAAGAAGATTTCTTTCCGGGCATAAAAACAATTTTATTTAGACAACTAAATTCTGAAAAAAAGGGTAGTGTGATAGGACATTCGGTGAGTAAGGAGGATGGCGTTTACTGCAGATGTGGAGTTATTAGTAGTAATGGTGACGATTGTTTCATGAATCAGGGTTGATTTACTGCATCGCCAAAGTAAATAGAAGTTCTATACAGTAAACATCTGCTGTTGTCACTTAAGCAGATCGCAAGAAGTGGAAGGAAGGAAAAAGGAAAAGGCTGAGTTGAATGACATCCCAAAGTGACCACCAAACAGCTACCTTTACCTTTCTGTGGGTAAGTTTCTCCCTTTGCCCTTATGATTGTCTACTTAGTCCATTTATCGTCACATTTTAAAATACGGCCTAATTTTTCTTAAAAAAAAATATCTTTATACATATCAATGAAATGCTACCCGCGCTACTCTATGCAGTAGATTCGTGTTTTTTTATGGAAGTTTAATATTCCAAAAACTTTTGTGGTACGTGAATTTTTCCGCTTTATTCCTTTATTGTTGTGCTGTAATTTTTTTATATTAAAATCTATTTAATCTTATGGTTAAAACTCAAAAATTGAAACGCCTTATGGTGTTTTAATTTTTATGTTCTTTTTTCAATCTTATAATTGTGCTTTTATTATTTCTTGGCTGTGTGGCATTATTTCGTTGTTAATACGGATCGGATTGTACTATCATTTTTGTTTATTTGTATGGTGGATTTTCCTCGTTGTTCATTGTTCATCGATTTTCGGTACAAAAGCGACTAAACCAAAATACACGATACACGATGCATTCGTTAGCCGAATGCTAGTATTCAAAACCATTCTGATTTTTATTTTGTGTAGATTATTTAAATTTTTCCCTAATATTCTTTAAAAACAAGTATTTATAGTTCTCCTTGATTTCCTCTCTTTAATTAAGTATTGAAGTAAATATAAATACTTTTTTAATTCTATTTTTTTTAAATCTTTTACTAAAATATAGCAAAAAATGACAATGGGATTAAAAAAAAAACAACTAACACATGAAAAATATTCACTTGATTTCTTTCGACCACGCCTCCAACACAATGAACACCAAATAAAATATATTCGTAGGAAATTCGGATAAAACCCGCAAATATAAATGTATTCTTTCTGAAGCAACAGGGCGTAAAACGTAGACGTAAAGAAGGAAAGGCCAAATTATACCGAAAGCAACTTTGACATGGATACTGCGTGTAACATTCATTTACCATGTGTCCGATGTTTATTTGCAAAGAAAACGTATGAAATCACTTTGGATTAAGGAATAATAAAAAAAAAAAAGGCTAAATATTTCTTTTTGTATCTTCACGCTTTTCTGCATAGTGAGATAGTCAAAGAGAACCTAGTATCAAAAAATAAAATAATAACATTTATATAATTATATTTTTTTTTTTATGGAAAAAGGAGGCAAACGAGCTGAAGGCCCACCTGGTGTTAAGTGGTTACCTTCGCCCATAGACATCCACAACACTCAAGTTATGGATGCGTTGCCAGCCTTGGGAACGTAGGACAGAAGGCGAGAGGAAGGATGGGAATGGTGGGAATAGGGAGAGCTGGCTTACATGCCATCGAACCGGAACACATCATAAGATATTTGGCGGTTCGTCTTTGACATGATAGTGGTCGCGAGCCAGTCGGAGAATGAATCTCCTACCACCAAACTACTGGGTTACCCGCCTTTTACGGGACGCTACCCAGCGGGGGGGAATTGTATTCTTAACCCGTCCCCCCACGGGAAAAATATATAAATTTGACATACGAGTACAATATATAAATCATTTATTATGGTTTTCCAGCTACACGTTTTTCTTTACGTAGCGGGGTAGTTAGAGAGGACCCTAGTGTGAAAACATTCCGTCCTCCACTCTCCGCCTGAAAATCGAGACATTGCGTGTTAAGGGGCGGAACTGAACGCTGTACTTTTTACTTTGTCTTATGTACCAGAGTGAAGAAATGAAAATTTAATTTCGCCGAGTGGGAAACGAACCATCTCACTTACATGTTGTCCAACTGCGCCACGAACTACCTCACTTTTGCGAATTCATATATTTATGCGTACACAACATCAATTTTCGTTTTGTTGGCTATTTATTACATTTCCTTCATCTATTTTCTGCCCTACTGTTTCTCTAGTTACTGCTTCCTTAATTTATTATTTGCTTATAGTGGTCGACAGATGGTAGGGAAGTAATAAGTTTTCTTCTTACGATACGAATAACTTTAATAACAGTGCAAAAATATATTTGAATTATTTTAATAAACATTTTTTTTTCAAATTCACGCTTTTTCTTCATAGGAAGTAGGCAGAATGAACAAAGTATTACACTGCGTTATCAACTTTGCATCTGAAATTGAAACATCCCGTTTTGAGAAGTGGAGCTCAACGCCGCGCTTTGTCTTGTTTACCAAAGCAAGTAAACAAAAAAGCAAATAAATTATTATGCTTAAAATTAATATAGATAATAGCAGATTCACGCGTTTTTCGCGCAGCAGGGTAGCCAGAGACGGTCTCATTTTGCTTTCCACTTTCCCCACAAAATTGAGACATTGCGTGTTAAGTGGAGGAGCTTAACGCCGCGTTTTGTCTTGCTAACCAGATTGAAGCAAAATAAAATAAAAGATCATCATCCTCATCACCCGAGAGGGCATCGAACTAACAACTTTATAATGATGGCTTTCACTGCAAACAAAATAAGTTACTTAAAATTAAAATTAACATAAAGCTTCCTAAACTAAACTAAACGAATTACAAATTGTACGTACACATAATATCGATTACATTAATCGAATTAACCATTATTTAGAGCAAACGAATGTATTTCGAATAAATCGTGCGCGAGTCGGCCGTCAATCTTCTCCCAGCTCGTTTTGCTTGTAAGTGGAATCCAATTTTCGACAATGGTTGTTAGGCTATAACCAAATATTTACGTTTCGGGAAACACATTATGGTTGAGTTTATTTCGTGTTATAATAAAGACAGTATGTGTAGATTTTTTTAAACGGTTTTTTTTATTTTAATTTTAAGTTTTTTGTTTATGTGTTATACTCATATGTATTTTTTTAGCGAGGTGGTTAGAGAGAACCTAGACCTAACTTAGAGTTCTACTCCTCATTTTTCGAAAGAAATTCAACTAATTTAATTATTATCATTCTTTGAAGTATGTCTAAAAACTTAATAGAATGCTTTTAACACATAAAATTAAAATGAATGAGGTCTTCGTGCCGCGCCATGAGCGACTTTCTACTCGGGGGTAATGATTATGATGTGTAAACTATTTTCATTAATCCACTTTTCTATTTAAGACAAAGCGCGGAGTTAAGTTCCGAAATTGAACGCGTAATGTCTCTGACTACCCTACTATTAGACAAAATTTGAAGCTTATATAGTAAAATGAAAAAAAAAAACGGTAAAGTGACCATCGCATTCACAAAGCTCGAACAATACTTCGTCCCACAGTTCACCGCCTATATATTGTTTGTGAGAAAATTAAAAATAAAACTACAGTTGTTTACGAGTGTTCACGTGGAAACGCGTGATTCTGTATTGGAGTGGACATAAACGTTTTATTGTTTTACTCCGAAACGCCCCGAACCGGTCGGCCGTGAATAGGATTACGAAACTCATGTGAACGACTTTTGGCGGAATATTTTTTGGTATAAAAAAATCTTGATTTAAAGAAAACGTATAAAAATTTAAACGCAGCAGGATTCGAACCCGCGCCTCCTTAATACCGTCCAGGCGCTCTCACCACTGAGCCATCCCGCTGCGTTCAAATTTTTATACGTTTTCTTTAAATGTTTTTTTCAATTTTCCTAAGTGTGGAATAACACTTTAAAATGTTTAAAAATCTTGATATTTTCACATGTGCTGTGGGAAGTCGTTTGGCTGCGGATTCGATTTTTACTCAAGGAAATAATTATATTTTTATATTAAATTTATTTTCATTTCTTCGCTCTGTTAAAATTAAGCGCGGCATTGAGTTTCGCTACTCAACACTTAAAGCTGGAAATTGAGAAATTGTTTCTTAAGTGATAGTACCTAATACCGAACAAGACAAATCGTCGTCTTATTTGCCAAAGTGAAGAAACTAAAATAATTAAATTTTAATTATTTTACAGGCGGGAATCGAACTCAAACCAATCACGATTGCAGTCAGACGCTACTCCACTCCACTGTGCCATAATGGCCTCACTAAAAAAATCTTACATAATAAGATAACATTATTTCAAATTAAATTATGATCATAATTGACTGTGTTTCGTCTGTTGAAAATATATTTTGTATTTCAAATGTTCATGTTTACCCTCAGGCGTGTACTAAGCAGATTTCATATTTTAAAATAAAGAAAAAAATACTGTTATGGCGTAGTTTTCTTAAAGTGAGTAACACACGATGGTTATGGATTCAAATACAACAATAAATGTAAATAGTTCTCGTTGTAAAGTTTAGTTTAGATTTTAAGAACAAAGTCATAATAATGATCTGCAAAATACATTTAGCAATGCAACGTTTCTAAAGTGAAACGTTTGGTCATAAGTTTCCCTATGCCACCTGCAAACCATAACCTGTTTATAGAAACATTATAATTATTAAAGCCTAAATGATTCATATTAGAAACAATTAAAGAACTAAAGTAAACCAGTTGTTCAATTTTTTTAATGACAGACGTAAATAGTTGATGAATTTTGGACAAAGTCCTATTTACGCTTAGATTATATTGTTTACATCTGTAAGCTTCAAGCTTTCTTCCGCATAGCAGTTGTTGAGCAGTTGAGTAGGTAAGTAGAAAATAGTGTCTCAACTTCTCGCCAAAATTCTCGTTCGTTTCCGTTTCAGCAGAAGGGAGAAATGAAAATATTTCAATTTTAAATACTAACACTGACTGTAATTGCAAGCAATAGCAATTGCAGTCACTCACTGTTCTACTAACGTAGTTGCGACGTCCAAAATGAAAAAAAATATTGCTTAATATTAAAATAACAAAATATTAAAAATTCTAAATATATAAAGAAACTTTTTATAAATTTAGAAATAAGGCTATGATAATGTAAAACCTTGTTAAATGTAAAAGAGAAAACCTTGTTATATAATATCCTAAAACAACATTATGTCTATGAAGTTTGAGAGAAAAATTTTACTTATTAAATCAGATGACTAGCTTAACTAATCCTCTTGTTTAATTAAATGGAGCCACGAATTTTTTCAGCTTTCTTTTTTAAAATAAGCATTTCTTTCAAGTTATCAGGAAAACAGGTCGTCTTTTTTAATTAATATATATTTTTTTACCTTAAGGGTGTATCCTGCACGCAGTATCCTGCACGCAGCAGGGTAGGCAGACGGAACCTAGTGTTAAAACACTCCACTCACCACTTTTAGCCGAACTCGGAGGCATTGCGTGTTAAGTGATGGAACTTTTCTCGACACAGAGGGAAGAAAATGGAAATATTCAATATTTCCACTCCTCGAGTGGATATCGACCCCACAACCAGTCGCTTTACAGTCACACTTTGTACCTCTGCGCCACGACTGGACCCGAGTTAATATAATATAAACAATATGAATATTTAATACATTTTTTTCGCCTCATCTTAAAGCTGTTTCATGAATAGCATGGTAGGCAGAGAGAATGCAGTGTCATGACACTCTGTTCTCCACTTTTTGCTCGAATACGTATTGATTGGCGAAACAACAAACAAAGAGCCTCTAACCTCTTGCTCTTGTTAACCAGATCGTAGCAATCAAAATAATTAAATTATAATCACTCTTCAAGTGGAAATCGGACCCACGACCAATTGCAGTTACAATCATTTACTCAAACTGTAAAATGATAACATTATAATATTTTTTAAAGTGTAATTCTTACTTACGTTCCTAACGTGTAAATTCAATATACATCTTTTGGAGTCCCCATAATTGAGCAAATAGCATTCTCAGTCGTCGAATGATCATATTTTTCACTAAAATCTACGAATAGAGAAGCAATGTAAACTTCCCACTTGAAACTTCCCACGAAAATGCTAACAACAAAAGTTATAATAGCCGTATAAGAATTTATACGTGGGTTGTACATTCTACTGAATGGAGTCAAAATAATGTTAAGAGTACATTTGACCTTGTTTACATAATATCAAATATCGGGATGACCGCGTTTTCCTGATTATGTTTTTGTGGTATATCGTGGTATTTGCCAATTATTAGTAATTATATTAGAAAAAGGGCCCGGAAACATGATTCGGAACGGGTTTTTTTTGATTTCACATTTATATGGCACACGTTATAGCCACATGGCTAATATACATAAAAGATAACGAAATTTACGTTTATATTGTAATCATATTGTAGAACTTTTTCCTTGGCTGAAAAAAACGTGGACACCTAGTGTTAAAATTATCCGTTCTCCAGTTTCTGCTTGAGCTTGAGTTTCGCACCTTAACTGTATCTTTTTCCCCAGTGAAAGGAAATGAATATTATTTAATTGTTATCATTTATTTAAGTGGGAATCGAACTTACGTCTAATCACAATCACATTCAAACATTGCTCCACTACGCTTTGCTCAATACATTCCTTACAAAATAGGACAATATTAGTAATAAAAAACAGACCTTGTTGACCATATTCAATGTTTAAAATAAATAAAAGCTATAAAAATTCTATACCATTTACAATTTTGTCGTCCACGGTCAAAGGGGAACAAATAAACTTCTGATTGGAAAAGCGTATGTTGTTCAAAAGGTTGTATTTTTTAAAATTATTATTTCAATCGCAGTTGTGTACCAGCGGGAGAGATATTTATGCATTATTTGTAGTAAAGAGGCAGTATTCGCCTTAGATGACGGTGCTCAACGCCGCATTTTGTCTAATTAAACTCGAAAGGAAATAATATTTAAATAAGCACAAAAAGACGAAGTATATTTATTTAGAGGAGATATAAACAGCTGGATACATTATTAAATTCTAAGAATACATTTTAATTTAGAAGTATTACTAAGAATTTTTAGCTTGAAAATCTAACGCTTTAGTACTATGTCCAGTTGTTTTCAAACTTTACATAAAAATTCGTTGATTTACAAGAAAAGTCAAAATTATTACAAAATACTACAAAGTTGAGTTGGCTTCACTATTCGATATAAAATGATTTATTTTATAAATCTCAGTAAAAATCATACTTCGTTAGTACTTTTGCGGCTGTGAGACCACGAAAAGACTGTATCCCTTTGGTCAGATATACCCAGCACTTAAGCTTTAAAATATCCTTCTGAAGAATGTACTCGTTTTGAATTACAACATTATCCTTCCGAAGCAGCTAAATTTTGGAAAAATCTGTTTTGGAAAATCTATATCGGCTGACTACATGTTGTTTTTTCTTTTGCTTTTTTTTCTAGCTTCACACTGTACCGTCCGGTACGGTAGCCAGAGGGAACCTAATTTTAGGACACTCCGTTCCCCACTTTTACCCTGAATTCTGGACTGAAGAAAATAAGAAATTAAATATTTCATTTCCTCGAGTTGGAATCGAACCCACAACCGTTTACAGACACTTTGTACCCACAAGCCACTATTCGTCTTAGTAGCATTTGAAGCGTAAATTATGTGTTGTCTTAGTAACATGTTCATATACTAATATCTGTTAAAGACATAATAGGTAGTGTGTTGGGTATGTTTTAGTAATAATATTAATACGTTATTTTAAATATTGGCAATTTATGTAAATTTTAACTATGCCAAATTTTATACCCCATTCGGAAAAAAGGATAAAAAGTTTAAGTATTAGGATATATTATATTTCCACTTAAGCACTGGAAGGAAAGATACAAAAAATACCGGGTAAAAAGACACACAGTTTTACAACGTTTTATTGTTTGTAATTAATATTTCAAATGTTTAACGGCGTTAAGTTCCGCCACTTGACACACAAAGTCTTCAGAATTCGGCGGAAAATGGGAAACAGCGTGTCTTAACACTATGTTCCCTCTGCCTACCCTGCTATGTGCGGGATACAGCGTGAAACTAAAAGAAAAATAATAAAAAAAATGTTTCAACATAAAAATATAATATTTTACTTGAAACGTATGCTTGAGAAATCTCTGTGAATTATTTATTACGCCAGTAGTCTTCACATGTACTTGAGTCCTAAAGTGTTCATGTCGTTTACTTTTTACCGTATAACGCAGGTAATATTACATTTTTCTACCTTTTAATAAAAAATACGAAATATTTGACGCGATTTTTACCTACATCGCGTATAGAACTTAAGAGATGCTTATAGTTCATTGGAGTGTGTCTGAGTGCGTTATCTCTGCTGGAAAAAGTTGGAAATATCTTTATATTTATTATGAATATGAAATGGCAATAGTAATATCTGGCAGGTTTCACGCTGTTTCCCGCACACAGCAGGGTAGGCAGAGGGAACCTCGTGTTAAGTCACTCCGTTCCCCACTTTCCGCCGAATACGGAGGCTTGCGTGTTAAGTGGCGGAACTTAACGCCGCGCTTTACCTCGACACCAGAGCGAAGAAAATGGAAATATAATTTCCACTCCTCGAGTGGGAATCGAACCCACAACCAGTCGTTTGCAGTCACACGTTTGTGCCACTGGGCCACAACTGGTCACCTGGTCAGTTTGTAAAAAATATCAGGCAGGTATTTTTTTATAAACTGTTTCTTGTCATAAGTGTAGATTTTATGAAATTTTATTTAATATACACAATCATGCTCTTGTTAATAAATTATTTGAACATTGATGTGGGCCAGTCGTGGCCCAGTGGCATAAGAGTGTAACTGTAAACGACTGGTTGTGGGTTCGATTCCCACTCGAGGAGTGGAAATTATATTTCCATTTTCTTCGCTCTGGTGTCGAGGTAGAGCGCGGCGTTAAGTTCCGCCACTTAACACGCAAGCCTCCGAATTCGGCGAAAAGTGGGGAACGGAGTGTCTTAACACTAGGTTCCCTCTGTCTACCCTGCTGTGTACAGGATATAGCGTGAAGCTATTAAAAAAAAAAACATAGTTGTGTATTCTTTTAAACTTAAATAGTAATGACTTTCTAGATTGTCTTATCGATATTTTATTTTACTATTGTTGTCTATTTTCAGTCCACGAAATTTCATTGTTAATTGGAAACCCCAATGCTTAATGCCATATTATTTAACTTCAAATAGAAGATAAATCGCAGCGTTGAGTTCCGTTCCTCAATACACCATGTCTTGAACTTGGGCACATAAATTGAGAGCGAAGTATCTTAACCTTAAGTTCTCTAACTACCCATGCCATACCATAAAAAGCGTTAAGTTATATATATTTAATTTTTTTTTTCAATCTACATAATCTTAATATTCATTGTCAATCGATCCACTACTACCCTTATGCTTAATAACATATTATTTAACTTCAAATAGAAGATAAAATAGGGCGTTGAGTTCCGCCCCTCAAAATGTAATCTAGAACTTAAGTGAAAACTGAAAATCAGAGTATTATGACACTAGATTCTCTCTGACTGCCCTGCTATATGCTAAAAAGTATGAAGCCTAAAAATAATTAAACAAAAAAGAAATTCATACAAATAACTAACTTAAATTAAAATTAAATAGCTTCACGCTATATCCCGCACACAGCAGGGTAGGCAGAGGGAACCTAGTGTTAAGACACTCCGTTCCCCACTTTCCGCCGAAATCGGAGGCTTGCGTGTTAAGTGGCGGAACTCAACGCCGCGCTTTACCTCGACACCAGAGCGAAGAAAATGGAAATATAATTTCCACTCCTCGAGTGGGAATCGAACCCACAACCAGTCGTTTACAGTCACACTCTTGTGCCACTGGGCCACGACTGGCCACAAACTATACAAATAACTAACTTCCTATAAAGGTTTCGGTGCCAAAAACAACCAGGCATAGGCATAGTAACATGAAAACAGCCTACTGCCAGTCACGATCATTAGCGCTTGTAAATAGGCGCGCAAGTAAACAGGCGGTGTTGATACAGTGTTGTTAACGTCCACAAAGTGCTACGCGATAATATTTCTGTTTCACTGTTAGATGTTAGAGGTAGATAGTACTTGGTCTATGGTATGGTATGGCGTAAACGGTAGAGTTTTTTTGTAGTAATGTGTTAAGTCTGTGGCAAAACTAAATTGATAAGTAATGTTTAATCATTTTTTGAGAACCTCCAGAGAACCATTTGAGAAAGTCAAAGGACTGCAATACACTGAACATTGGGGTTTTTCAATCGAGTGGGGTTTTTCAAGATCTTAGAAGTATATTATAATATATGTATTAATAGTTTCTACTATATATCTGTATATCTACTGTATAATCAACACGTGTAAGAAACATTTCACCACAATTTTTATTATTTCAATGCAACGTCTCTTCCTCTACGACTATACATTGTTAACCCTATAAATACTTGTGTACAACATAAAACTCATTTCTTCAAAAAAATCATTTCAGGGGCCGTTGTGGTACAGTGGGTTACTGTAAACGCGATGGTTGTGGGTTCGAATCTCACTCGAGTAAGTTGAGGGTTCGATGTTCACTCGACGTCACTACTTTGATACCATAGACAAAGCGCAGCGTTGAGTTCCGTCACTCAACATTTAAAGTCAATTTCGGCTGAAAAGTGGAACATGAAGTGTCTTAACACTATGTCCTCTCTGACTATCCCGCTATGCAGGAAACTGAAGAATAAAAATAGTCTTAATATATACTTTCTTGCTTTACTTTCATTTATAATATAACAGAAAAAGAAAATATTAACCATTTTCTAAATATTCACTGGATTTTGTAATATTGTCATTTAAGAAGGGGATCTACAAGCGTATCAGCGTTAAAGGCGACTGCATTAGTTACGGTCGAAAAGCAACTTAATTGGATCTCTTTGTTCTTATCGAGGTTCAAAGTAATTTAAATATGTGTCACTATTACGTGAATACCCTTTACTATTTGTTAATATTGGTGTTAGAATCTACATATATACAATGTTATATTAAATACTAGCTTTAATTATTGCTTTTGCCATCGTCGTACGCTGAAAACAGTGTTTGACGAAATACAGAACAGTTGCGGATTCAATTACTACTTTAATGATATTTAAATTATTTTCATTTCATTTTATGTCCCACACCTCAAAAAAATGTCACAATGTCTTAAGTTTATTATTGTTGTTGTTGTTATGATATTAGACTTACTACGTATGTAGCTAAAAAGTTGCATCAAAATCCATATAGTTGTTTTTAAATGAAAAGTAAGCAGACATACAAATAAACAAACTAAATTTCAAAAATCACATTTTAAGCTTCTGTTACTTATAGAAGAACTAGCGGCATGCTCGTGGTTTCGTCGCGTGAACAAAACAATGTTTCGTTATATTGCAACCATCAGGGGTGGATTTTTGAAAAAATCTGTATATTAAATAAGCATATGTTTGACCCTGGATTTTCATTCTAAATTTCATCTAAATCGGACCAGTAGATTAGCAGTAAAAGCGTGACAGACAAACAGACAGACTTTCGCATTTATAATAAGTATGGATTCCTAACTAAATATATATATATTTTTAGTTTATATTTGTTGTTATAGCTTAAAAATGATGTCCTTTATACTGTCTTATAGTGCTTATATTTTTGTACACAGAGGGTACTGTACAACTAATTTGCAAACTCATCGGTGATTTCGAAAGATTCCAACAACGCTTATGCTGTTTTGATTAGTTTGGTGAATACATCCTCATACGGTCTATGCTCTCGATAATTTGCATAGTACTAGCTGATGTCGCTTTTAGTAATAGTTATATTTTATAGAAATTTGTCATTACAAATTTCTGTTATTACAAACTAAGCTAATACAAATTTGCAAAAAATAAAAATTAAAATTACTTTTGCTTGTCTAAATATTTTTTTCTATCTTTACAACCCAGTTTAAGACACTCCGTTCCCCACTTTCCGTCGAATTTGGAGGCATTGCGTGTTAAGTGGTGGAACTCAACGCCGCGCTTTGCCACGACACCAGAGCGAAGAAAATGGAAATATTCAATATTTATTATTGAAAATTATTTTTGCACTTTAGTTAATTTTTATCGAATAAATACCGTTTATAAAGACAAATTACAACATCCAAATAAATATTTATTCATAAAATAATTAGTCTTATATAAAACGCCATGTTCGGTCTTGATAGCTCGCTAAATAAATTTTCTTCAGCTTCATGCCATTTTCGGTACGTAACCTAACCTAGTATCATGTCCTTCTCTCCTTTCCGTCTGAATTCGTTTTAAAAATTGTAAATTAAATTGGCAAATTTGATGTTATAAAATACCAAACAAATTAAGAAAATAATTGTAACATAAAATAATTGTAACATAAAATAATTGTAACATAAAATAGTAATTATATAAATCGGATCCTAAATTCTAAGATTTAAAATGACAAAAAAACATTGTACTTGATATAAAAAGGTACGTACCATGAGTTCTCAGTGAATGTACACTAAAAAGACATGAAAAAATATGTAATCATTCTTACAAATGAGAATTGAATTCATAACTTAACCGGTTGCTGACGCTGTCCCACTGCACTACCATATATCTTTGGCTCGTTAAGCTTACTTACATACTACCCGTGGGGGGACGGGTTAAGAATACAATTCCCTTCCGCAGCTGGGAAGCGTCCTGTAAAAGGCGAGTAGCCCAGTAGCTTGGTGGTCAGAGATTCGTTCTTCGGCTGGCTCACGGCCACTATCATGTCAAAGATGAACCGCCAAACATCTGATGATGTGTTTCGGTTCAATGGCATGTAAGCCAGCTCTCTCTCTAATGCTACTGTCCCCATCCTTCCTCCCTCTTTCCCCCCTTCATCTCCAAGGCTGGTTACGCATTCACATATTATCTGACGTTGTGGATGAAGTTGAGTGGTTACCTTCGCCCATGGACATATCCATGGGCAAAAGTAAACACTTACCATCGTGGTCGTTCTGCTTGTTTGCCTCTATTATAAAAAAGTAAAAAAAAATACTACATTATATCTAGACTTTCTGCTGTACTATAATTTACAAAATTAAAGTTGTCCACGTCGCTAATAAAAACATTAAAAGGCTATTTATCAGACTCTAAAACCTTAATAAAATGATTAGAAGAATTTATATCGACTAGGTATATATTCAAACGAGCGGTCTACGCTATAAGGCGTATCTACCGGCACTAATAGAATTAAAAGAGTAGGACTAATTTTCTGAGACTAAGTAAAACGTTAGAACATTATTTATATTTACTACGAAAGAAATTACTTGAGGTTTGCGGACGTAGTTATGCAGCCTTTTACAGCAAACGAGATTGTTGTGGGTTCGATTTTCATTTGTTTTTGCTTCACTCTGTGTCCCGCATACAGTAGGCAAAGGAAACCTAGTGTTAAGAAACTTCGTTTCTTCGCTTTGCCTCGACACCAGAGCGAAGAAAATAGAAATAATAAATATTTCCACTCCTCGAGTGGGAGTGGGGCCAGCCGTGGTGCAGTGGCACGAACGTGTGATTATAAACGACTGGTTGTGGGTTCAATTCTCATTTGGAGGATACTTAAATTATTTTAATTTTTTCACTCTGGTAACACATAGTGCGACGTTGGGTTGGGACGACAAATAGATAGTATTGTCAAATAAAGCCTTCCTTTTGACTTCCAGAGTTTTATGAATATGCAGTAAAAATAAAAGTAGTTTTTTAGGAGAATTTACTTTAGTTTGCCTATCTTACTAATTACCTTAACTTACCTACCTAATTAAATTTGCAAAAATTTACATTCAACTTCATTTATTATTATTATTTTTTTATTATTATTATTTTTTTTAATTTTTAATTATTATTTTTGTTTTCTTATAACATAAATGTATTTTGTTTTTTCTGTACTTTCATCATGTTTATAGTAATAGTTTTTTCTGTTGTGTAATTACTGTATTTGCTACATAATGTATTAAAAATGACAATAGTATAATCATTAATATAATGGGGCAAAGATGCTGGCGGCTGTGACACAGTTTATACTAGTACGGCTGTCAACACTCACCTCTAGTAATATAAACAAAATTGTCTAAGTAATTTGTTTAGTCTTATATCTAGAGTGTATATGTAACTTGTTTACTTTTGGTCAATAAACTATTATTTATTATTTTATTTATTTATTTACTGAAATTAGCACACGACTTATAGTATAGCAGTTGTAATGTGTAAAATTGAATAGAATCAAATTTTGGCTAACAAATCTCTTTAAGTTATAAATACACACATAATTTCTAAGTTAAGCAAGACATGTGTAATTTCGAAATGAATATAAGGTAAAGTCAGTTCCTACAAACAAGTACTTAACTAACTTAATATATTTGCGATAGTATTTTATCATAATATATTTGAAGTACGTGACGTCGTAGCAGCTCGTAGCACGTAGCATATAAGTTCGTAGCTCTCGTAGCACGTAATTCATATTAATAGGCATTCAATGAATTATTTTGAAATTGCTTCAAAGGAAAGAATATGGAAATTAGAATATTATTTTTTTGGATACTTTGTTATGAATTTTAAGTATAAACGAACAGAGTACAGCCTGTAATTAAAACGTCTAGCTGTATATGCGATGGTTGTGAATTCGATTCCCACTTAGAGAAATTTGAATTATATTAAAATTAATTTTCTTTCTTCGCTCACCGCAGCTTGCCTTGTCCTTACCACTACGTTCTATCTACCCTGTAGGAAGTATCGTGAAGTTATATTAGAGGGCAAATGAAGAAAGAGAATAAAGAAGAGAGACTTATAATTATATAATTATCGTGGCCAGTCGTGGCCCAGTGGCACAAGAGTGTAACTGTAAACGACTGGTTGTGGGTTCGACTCCCACTCGAGGAGTGGAAATTATATTTCCATTTTCTTCGCTCTGGTGTCGAGGTAAAGCGCGGCGTTAAGTTCCGCCACTTAACACGCAAGCCTCCGAATTCGGCGGAAAGTGGGGAACGGAGTGTCTTAACACTAGGTTCCCTCTGCCTACCCTGCTGTGTGCGGGATATAGCGTGAAGCTATTTAATTTTTAGACTTATAATTAAGGTCAGTCGTAGCGCAGAGGTACAAAGTGTGACTGTAAAGCGACTGGTTATGGGTTCAATTCTCACTCGAGGTGTGATGTACCCATTTTCTCCGCTCTGGTGTCGGTTAGTAGAAGCGAATAGAGGATAATCTACATCTGTATACATATGTATATGTTTATAAAAAGCTAGTTTAAGGCCATCGTGGTTCAGTGGGACAGCGTCTGACTGTAACGTGATGGTTGTGGGTTCATTCCTCACTTTGCTCTGGTTTCTAAGACAAAGCGCGGCGTTAAGTTACACCCCTCACGCACAATGTCTCGATTTCGTGTGGAGAATGGAGAATTAAGTGTCATACTAGATCCAGTTTGAATGCCCAGCTATTCGGGAAAGAGAGTAAAGCTACTTTGAACTTTACGCCTTTGTCCGCACAATTTGTCCGCTAACTGCTGCTGCTGTTGCTGTTAGATCAAATTTTGATTATTTTCTACTAATGTCAAGACACTCTTCACAATCATTCCCTCACAAGAGAATAAATTAATCGTGTTTACAGTGAAAAGTTATCTTACTGCGCCTCAATGCCTTCAGTTATTTAGTGTTCATAAATTAATTACTAAGATTTATATTACGAGTAAAATGGATTTCATAGATATAGTGTTACACTACACGAATCAATTAAATTGTAACCCATCGCTCGCATATCCTGTTTGAGCTAACATGCAAATACTACTATTTCACTTTAAGGGGCAATGTAATTAAATTAGTTGTTAAATGAAATTTATCCCTAATATACGAGTATATTAGTAATATAACTCTCTTATTTTTGTTACTTTTTTGGTTTTACAAAAAGTGGGTAGCCTATTTTCGACTTTGCGTCGTCAACTACCTTCCTGAAAAATTCATAGGAACTTTTCGTCCCTTTAACCCTTTAGGGGTTGGTTTTTGGAAAATAAAGTAGCCTTTGTTTGACTCTTGTCTTTAACTATTTTCATTTCGAATTTTATCCTAATTGAGTCCGTGGACCAGTTGTAAAAGGGTAACAGACAGATAGATTTTCGCGCATATATGTATTATTATAGATACATAGATAGTTGATAGAAGGTAATTGCACTTCTCCTCCATATTAATTTACTTCGCTCAGTAACTATTATTAATATTCTTCACTTATTAATATAGGCTTATTACAATTTATTTTTGTTATATACGGTTAAGTTTATTATATAGTGACCAGTCGTGGCCCGGTGGCACAAGCGTGTGACTGTAAACGACTGGTTGTGGGTTTAATTCCCACTCAAGGAGTAGAAATATTTATTATTTCTATTTTCTTCGCTCTGGTGTCGAGGTAAGCTTGGCGTTAAATTCCGCCACTTAACACACAATGCCTCCGAATTTGGCGGAAAGTGGGGAACGGAGTATCTTAATGCTAGGTTCCCTCTGCCTACCCTGCTGTGTGCGAGATATAGCGTGAAGCTACAAAAATATATTTTTGTTATATACAGATAAGTGTATAATAATTTCGACGTAGTTGGAAGTAAATGAAAAAATGGAAGTAAATCAGAGCAATCAGATCGTTTCTAAATGGTGGTTTGAGACCTGATACGTTCAAATTTCTACATGTTTTAAAAAGTAAGTTTTGTATAAATTATGAATAACATTTTTAAATGTTTAATTCATGACACTATTCAAGAAGTGATTATAGGATTTAGTCAGTTGAAATTGGAGCAGCGGTTTTACTTTATAGAATAAAATTTTGCTAACTTTCAATTACACGAATTAGAACGATTTATTTAAACATAAAATATATTAAAGTTTAATTTAGAAAAGGTTTCTTTTAAATAATGTTTCATTTAAATTCTCTAGTATTAGTTTATTATATATTACGAACATGTGAGTACATCAAATACAATCTGAGTAGGGGCCACGACAATTTCGCAGATAAAGCTACATAAAAACTGAAAATAAAATTAGGTTTTAGTGCCTTACTAAATACTTCTTTTGCTTTTCCAAATAATTAGTAATCATTTAGAGGGTAATTAATGTCAAGACACTCAGTTTTATGCTCACTCAAGATATGTAGGTACCTACATTGTGACGAAACTCAACGTCGCGCTTTGTACTATGAAATGGAGGAAATAAGAATAATGTAAATATATTCATTCCTCTGAGAGGGAATCAAACCTACAACCATCGCGTTTACAATCACATGCCGTCTGTTGTCACATATTTACAATGATTTCGATAAGCCTCCGATTTCAATGTAATCATAAAAAAATATAATATACTTTTAAACATTTTTAAAGTGTTATTCCACACTTAGGAAAATTAAAAAGGACATTTAAAGAAAACGTATAAAAATTTAACACAGTGGGATTCAAAAAAAATTAAACGTTTTCTTTAAATGTCTTTGTTAATTTTCCTAAGTGTGGAATAACACTTTAAAAATGTTTAAAAGTATTTAATAAATAGCATTCTCTCTTACCAAACGATTGTTCGTAGAATAATCTTTGGGTAGCAGAAATTTTTAAAAATCTCTCTACAGAGATGCTAACAACAATAATAAGTTGTAATAAAGCGTATAAGAATTTCGACGCAGCTGATAGTAGAACGCATGGCTCAGTGGTGAGAGCGCCTGAATGGTATTCAGGAGGCGCGGGTTCGAATCCCGCTACGCTAAAATTTTTATACGTTTTCTTTAAATGTCTTTTTTAAATATAATATAATTGTAATATTGGCTAGCTATATACTGTGAAAATAAACTTTGTTTTCTTTATTACAAAAAATGTTCAGTAAAATAAACACGTACTGTATAATTTAAATTGTTTGTAACAACTAATTCGATTTCGTCCTCTGTTCATTTAAAAGTATTAAAGTAAGGCTCTAATTTGGCGCAGATCTTAAAATGTAATACAAATTTAAGATAAACATTTAACTTGAAAATGTAAATTTAGATCTGTCAGGTACAAAGTTTCAGCTACAATACCTCTTAGGTATTTAAAATAAAATAATTTTATCAAAATATGTGTGAAACATAACTAATTATCTTCAATAATCAGTTTTTTCACCAGAGCGTAGAAATGAAAATAATTAAATGTAATTCTCCTATAATCCTCCACCATTACATATTATGGCACAGTGAGACAGAGTTTCTCTATAAAGGCGATTGGTTGTAGGTTCACATTCAAAATAAAATACGTCGTCCCATAAAATAATAAGTTTCAACTTGTTCATAACAATAACCAACATAGTTCCAGTCCATTCGCTTTATTATATATGGCTGAGCAAATTGTGCTCCCAGAACAATTTGGAGCGAAGCCAATAAATATAAATAAATAATCGTTCAATATTGAAATAACATCATATTGTCTTTGAATTGAATAACAGTAACTATTATTAGAATAACAAGTCATATAATATGTACATATTTTCTAAATAAATATTTTTATACAAAATTGTAATCTAGTGCGGTGGGCGGAATGACGATAAACAAGAAGTCGCCGTGGCGGGACGGGTTAGGAATACAAATCCCCTCCGCTGCTGGGCAGCGTTCCATAAGAGGCGGATAATCCAGTACCTTGGTGGTAGAAGATTCGATTTCCGACTGTATCACGAATACTATCATGTCAAAATGCAACAGCCAAATATCTAATGATATGTTTCGGTTCGATCATATGTAAGTCAATTCTCCCTATTCCCTATTCTCATCCATCCTTCTCCCCCTTCACTCTCAAGGGCGTCGACGCGTCCACGGGAGTCGAGGATCCAACGTATAAAATACTAGTTTCAAAACATTGTTTTAGATATATTTTTTTATATAATGCCGTTGTGGCGCAGTGGGATAGCATCTGACTGTAAAACAATGGTTGTGGGTTCGATTTCCACTTGGGGCAGATCATATTTAAATTTTCATTTTCCAATCTGGTACCTAAGACAAAGCACGGTGTTGAGTTCTGCCACTCAACACATAATGTCTCGATTGTGAGCGGACAGTGGGGGATGAAGTGTCTTATCACTACGCCCTCAATGGCTACCCCGCTATGAGAGAAAAAGCGTGAAGCTGCTCACTGCTAACAATAACATTCTAACTTCTCTTACAAATAATGAAATCTTTCAAATATTGAAGAAAGCAATTTTTAAATACAATTCATAGTAATAGAACAAGTGTGAAATTAAATTTTAAGATATTTTAGTCTGGTGTATGAAGTAATCAAGTGTGACTAGGTTCAATATATATTTAAAACTTTTAGAACACATGGCTTAGCGTTCAGGGAGCTTGGAAGGTTTTCAAAAGGCATGGGTTCGAATCCCGCTGTGTTCATTTTTTTATATCTTCCGATTAATCTGCAAAAAATCTATGATTAATTAAGATGCATTTACCTATTCTCACCCATATTACACACACAAAATGAACAGTTATACCTATCACAGTAAATACCTCGTCTCACCTAACACAATATACTACAACAGACATGTCATACAACAAAAGGACGTCTAAACTTAAATTTAATTAGATAACAGAACACCTGCGAGGCTCCAAACGTCACGTAAACAATTAATTAGTAAGCTATTTGTTATTCAAATCGTTCCGACGTAATCAAATCTTTTGACAAAGGCGCTTCGCGGAGTTGCCAAAGTGATTTATGGTAAATTGGGGTCAGCGTTTTACTAAGTTTAAACTGTTAGTAGTATATAGCTTCACGCTATATCCTGCACACAGCAGGGTAGGCAGAGGGAACCTAGTGTTAAGACACTCCGTTCCCCACTTTCCGCCGAATTCGGAGGCATTGCGTGTTAAGTGGCGGAACTTAACGCCGCGCTTTACCTCGGCACCAGAGCGAAGAAAATGGAAATATTAAATATTTTCACTCCTCGTGGGGGCATCGTACCTACAACCAGTCGTTTACAGACACACGTTTGTGCCACTGGGCCACGACTGGCCACAAACTCTGTGACTGAGTTCTCTCTTGAAAAGCGTTGTATGACTAATTACTATCAATCGAATGAATGTATATTCACCGCTTACTTTACTCAAAATACAGATTGCTAGATCAATATAATTAGGCAGTTGTTTTTGAATTTGGATGCATTTTTGTATCGGGTGAATATGTCATAAAAATACGGTAAATAAATTATATTTTTAAAGTAGGCAATGAAACGCTTGAAGGGGCTAGACTTGTGGTCTGTATGATTTTCTATTTCTTTGTTGCCTTTTACAGTTTTAGAGTAAATATGCACAATTTATTTTTTTTTAAAATACACTACAATGTCGCCAAGGAGGTCTAGAAACGCACCCTTATGAATCCAGCTACATTTTGTAGATTTGTAAGTAAATCATAGTTTGAACAACTCTCCAAGTCCTTGAATTAACGAGTAAATGAATCAATAATTCGCCCAAACAATATTTCATAAACATAAGTGCTAAACTGGTTAAAATAATATTTCATAGAACTTTAAAGTGTTTCATTAGCCTTCAAGAAATCAACGGCGTCGAATCGACCTCGCACTTAATACGTTTTTATTTATTAATTCGATTATTTATTTTATCAAATGTTTAAAAACTTTGTTCGTAGAATAATCTTTGGAAGGCAGAAATTTGTAAAAATCTCTCTACAAATATGCTAACAACATAAATAAGTTGTAAAAAGCAATTGAATTGAATTGTTGAATTTGGACGCAGCTGGTAGAAGAACGCATGGCGCACGAGGTCAAAATGCTTGGACGGTTTCCGAGAGTAGCAGATTCAAAGGTGTTTTCAATTTTTTATACGTTTTCTTAATGCCTATTTAGAAAGTTGTGGCTGTAGTATAAAGTTTTTTTTAGCTTCACGCTCTATCCCGCACACAGCAGGATATGCAGAGGGAACCTAGTGTTAAGACACTCCGTTCCCCACTTTCCGCCAAATTCGGAAGCATTGCGTGTTAGGTGGGGGAACTAAACGCCGCGCTTTACCTCGGCACCAGAGCGAAGAAAATAAAATTTTAAATATTTCCACTCCTCGAGTAGGAATCGAACCCACAACCACTCGTTTACAGTCACACGCTTGTTTAACTGGGCCACGACTGGCCACATAGTATATTAGTAAAGTTATTTTTTTATAATGATTAAGAATTACGCTTTCTGAAATATAATTTTCGATATACAGAAAATCCACTCGAATAGGATTCCAACCGACAATCAACAGATTTACCATTCTACTATACAATACTCAAGTCAATTGTATGACGAGATCATATTAAACTACAATACACATTATTATCATACGCATAATACAAGCCTGAGCTTGATTAAATCCGTTAATAAATTAATAGTAATTTAATTTATTTGCCTGTTAATTTGTTCCAACAATAACAATGTATCGTAATGGGGAATTAACATACATACGAGTATATTGTAGTGGCCTTAATAACTAAGTAATAGCGTTAAATGAAATATTATTTATCGAAATCTTTATTAGTAACTGTAAAGAGAAATGGATTCCTAACATTGGCCAAGCAAAGATGTTGGGAACGTAGGTTCTCTCAGCCATGTTAGGCAAGTGAAGAGTTACTTTTTATGTAGTGTATATTTTTACAGCTTCACGCTTGTTCGCGCATAACAGGGTAGAGAACCTAGAGTCTAGTCTCCGGTCTCCACTCTCCGCCTATGTTCGAGACATTGTGCCTTGAGGGGACCTCAATGATGTGTAAACGTATCTGGTTGTGGGTTCGATTTCTACTTGGGGATGTAAATGATGATGTTGTTATGTTCGTTTCTCCGCTTTGGTACCTGAATTAAAACACGGCAATTGCTATACAATTTTTTATACTTTCATTTTTTCTTTGGATTTTTAGCTTGTCTTATTTTATTAAATATCAATTCAGAGGCTTTATGTTTTATAAGAAATTCGACAAGTTCAAAGAAAGAAGGTAAATAAATGAAAATCTATTCATTCCGACTAAATTTCTCAAAAATACTTCCTACCATCAAAAGTCAGTGTCTACGTTACTTTATTTTCAAAGTAAGAATGCGTCGTTTTGTTATTGGCTCACGCTGGCGTGAATATCTTGTATAATAAAATCGTCTCGAAAGTGCGTTGTTGGTGGATTTTCATCCAATCCCTCTATATGCCGAATAGGAAAAATATAAAATAGGGAAGTCAAGACAATCTTTTTACTATGCTGGAATTATTGACACGTAAGAAATAATAACAGATTTACATAGTATTAACATTCTTTATTCAAGCTGACTAAAAATATTGTATTCTTCACTTTTATCTCGAAATCGGAATATTATGTGTTGAGTGACAGTGCTTTTGCTTACCAGAACGGTGAAATAGAAATATTTTAAATATAATCTTACCCAAACCACAACCACCTGAGCACGCTCTTCGAGGTGGTTTGGAGACGTCGAGAGAATGAGTGATGGAAGAATGGTAAGAAAGATATATGAAGCAAAGGTGAGTGGCAAGAGAGGCAGAGGAGACCTCGAAAACACAGTATCAACGATACTGGAGGAAGATCGCGTAAAAAGCATTTGGACCCCCCGGAAGGCGTGTATGAAAAGATTGATGACAATGGACGAAGCGAAAGAAGTATACAGGGACCGCAGCGTTTGGCGCTCCGTTTTCTCTGACTACCCCGCAAGGAATAGCGTGAAGCTAAAAAAAAAGTATCTTACCCCCGAGTGAGAATCGAATCTGCAACCATCGCGAGAACAGTCCGATCAGTATCTGATTATCTCATTTCTTTTACCGAAATATTTTTAGCAACAGGAAAATTATTTTTAGCATAATTTATTGTCATACTTTCATAAAGAAAAATGAATTAAGTAAAAGACGCAATGTGAATCATCTGCCTATTTATATCTGTCTCTTAAGACTTAAGTGTTACCGAGATGGATTGTGGCAAAGCTTATCTTCTACATATCTTATGAAGTAAATATTTTAATAGACAAGGTTTTTATTTTTATGGGGTTTATACGAATTGCAAGTATTAAGTAAGGCGTTGTTATTTTTCTTATTGTTTATTAAATATTATATAATCATCAATGGCTCCTAAGAAAAGTATTGCAACTGTATTTTAAAATTGCTACAACAAGATAGTAAAGGATATTATTTACTTAAAAGACAGATATACAACGATTTGCGTACTCATTTTGGTAGTGCCTATGTTTTTAAGAAATTTATTTAATTTATAATCTCTATTCAAATCTTTTTGAGCTCTAATTGTAATATTGATTAAATACATTTACGTAACTTTATATATGTGGCCAGTCGTGGCCCAGTGGCACAAGCGTGTGACTATAAACGACTGGTTGTGGGTTCGATTCCCTCTCGAGGAGTGGAAATATTGAATATTTCCATTTTCTTCGCTCTGGTGCCGAGGTAAAAGCGTGGCGTTAAGTTCCGCCACTTAACACGCAATGCCTCCGAATTCGGTGGAAAGTGGGGAACGGAGTGTCTTAACACTAGGTTCCCTCTGCCTACCCTGCTGTGTGCGGGATACTGCGTAAAGCTAAAAAAAGAAAGAACGTTACGTTACTTAGGAGTCATCAAAATGTGTACATAATAGTATTTCAGTGCAATTTATTTATAAATTTCGGGTTGCAATTTAAAAAGTACATTATTATTACAAAATTAAGTAGTAAGCATATAAGAATTTTAGTGTCCGACCGAAACTGGGTTTTCAGCCGAAACCGAAACCGAAAACGAACCTTCGGCACTGGCTTCAGTTTCGGCCGAAACCGAAACCGAAACTGCTGATGACGTCATAAAATTAGTATGACATGTAAAAAAATAGTACATTTTTTACGTTTTATTGTGATTATACCTATGGAATTTATTACAGTATTTTTTTACATTTTCAATTATATTTAATACTATACATTTTCATAGTTTCACGCTCCGCTTTTAAGGGCTCTGCTTTTACCCGCATAGCAGGGTAGTTAGAGAGAAACTAGGGTAAAGACATTCCGTTCACCACTTTCCGCCCGAAATGAAGACGTTGCGTGTTGAGTGAGCGCTAAAAAATATAAAACAAATACAAAAATATCTTCTTGTAATGTTCAAACCCGCCATTGGCCTTTTCAATTTTCTCGGTTTTGGTAGTGGAAGGTTAAGTTTTAATTAATATTTTTTTATTGTTTTCATAAGATACTTTATCATTGTGTAGATATACGATGTCCATAATTACAGCACAGCTCACTAAATTTTTAAGGGTTTTTAATACCACTAGGTATATAAGATCAATTGCCACCTATGATAATCGAGCGATCCCACGACAGCAAGGCATAGCTTTGTCCTCTACCTTCATGTCCACAAACTGCCTTTTCCAAGAGCAACTTTTAGTATATACGTATAATTTTAGCTACTTGTTTGCGTCTATTCAAATAGCTCGTAACAATTACGTCAAAAATGAACCACCAAATATGTCATAATATGGTTCGATGACATGTTAGCCAACTCTCTCTGCCCATCCTTGTTTCTTCTTAACCGTCAAGGCCGGCAACACATCCACAATTCCTCTAATATTGTAGATTTGTAGATGTCCATGAGCGAACAAAACCTTAGCTCTTACGATCAGATAGATGGTCCTTCTGTTCGTTTGGCGCCTTTTTAGAAATAATAAAAAGGTAGTAAGTACTATAGGTCTACGCCAGTTCTCTTTGCCCAGGCACCTGGGGTGAATTTATATAGAAGCTTTTTGAGCTGTAGTGCAGGGACCTGTGAGTTTTGAAGACCCTCAGTCCCCATTAAGGATTTGGTAAATTTATTAGGCATTTGGTAAATTGGTATTTTATTGCCACAATATGTTTATATTGTGGCAACTGTGTCTTTCTTGCAGGTAAATTTATGTGCTAGTTTGTGATAAGATTTATTGATATTAGACTATATTCTGTATATTTTATAGAAGTCCTGTGTAACAATTGTATAGTTATTTAAATAACAACTAATTAGGCTGGCCTCCAATGTAATAATTAGCCCAGGGTCCCCTAAAATTAATAGTCAGCCCCTGAAAGGAGCCACACTTACGAGAACAAACACAGTGTCGTTCACACAATGTCACACATATTATTCTTAACATACATTTATAATTCATTAAAATAGTTTACCATATCTTGAGATTAAGTACACAAGCTATAAAAACACTCAAATGTAGCTAAACGACGTGTGAAAATTTATGAGTACAGAGTTTCGGCATTGCCGAAGGTTCGGCAGCTTTTTTGCCGAAACCGAAACTACGGCCGAAACTACATTTTTTTGCCGAAACTTGCCGAAACCGAAACCGAAACCGAACCTTCGGTCGGACACTAAAGAATTTCAACGTAGCTGGATGCGAATAGTTATAACTTTTAGACCTCTCTAAGTCGGTACAACAAGTCGGGGGTTCGAATCCCGCTGTCATGTGACTGCCGTGTGAGTGTCGTTTTCATAAGTTATTATTCTTCTCTAAGTATACTAAAAGAAATAGATACAGTGTTATTAAAAAAGTTGTCCAAATTTAAGCTGTCAGTGTCATTACGTAGGCTTAAGATAATGGTTCTGTAATCCGACGCGACATCTGAATGAAATGGAAAAAGTAATTATTCGCCATGAAATAAATTTATGGCCTACTTTTATAAAAATAGATATTTTAAAAGAAGAATAAGTGAGTGTCATTAAATATGTCATTTAATATAAGAGGTACTTAAGAATAATATGTTAGATTTAAAGGTATAAAACTTAAACGTATAGACTCAAAATTAAGTGAAATTGTTGATATTATTTAAATATTGATTTATTCTCGTATTTCATAAAGTATTCCATATAATATGTAAGTAGATGCACTTCAATAAAACTATAAGAAATTAAGCAATAATATAATAGGGCACCTAATATATAGATAGGATATAATTCTAGAACAGTTTTCAAGTGCGGGTTCAATTTTTTTTAGCTTCACGCTGTATTCCGCACTCACCAGCGTCGGCAGAAGCAACCTAGTGTTAAGACACTACGTTCGCCAATTTCCGCCGAATTTTAGAGGCATTGCCTATTAAGTGGCAGAACTTAATGTCGCGCTTTACCTCGACACCAGAGTGAAGAAAATGAAAATGATACATAATTTAACTCCTCGATTGGGAATCGAACCTACACAGTCGCGTTTACAGTCCCACTTCTTGCTCCTACTTTGGGACTGTCGTTCTTTTTCTTCTCTTGCTCATCAAAAATAGTTAATAAGAACCATATAACTTAATAAGAACTATTGTAGACGAGCTGAATATATAATCGTGCTGAAGCAAAAAAAAATCTCGAAATCTAAAAGACATCTTAACGAAATTTATTGAGCTGAGCGAGGCGAAGCTCTTACTGATCACAAGTGTGTTTCGTTTTTTAACTCTTCCCGGGCCGTTTGTATTAGACCTCTGAAATTTGGCAGGGATATTGACCACAGTGTCTTGTGTGCTGTGAAGTCTTTTGGTGACAATTGTAATTGTAGTTTTTGAATAAATGGTCAAACAGTGTCCATAGACTTAAGCTGTGGAAAGTTAAGTGTTATGTTAGTGTTAAGTGTTCGCTTTTAACATGTAATAGCATGAAATATGTCATAATCAGCTCTTCCTACCGTGCAGAGCAAAAAGTCGGTTCCTAATTCTAATTACGTTTGTTTTACCAAATTTGAATTAGTTGAGGTCGTTGCGACACATTAGGACCGCTTCTCACTGTAAACGCGATGTTTGTGGGTTCGATTATCACTCGGAGGAATAAATATGTTGAAGTTTACATGTTTTTGCTGTGATACCATAGAAAAAAATCCGCCACACAATATACTGTCTCGATTTCTGGGGGAAAGTGAAGGGAGGCGAGTCTTGCTACTCCTTTATGCGGGAAAAAGCGTGCAGCAAAATATTTTTTTTTTTAGCTTTACTCTGTATCCCACACACAGCAGGGTAGGCAGAGGGAACCTAGTGTTAAGACACTCCGTTCCCCACTTTCCGCCGAATTCGGAGGAATTGCGTGCGGAACTTAACGCCGCGCTTTACCTCGACACTAGAGCGAAGAAAATGGAAATATTAAATATTTTCACTCCTCGAGTGGGAATTGAACCCACAACCAGTCGTTTACAGTCACACGCTTGTGCCACCGGGCCACGACTGGCCACAAAAAAAATATTAATAACCCGAAAAATGTCTCATGATTTAAATATAAAATTTGGTAAAAGAAAATAAATACACGTACGAGAAGTTGCGAGCATCAACTAGGTTTATATGAACAGGTGTTCGAATCTAATATTCGTACGTATATAATATTTAAGAATAATTTTATAAAATATATCTAACCACTCGTCAGCGTGTTCAGCAAGTTCCAGGAGGGAATTGGTGAGATAATTGCCTAGTGCTTATTTAATACACAAGCATCGTGTATTTCACGAACCATTTTAAGCCACTTTTGAATGCTCGTAACTCAAATACAAACATAAAATCCAAACAAGAAAGCATTTTTTTAATGTTTGTTACAAAAAAGGTAACATACGATTTAAAAATATTATAAGGGCAAATAAAGTGATTTAGCAATACTGTAAAGTAACAAGTAATATTTTTATGTGAAAAACACCATTTGATAAACTAGAACGGATAACGAAGTAACTTCACGATTTGTCAAATAACAGGATAGTAACTAATATACATATATTTATTCGCAATATATTGAACTTGGCTGTCATTTTCACTTTTATGATTTTGGCGGAATTAATTTGCTACACGAGTTCAACCATTACAAGTTTGATAGTAAAATGTTCCTTTACGACTTTGTCCCAACTATATTTCTAGTACGACCCTTCCTTTTATTGGATGTAGAAATTCATTTAAAATTTTCGATGTTAAATAAAGACGGGTTTTCATAATTTATAAGTAAATTAATAGTAATAATAAGTAATTCAAATAAATAAATTAATTTTTCGAATAATATTATTAGTGTAAAGCCATCGTGGTACAGTGGGACAGTCTAACTGCAAATATGATGGTAGTAGGTTCGATTCCTACTGAGGAGTATGATTATATTTAAATTGTTGCTTTGAGTTTCGCCACGCTTGTTCCTGATTATTGCTTAGTGATTTATGACTATGTAAATGACAGAATATTTAAATGAATCTATTTAAAGTAGAATAAGAGCATATATTTTAGTATTCGAAAATACATTTTCTGTCTGTAGTCAGTCTACTAAGGACTAGTGACAGTAGACTAAGGACTTGTGTAAAGTGTAAAAAAGTTTTAAACATTTTTATTGTACATTTCTTGCAAACCAAGACGTCCTTTTAGGAATAATGTTTAAAGATAAGAACATAACTTTCAAGTATAATTTTTTGATAGAATTTATTGCGCATAGTACGATGATATATGTATGTATGTATGTATGTATGTATGTATATATAAAATATGTTTCCACCTGGACCCAAACTCTTTAAATCAGACTAGACAGATATTACCTTATTTACAGGTACTCCAATACTTAAACAAGGTGAGCACTGAGGTTTATGCATATACAATGTTTTTTAATACTTTCCCTACGTGGTTTAGAAACATTGCGTTTGTAGGAAAATGAAAAATTAAACTTATATCTTATATAAACCTTACCCCTAACGAGAATCGAACCAAAACTATTAAGTATAGAGTAAGATACTTCTCCACTACATTAGAACGAAGTTTAGTTGAATTTTTATAAAAGGTTAAAAGTATTGGAAATTTGCACCACATTTTCATATATTTATTGGCTGGAGTACCCACAAATTAGATTTTACTACGATAATATTATCTACTTTAGGACAATTTGGATATTCTTCACGGTTTTATATCCAATATATTGAATTTACCGTCGAATATGAAATGTGTTATTGAATTAACTTGCATGATGATATTGCTTTATTATTATTATACGAGTATTTCACACTTTATTTAAATTGAAAGTTCTGTGGAAGTAAATGTAGTATTTTAGTGTTAGCATTGCAGGGTAGAGAGTGCTAGTGTCAAGACACTTTGTTCGTCACTTTCTGCCCGAAATGAAGACAATGCTTGTTAAGTGGTAATCAAATATAAATTTATGAAAAAGTTTTATGTACAAAGCCTAATTTATTAACTCAACCTAATGTTAAGACACTACGTTCCCCATTTTTCGCCGAACTTTGAGGGCATTGCCTGTTAAGTAGCGGATCTTAATACCGGGCTTTGTCTCAACACCAAAGCAAAAAAATGGAAATGTTAAAAATTTACATTTTTCGAGTGAGAATCGAATCCACAACCAGTCGCGTTTTCAGTCACACATTGCACCCTTGCACCGCGACTGGCCACATGGATGAAAACCTTTAGTGACCAATCCTAATTTAAAATTTATATAAACTTTTTATTATTTCTAGCATCTTGCACAAAAAGCTCATTCAATTTAAACCAACTTGAGTAACTAAATTATTTTTCTTCTCGACTTTTAATAAAGTGTCACGTCTGTAGATGTCTTGTGCATAATCCACAAATTCAAAGATCCTACCAAGTTATTACTGGTCAGATTGCGAGTATTATCGAGTTACGTGGCCGCGTTATATTGCGTTAGTTAGTGGGGGCTAAAACAACGCTTTATTAAGCTACTCTAAAACTGGAGTGTCTCTCTATATTTAGTAACCGCTTATAACTAAACGCATTTGTATACACAATTGTTGTTTGTCTGTCTGTCTGTCCATTTGTACCCTCTTATCTCTGAAATGGCCAGACCGATATTGATGGGCCATTAACTAGCAGATAACTGACGTAATAGAGTGTAACTAAGGCTATTTTTATTCTTTATTGTGTTAAATTTCACACGGAAGTCACGAGTCAGCTAGTTGATCGTAAACGAAAACAAGGTATTTCGAAACGTATCTGAAGTCTTTAGAAAATTTTAGAATGAATTTAGAAACTGTGACCGTAAAGCGACTGGTTGTGGATTCGATTCCCACTCGAGTAGTGAAAATATTTAATATTTCCACTTTCTTCGATAGGCATCGAGGCAAAGCGCGGCGTTAAATTCCGCTATTTAACACGTAATGCCTCCGAATTCGGCAGAAAGTGAAGAACGGAGTGTCTCAACACTAGGTTACCTCTGCCTAACCTGCTATGCGCGGGATACAGCGTGAAGCTAAAAAATATTTTATAATGCAAAATGGAGTAGCTTGGTATAGTTGGTTCTCTCTGACTACCCTCAAAAGCAATAAGTATAAAATACATTTTTAGAAAACATATAAAAAATTTAACCCAATGATATTCGACCTCGAGCGTTATGACAGCTAGGCCATGCGTTCTTCTACTTCTTCAATTATCCTATGTGTGTGAATTACACTTTTAAACGTATAGTAATAAAATTAACTAACGGTCACTATATACTTTGCTGGTTTAGTATAACAGTTTTTTTAGCTTCACGCTGTATCTCGCACACAGCAGGGTAGGCAGACGGAACCTAGTGTTAAGACACTCCGTTTCCCACGCACCGCCGAATTCGGAGGCATTGCGTGTTAAGTGGTGGAACTTAACGCACCTTACCTCTGATACCAGAGCGAAGGAAACGAAAATATTAAATATTTCCACTCTTTGAGTGGGAATCGAACACACAAAGAGTCATTTACAGTCACACGTTCGTGCCACTGCGCCACGACTGACCCCACTGATATGACAGTATTTGACAATAAAAGCAATATGTGAGTTTGTTTCGAATTTGGACTGGAATTGGTTGTAAGACAAAACGCGAAGTTGAATTCTGTGACTTAAGACACAATATCAAATTTAAAAAGGTCTTAATTTGGGTGAAAAGAGGGAAATATGTATAAGGCATTTTTTTATACTTGCAATATATCAAGCAGCATTTTAGCTCTCAATAAAGACGGCGACGTGAAAAGGGTTTGCGGTCAAACTTAATTATAGGGGAATACTTTCGATATTATTCGATATTTTAGCAATTTATTATCACGCCCCGTTCGTGGTTTTATTTTACGGGTAATTATAACTTTTGACCACTCAATTAAGGTCATTGTGGGGTGATATCACAGTGTCTGACTGACTGACTGACGATGGTTATGAGTTCGATTCCCACTCGGGCACATGATTGAGTATATTTAAATTCCACTTAACAGATGACGCCTCAGATTTGAGAAAAAAGTGGAAAATGAAGTGTTTCGATAGTAGGTTCTCTCTAACTGTGCTGTTCAAAGGCGCTAAACTGAAAATAGGAACAAAAACACTCTATTTTTATCTGTCTTTTTACATATAAATACATTGAAACTAAAGAGAGAGAGAGAGTAGAAATAGCTGTAATGCTATTTTTAAAAAAAAATTAAAACCGCGTCAGTTAAGTTTTATAAAAATTGTTATTTATTTATTAAGTAGGACAGAAGAATATTTTTTTACTTATGGCGCTTCAAAGCTCCAAGTTGACCACTTATCACTTTACCAATGTCACGTTGTATAGAGAATACACGAAGTCAAAAGTCAAAGTCAAATAATTTTATCCGAAATAAAAAGTTACAAGCTTCAGTTTTTGAACGTCAAATAGTTTACCACCGGTTCACTGAAGTTAATGCCTCAAACCTGAGAAGAACCGGCGCAAGAAACTCAGCGGGACTTCGTTTTTTTACGAAGGGTTGACAGGTAAAAAAATATATCAATACACTTTTATAGATTATATAAGTGGAAAAGAGATCCAGTAACAATACAGGTAACTTTTACTTATAGTGAAACATATAAATAATCACAATATTTTGGTACATGTTATAGTAATCTTACAACTAGGTTCAAGGATCACATAATTTTGAACTTCTTCCCCATTCAAATATAGGTCAGTTGCCGCAACCCAACGCCACAATTTACAATTTAAAAGTTAATGTAATAGAAGTTTACATCTAAATTCTTATTTAAACGTTGCGCTTCTTGGTATCCTTCCAAGTGTTCTAGCGAGTTAAGATATACATACATTGTTATGTGCTATAGTTGTTATGTACTTGTTATAATGTTTGTTGTTAGCTGTGAACTTTTGTAATTTTAAGTTTTTGTAACCAATTTTAATATAAAACTAAACTAGGTGAGAAAAAATTGAATTTAAATATTTTAACATTTTTAACCGCGCAACCTTCCAAGACATTCTGATTCCCGCTATGTTAAAAATTTTATACGTTGATGTCTAACAATGTTTCTCTTACTTTTAACATTTTAAAGTGTTAATATATAGTGTTAATAACATTTTAAAGGGTATTAACAGAAAAAAATTAAGCCATGGTTCAACGCAAACTTGACCTAGCAGTTAGTATGCTAAGACAGTTTCCAAGAGGCACGGATTCGATTCCCGCTGCGTTAATATTTTTACTCTTAAGCTTTTACATGTTTTTTAAAAGTATTTTTCTTTTATTGTGTGATAAACACTATAGAAACATTAAAATAGAACAAAGTAGTTAGTAGTTTCGTTATAATTAAATTGTTATCATATTGTGTATGGATGAACTTTCAACCGCGCAGTAAGTTGGCAAACTTAACTGAACAACTAAGACTTAACCACAAGCTACAATATCCCCTACTAGATTACATATGAAAATTCTGCATTGTTCATATTATGTACAATATATTGTACGATTGGGGTTCGATTACCACTCAGGAAATTATTATATCGAAATCATTTTAGTTTCTTCTCTCAGCTTCGTCAGCTCAATTCGGATGGAAAGCGGAGAACAGAGTGTATTGACTTTGGCGTTTGACGTTCGGAGTACTGGTCTGATTATGCATAAGGGTTTTTTTTGAGATCTATATGAATGTGGCCAGAGATACAAAATGTGACTGTAAAGTACTTTCGTTTTTTTCGATCTGGTGTCGAGGAACAGTGCGACATTATGTTCCACCACTTAACACGCAATGCCTACAGTACCCGGCGGAAAGTCGGGATCGGAGTGCCTTAACACTAGATTCGCTCTTCCTACTCTGCTGTGTGCAGGATACAGGGTAAAGCTAAAAAAAATTATGCAAGAGACCAGGCACTAGCAAGACATCCAGTTGTAAGATAAATTGTGAAGCGAAAAAAGGTTTAAAAATAATTAATAAGATATTTCTAACATTACTTTCTCTTAAACTAGAATATAAGCTTAAAAATATAATACTCTATTATTCCAATAGTGTATATGAAGACGTGGGCAGTTTAACCGAATAGCCAGTTTACTTATAAGTTTGTTATTAAGTTTTAGCTTAATATAGCCGCATTGAAAGGAAGCAGAGGCGTTGATTGTTTGAACTGATATGACGCCTTCTGTTAAATTTAATATTAAAATGGTGAAACCAAAAAAAGTCTTTCGTTTTATGCTTTTCGAGTTTTTGACTTGTAATAGATAAAGCTCGGCGTTGAGTTCTGCCGCTTAACATGCAATTCCTTCAGAATTCGGCGGAAAGTGGGAAACAGAGTGACTTGACACTAGGTTCCCTCTGCCTTCTCTGATGTGTGAGGTATACAACGTAAAGCTAAAAAAAAATGTAATAGTAAGTAGACATGTAAAAAACCTAGCAAGGGCTTTGACTACTGAGCCATAAGTTGAACGTTATTCGAATCTCACTAAGTTCAAAGTATTATCATTCTCGTACGAAAAACGTTTTCATACTCTCAGGGTGTAAATAACACTTTAAACATGGTGATATACTTAATAATGTAAAGATACTCCGTTAACATTTTTTTTTGTTCTCTCTTACCAAAAGTGCTATTTATTTAGTAATTTAGTTAATTCACAGCTTTTCGCTTAATTTATAAACATTGTGCATAGCGGAACTTAACGTCGCTACTTTCTAACTAAAATAACTACCTAACAAATTTCTAATATTTTTTTATATAGCTTCACGCTGTATGGCGTGTTAAGTGGCGGAACTTAACGCCGCACTTTGCCTCGGGTACCAGAGCGAAGAAAAATGGAAATGTTAAATATTTCCACTCCTCTAGTGGGAATCGAACCCACAACCAGTCGTTTACAGTCACACACTTGGCTACTGCGCCACGAATGGCCCAAAATGATTAAGATGCCATTACCATATTTGCTACTATGTAGTTTTAAATATAATAAAATATGACAGGTTCATGCCACTGCGCCACGACTAGCCCCTATATACATATATATATAATAATTTAATTAGTCTAACTTTCATAACATGGATATCTGAAGAATTGTTTTATAAGTAAAATTTAAACATTTTATAGAATCATAGCTTAAATAACATTATGCGAAAATCAAAGAAATGAAAGCTTCTGTTTCCCTAAGTGAATATTAATCATTATGGACCCCTTTTATGAAAATTTTGCGGATGGATCAAGTATAAAATTTAGCACCGTTAAATATTATATTATGGAGAAAGAAAGCAGAAAGGTAACATTTTGTAAAATAACTAGCTATTTTCGCGAGTTCATCCGCGTGGAGTTTAAAAAAAAAGTAATGGTAGCCTAAGTTACACCCTATTCCATCAGTTATCTGCCCGCAAAAGCCCCATCAAAATTTGTCCAACCGTTTCAGAGTTTGGCTGGAACAAGATAGATAAAAATTGTAAAAAATGTTGTTTTTATATGTGTACCGTGTATACATACATAGGCATTTAGTAAAAAGCGGTTATTTAAACATTTCAAACAGACTATAGTAGAGTACTTTACTCGTCAGCGGGTAAACATAACTTAATTTTTAAACATTTTTAAAGTGTTATTTCACACTTAGGAAAATTGACAAAGACATTTAAAGAAAACGTATAAAGTTTTGAACGCAGCGGGATTCGAACCCGCGTCTTCTGAATACCGTTCAGGCGCTCTCACCACTGTTCTCAGTTTATACGTTTTCTTAAAATAACTTAATATTTTTAAAAAATCTTACAAAACGTATACAAATTTAATCTTAATGTGGACTTGAATCTATGCCTCTAGGAAACCGTCTGAACTGATTTAACAAAGAGATTTAATAACCTTCAATTTGTTATATTCTTTCTAAAAATGATTTTCGTATTCTAAGTTTATGAATAATATTTTTAATATATTAATATATTTAGTGTTTTTTTCTTATTTAAAAAAGCAACAACTTAACTAAATTGCATTTTTCTTAAAAAAATCTAGTAGACGATTTTTTAAATTAAATTGTTTCGTAGTAATATCTATACTGTAGCAATGTCATTTCATTATAGTTGCATTTTCTCTTACTTAAGAAAACAAGATTTTTATTTTTTAGTAATATTAAGAAAAATACTCAAAAATATTAACGTAAATATTAGTAAAAATAGTTTTGTAATGTGTAGTAGAGTGTATCTATAACCGTGATCGGTTGTGGGTTCGATTTCCACTTGATCATAATTTATTATTGTTATTCCTACGCCGTTGTAACAACAGAGAATACTACTGAGTTTCGGCATTCAATGAGCAAGGTTTTTTATTTTGGCGGAAGCAAAAGGACGGAAATTCTTGACACTACGTTCTCTCTGATGGAGAAAGAGAGCTGAATAATAAAAAAAAAATTAAATATTTAATTTAATTTTGAATTTATCCTGCATTTACTTATTACATTAAGTTATTTTTTTTTATTGAATTAAGGAGACAAACGAGCAGAAGGATCACCTGGTGGTAAGTGGTTACCTTCGCTCACGGACATACATAACGTTAGGAGTTGTGAATGCGTTGCCGGCTTTGAGGGTGAAGGAGAGAAGGGGAGAAGAAGGAAGGGGATGGTGGTAATAGGAAGAGCTGGCTTACATGTCATTGAACCGAAACACATCATCACATGTTTGGTGGTTCGTCTATAACATGATAGTCACGACTACTATTATTGTAGTAAATTAAAGAAAGTTAAAATAAAACATGTCAAACTAACGTTTAACCCTCGAGTTCATTAATATTGAACAGAAACAAATACACGACTTGATTTAAAAACTAAATAACATGTTTACGTCTAATATACACATCGCGTGTTTTTCACAATTATCATCGATGTTAGAAAAACAGCTTTTGTGATTAAATATTAAAAGGCTTATTATGGTTTATGATTTTTTAATATGAATAGGCTATCGTGGTACAATTGTAGGGACTAATTATAAGACAATTTATTGTGAATTCAATCCTTACTTGAAGGAAAGAAAGAAATTAATCTTTCTACCATTTTGGTGATATAGCGCGGCGTTGTGTTGCGCCACTCAGCACCCAACGTCTCGATTTAGAGCAAAAAGTAGGGAACTGAACGTTTTGACACTGGTGCTATCTCTGATTATCTTACAGTCCCGCACAAAAGGCGTGTTTTTTAAATATTTTGTCAATCCGCCTTTCAGTAACGCAGTATTTCTAATAGGCAGAATATAATTTAAAACCAGATTTTTCTATCCACTCCACTTTGCGAAACATATCTGAAAAATAAATGAAATTACCCTAAATTCACAATTCAACAAAAAGAAAAATAATTCTATTTGTTTTCAATTCCCAAAGTAACGTTATGAACAAATATCATCAAAAATCATGAGTCAGCTAATACTTGGAATGAGAGTGCATTTTTCCATATCGCTACTCCAATATAATCAACGTAGAGTGACTAGACACTAGACATATACATATACGATTTACTTACAAATGTCTATCAAAGAAATAAGGGTAACTACCCTGTATCATTTTCTGATATATATTGTTTTTCTTTTTTTAATAGATTCACGCTGTATCCCGCACACGGCAGGGTAGGCAGAGGGAACCTAGTGTTAAGACATGCCGTTCCCTACTTTTCACCGAGTTCTGGAGGTATTGCATGATAATTGAAGGAACTTAACGCCGCGCTTTGCCTCGATACCATTGTGAAAAAAATGGAAATATTTAATATTTCCACTCCTCGAGTGAGAATCGAACCCACAATCAGTCACATTACAGTCACACTTTGTACCTCTGCGTGACGACTGGCCCCATTATATTCTGATATATTGAAATTAAAAATATCTTTTATTGAAATAGACTTTTGTAAGAATTTTTTGATCGTTGAATAAATATAAATCTAAAGCAGTTTTGCTGATAAAAGCTGTTGAGAAACTCAATAGGAGTTATTTTTAGTAACAATTTTACTAACTTAGATTAATTTCAAATGAATGAAATTTCCATCTATTTTTACTTAATAAATATTCTTCTACAAAGCTATAAGCTTCATTATTAGCAGCTTCACGCTTTTTCCCACGTAGCGAGTTAGTCAGAGAGGATATAGTGTCAAGACACTTCGTTCTCTAGTTTCCGGCTGAAATCGAAACATGGTGTGTTAAGTTAAGTTGTGGCCAGTCGTGGCCCAGTGGCACAAGAGTGTGACTTTAAACGACTGGTTGTGGTTTCGATTCCCACTCGAGGATTGGAAATTATATTTCCGCCACTTAACACGCAAGCCTCCGAATTCGGCGGAAAGTGGGGAACGGAGTGTCTTAACACTAGGTTCCCTCTCACTACCCTGCTGTGTGCGGGATATAGCGTGAAGCTATAGCGTGAAGGTGTGTTAAGTTTTGGAAGTCATAACTAGAGTAAGAGGAAGTTACCATAGAAATAATATATAATCTTTCTTACGAGTGGGAATCGAACTAACGACCATCGTTTGATACGCGCTGTCCCACTGCATCACGAAGGCTTTAATAAACAAATTATGTGATTTTTCATACCTGTTGTAAAGTATTTTGAAATTATCATTGCTTTTTTTTATTAAATTTAATTAATTGTGTTGTAGGTTTAAAGATATATATGCTTTCATCATACTGTAATTGTGGTAGTAACCTTTAAATTACCTTATATTGTTATTTTTCCTAAATTAATTTTACTGTTAGCTGTGTTGGTAATCCAAATAAGCAATTAAACAAACAAACGTTTATTCATCATAAACAAATTAATTAATTAATGAGTAAAAGTTTACATTTCAATATTATGTTTTTTAGACGGAACCTAGTGTTAAAACATTCCGTTCCGCACTTACCGTCGAATTCTGGAGGCATTACGTATAACGTGGCTACACGATAGAAGAAAATGAAATATTAAATATATCTATAACACTTAGTTTTTTCAAAGCAGTGTAAAATCCTATCATTCGACTAAATCTCTTTCAGATAATAGTGAAGTGGTAGAACCACTCTTTGTGCAGGTATTGATAATAGGTAAAGGAACAAAGCCTAGCTTTCTGTCTATATGAAGAGCTCTTTGCCTAGGTCGAGAGGCAGAATTAAAAATATAGATATTTACTATAGCTTTAAGGCCAGTGGAAAACCGTGCATCTGTAAACGTGATTGGTAATGGGTTCGATTCTCACTCGAGGGAAAGGTAATATTTAAATTGTCTATATTTCTTCCCCTTCATTACTAAGACTTCATTACATAGCGCGGCGCTTAGTTCAGCTAGTCAACAAGCAATCGTGATAAATAATGGATATTTAAAATATTATTTTCATTTAATTCATAAGAATTAAAGGAAGTCGCAGGATTTCAATCCATATGCTCTTGAGTAACTGTTATTCATAAATAAATGTAATCTAACGCTTTAAGCTTAATAAGCACCTTCAAGCGTTTTCCTTTTAAAAACAGGATCTTACTGTCAAGATTCGTCAATTTCCATTTCTTCCATAATTTACGTTTTGAGTTGCAAAGTTTGAGTTGCTAAACACAGCGCCTTCCGCCCTAGCCGACCAGAGGGCGGTCAGCGTAGGGCTAGCTGACTGCCTACTCACCTGGCCCGAGTAGGCGCGCGCGGTCACTCCTGCGCGCTACTCCGAGCAGGCCGTCGAGGGTGACCTACACCACCCTTGACTCCGCGACGTGCCTTGCAGGCTCCCGCCGCCGGTGTCCTCGGACGATTGATTCGGCCCCCGTGGCCCGGCTAGTGGCGGTCGAGAAGGAGCACCGTCAGGTTTTAGTGGGTAACGGCGGCGTTACCATCTTGCCTTACCGGAGTCCCACATAACCACGTCCCGAGTCCCCACTTGGGCTGGTATCCGTAACGGAATTTCTGAAGTTAAAAAAAAAAAAAAAAAAGCCCTTGCTGCAGCACGTCAAAGTCTTAAAAAGAGGTTCAGGCTGTGAAATATAAGATATCCATACTTATATTATAAATGCGAAAGTCTATGTGTTTGTCTGTCACGCTTTCACGGCTAATCTACCGGTCCGGTTTGGATGAAATTTAGAATGAAAGTAGTAAAAATGACTGAGTCTAACATAGCCTACTTAGTTTTTTAAAAATCAACCTCTAAAGGGTTAAAATAGGGGATGAAAGTTGATATGAAAAATCTACTCTAATCTTTTGGCATATATATAGTTGATAATGCAAGGTTAGGTAGTGTGTATAGTTGATAATCCAACAATGAGGCAGTCTACGCGGCGAAGCCGCGAGCGTGCCGCTAGTTTACTCTATTTTTTAGCTTGCGAAATGCGGAAAATGTACTTCTATTACATTGATAAGAGTATACGTTTCCTTTTTATATTACGTTATTTTTAAATGATGTTAACCCTTCCGCTCTTGACACTTACTTCATAACTCAAACCACCCAAGTATAAAATGACTTGCCAAGTATCTGATCTACGACATTGCGCTACATTGACACTCGTATCTGATTATAAGTGCGATGGTTGCGGGTTCTATCGCACCTCAAAGGGATTATTATGTTTCTATACCTTTCATATTTCCATAATAATCAATCATAATATATTTTCTTCATCCATCTCGATGGAGAATCTCATTTTTTCTAGTGAATTTACAGCTAAAATTATATTTTTTAATGATACCTTTGAACGGACTATTATGCAGACAACTAAAATTTTTCAGAAATATTTCATGTACAAAAATTCTACTCTTTTATTAAATATACACATAATCCTCCGAATGGGTATCGAACCCACAAATACTAACGTCAACTATCATACGCTGTACCACTACACCACGACGGATCCTACATTAATAAACAGAGCTATAATTCCATAATAAAATATATAAGACAATCTGCATAACGATCCTCAACAAGGTATTGAAAGTTACGAGGAAAAAAAATTCAAATTAATTTTGAGCACAACAACTTTTGTCCAATCAGGTGACATCTGTTCTTGATGTATAATAAAAATCCAGTGTTCCGTATTACTGCATCCGCCGTTGAAATTAAAAATCGTTTCGAGTCCCCAACTCAATTAAACCGGTAATTTATTCAGAGCAGCCAATAAAGCCGTGATGGATTTTATAGTTTACGTTTCGCATTTTATTAAGGGATTTCTTTGTTATCAAGGCGGTGTTGGCTTGTGATTTGCACGTGGTATTATTTCATGTTGTTTTTGTAACAGAATAACTGTTAAAGACAGTTAAAGAATTGTGGCCAGTCGTGGCCCAGTGGGTGGCCAGTCGTGGCCCAGTGGCACAAGGGTGTGACTGTAAATGACTGGTTGTGGGTTCGATTACCACTCGAGGAGTGAAAATAATAATAAATAATTTAATATTTCCATTTTTTTTCGCTCTGGTGTAAAGGTAAAGCGCGGGGTTAAGTTCCACCACTTAAAGCGTGAAGCTAAAAAATAAAAATAAAGAAAACGTACAACAATTTGAACTGAGCAATCATTGCTCAGTGGAACGCATCGCTGTGGTGAGAGCGCCTGGACGGTATTCAGAAGGCGCGGGTTTAAATCCCGCTGCGTTAAAATTTTTATACGTTTTCTTTAAATGTCTTTTTCTATTTTCCTAAGTGTGGAATGACACTTTAAAAATGTTAAAAATATAACTGTTGTATAATTATATTAATTTGATGGTTGTAGATTCGATCCTCAATAGAAAGAATGATTATGTTTAAACTTTTCTTTTCCACTCTCTGGTTTGTAATGGAGTGCCATGACACTATCTCTATTTTTTCTCTTCCTACCTGTCTGTAAAAGTAAAGCGTAAAGTTGTAAAGTACTCATATTTTGATAGAAGGACAGAAATTTGTTAAAAATACTTATAACTTCTCGTTTACACATCTTGAAGTAGCCCTAAGCTCACAAAAGGAGAAACTCCTTAGCTTTCTATAGATTCACATAAGCTGGGAGCCCGTCGTATTGTAAAAAGGGGAGTTCGGAGCAGTGCCTGGGACTTGTGACCATTAATTGTGTGAACTCAGTCTTACTTCAATATAGACCAGATAATTTTTGTAACTAAAAATACAAAGATTTATAAGATGAGTAAATTAAAATTTATATAAATTTAAACAATTGGCCTAAGGGCCAATACGAAGGTATTTTCTAGTTTCTGATTGTATCACTTCATCATTGCATTAAAAGCGCTACGATACTATGAATTATTGAAATTGCATTAAAAGTTTGAACTTACGTTACTTTTATAAGAAACTTGAACTTATACAGTTTCTTGCTAAGTCTGTAAAAGGCTTAACTTTTGTATTGAGATGAAGAAATGAATGAAAAAATATTATATGCTTCATAATTTAGAAGTTAGAATTTAGTTAGATTACACCATCGTATCGCAGTGGGACAGCGTATGGCTGTAAACGGGATGAACGGTGGTGGTTTGATTCTCACTTTTAGAGGCAATTATTATATTTAAGTCAATTTCATTTCTTCGATTTAGTACTTAAGACAAAGTGTGGCGTTGAGTTCTGCCACAAGTGACGAAAGTATTGAGTTAAGACTCACAATGTCTCAATTTCGAGCAGAAAATGGAAAACGGAGTGTTTTGAAACTATATCATATCTGGCTCCCCTCATTTTCGGGAAAAAATCTGTAGTTGTACATTTTCTATATTTTTTTCTGCATTGCAGGTAGGGAGAACCTGTTGTGGGTAGAGGGAATCGAACCTACATTCATCAGTTGAATACTATACTGAGCCACTATTGTGGCATTTATGCTAATCATCTAATCGACTATATTCATGTTAGCAAATAAATTCGATACAGTCTGTTTATGTTTCAATACTTCCAAAGTCAATGTTTATGAGACGAATACCTTGCGAATTACTAACTTTGAGGTGTCTTACAAAATCCTCTTACCTATAGAATGTCGATGACCCGATATTATAATATAATCATATATGATAATATATTCTACCTGTAATCGGTAGGTATAATATGTATATTATTTAAATAATAATTTGTTAGTATATGTTTTATATAGTTTCATACCTTTTTCCCAGGGTAGTGAAAGAGAGCTTAGTGTCAAGATACTCTGTTCTTTACTTTCCGCCTGAATTCGAATTGTCTGTGGAGTGGCGGAACTTGACGTGGCGATTTGTCTTCGGTACTAGTAGGGAGAAATAAAAATGAAATTTAATCGCTCCCCCGAGTGCAATTCGAACTTACATCGCTTTACAGTCCGACTGTTCCACTGCGCACGAAGGGCTCTATTCTCTATATCTCTCCCATTCTATCTCACTATATTTGGATTTTTTAGTAAACTTTTCTAGTTTCAGGAGACGAAGTACTAAATACTTCGCCTTTGGACTTTTGGTAAGATGTATTTAGCGGTGGCACTAGCGTGCTAGATAGCTTTATATACATAAGTTTAGGATATTTTACCAAAATAAATATATTCAAAACTTACGATTATATATATTTTATATATCATATAATTGAGTAGGGGGTCCATGATGGAATGCTTGCCCGTAGCGATCCCCGCCAGCCCTACTTGTTAGGGCTGCAGAGTTCCATCCGCCACGTACACCAGGGCACTGTATGATAGGGCGTCCCCCCGAGGCGACGCGCAGCAGCGCATCCCCGTTGGTGTGAGAAGTGGGGAGGGGGGAGTAGACAAGTGCGGCGTTGGGGACCGCCACCCGACACGCCATGTCCGAGACGGCGGGAAGTGGAGGACGGAGCTACAAATAGCTACGTGGAATGTAAGAGGAGGGATGGAACAGAAGATGAATGAATTACTAGATGTGATGGATGATAGAGATCTGGATGTGATCTGTGTGACTGAGACCAAGAGAAAGGGCAGTAACACTACCGATCTGCCAGGCAGTCGCGTAGCTCTCTGGGCCGGTGTACCAGAGAGTGATCGCGGGTGCCAGGGGGTAGGTGTGTTATTGTCCTCTCGATTGGTGTGTGCAATGGTAGAATACAAGGCGATCAACCCGAGGCTCCTTTGGGTTCGCTTTAAGCTGGGGATAACAAGATTATTCTTGTTAGCGGCCTACGCGCCAGTATCCTCAGCTCTATCAGGCGAGCTAGAGGAGTTCTGGGAGAGTGTCAGGGAAGTTCTAGGTAGCGTAAGAGCGAATGAAAAAATATTAGTGTGCGGTGACTTGAATGGATGGGTCGGAACCGAGCGGATCGGTTACGAGCTTATATTAGGGAAGTACGGTGATAGGAGAGTGAATGAGGCTGGTAAGCTTATTCTGGAACTTTGTAAGGAGAAGAATTTGTTTGTGGCAAACACGATGTTTGACCACAAACAAATTCATCAGTACACATGGGAGCGAATGGAAGAGAAAAGTATGATTGACTTATTCCTGGTGGATCAGCGTATTCGGAACCAAGTTATGGACACACGTGTGTTTAGGGGTGCCGACTTGGGAACGGACCATTATCTAGTTGTTACTAGAATAAGGGGTCTGTTCACAGGCTGGCGCGCCCGCACGAGGTGTCCAAACTTGGAGGCGAATAACCGCATAAGAAGCTGGAAGCTTCAAGATCCACCTATTAAAGAGGAATATAAAGAAAGGGTTTCCAAGAAGCTAGACAGTTGCGAAATAGGAAATGAGAGTGGAGAAGTATGCTGGCAGAATCTTAGGAATAGTATGATTGAAGCAGCAACAGAGGTGTGTGGTACTGTGAAAAGAGGCTTTAGTAAAAAGCGCGATGAATGGTGGGATGATGAAGTGAAAGATGCCGTAGAAAGAAAGAAGAAAGCATGGCAGGATTATAAAGCCTCTGGTAAGAATAAAAGTATGAGAGAGATCAAGAAGAAAGAGTACAAGTTGCAAAAGCACCAAACGAAAGCACTGATTAAGGCGAAGCGTGAAAAGTCGGAGAATGAAAGAGATGAAAGGTTGACGAACAACTTCCGAGAAAACACGAAGCTTTTCTGGAGAGAAGTTAGTGATTCTCGGGGTTCTTCGTCAACCTGCAGAATGAAAGGGGTGCTTTCGAAGGACGGTGAGATACTAACTGAACCAACACCCGTTTTGCAACGATGGGCGGAATTCTATAAGGAGATGTATGAATGTGATGACGCCTCTGTCTCAAGTAACAGCGATATGCTGAATCTTGATGTAGCAGACGGCGAAATCAGTATAAAAGAAGTAGAGAGTGTCATAAGAAGTCTGAAATGTGGTAAGGCAGCGGGAGCAGATGGAGTTACTACTGAGATGATCAAACATGGTGGGCCGCGCGTCTTGGACCTGTTCTTTCATCTGTGCAATTTATGCTGGAAGAAAGGTCCCTGATGATTGGCGAGGCGCAGTCATCGTGCCTTTGTATAAAGGCAAAGGTTCACAGATAGACTGTGCAAGCTATAGGGCTATCAGTTTGATTAGCTTAGGTAGTAAAATTTATGCTAAAATTTTAGCGAGAAGAATGCAAGAGAGATCTAAGAGGCTGTTGTGGGAGGCCCAAGGAGGCTTTAGACCTGGAAGAGGGTGTATGGATCAGATCTTCTCCCTCCGCATGATCACAGAAAAATTTTTGGCTGTAAACCAAAAAGTTTTCTGTGCTTTTGTGGATTTGGAGAAGGCTTTTGACAGAGTTGTGCGAAAGAAGTTATGGGAGATACTGCCTCGGTACAATGTGAACGGACCCTTGTTGCAGGCTGTAAAGTCTCTTTACCGAGATCACTCAGCCTGTGTACGAGTAGGAGCTGGCATGTCGCCTCGGTTTGATATTCAATCGGGTGTCAAACAGGGTTGTGCCATGTCAGCTTGGCTGTTCAATTTGTACTTGGATAGTTGTCTCCAAGGAGTGAAACAAAGCGATATGGGAGTGAAAGTGGGTGACTTGAAGGTAAACTGCCTGTTGTACGCAGATGATGCAGTGCTTATTGCATCATCAGAATGCGAGTTGCAGGCATTGGTCACCATCCTGAAAGATGGGTGTGAAAATAATGGTCTAAGCCTGAATGCGAGTAAAACTAAGATTCTGGTGTTTGAAAGAGACGAAGAAAGAACGGAATGTAAGATCATGGTTAACAGAAAGAAATTAGAACAAGTGAATGAGGTGGTATATCTGGGAAGTATGTTTAGCAGAGATGGAAGGTATGATATAGATGTTGAAAGGCGTATTGCTGCCGGTAACAGGGTTAACGGTGCCCTCGCTGCTTTGATGCGACGGCGGAACGTAAGCATAGCCGCACGTTTAGCTGTGCACAATGCAGTGCTGGTACCGACGCTGCTATACGGCAGCGAAACGTGGGTATTGCAGAAGAAGAATGAAAGAAAGATGAATGCTGTGGAGATGAGATCTCTTCGAAAGATGTGCGGAGTCAGCTTAGCTGACCGAATCCGCAATGAAGAGATACACAGAATGGCAGGTATTAGCGAGAACGTCATAGTAAGAATGAAGACGGGCGCGCTCAGGTGATTTGGGCACGTCGAGAGGATGAGTGATGGAAGAATGGTAAGAAAGATTTATGAAGCAAAGGTGAGTGGTAAGCGAGGCAGGGGGAGACCTCGGTTGACCTTCGAAAACACAGTATCGATGATACTGGAGGAAGGTCACGTAAAAAGCATGAGGACCCCCCGGAGGGCGTGTATGAAGAGGTTGATGACTGTGGACGAGGCGAAAGAAGTATGCAGGGACCGTAGCGTTTGGCGCTCCGTTCTCTCTGACTACCCCGCAAGGGATACAGCGTGAAGCTAAAAAAAAAAAAAAAAAAAAAAAAAAAAATAGTGAAATGTTTTTATTTAAAGCCATTGTGGCACAGTAGGACAACGTCTAATTACAAACGGGATCGTTTGGGAGTTCAATTTTTACTCTGAAGTATCATATTTAAATTCGTTTCGTTTCTCCGCTCTGGTAAGGCATAGGCATATTAGTGCCTCGATTTTGGGAGAAAAGTAGAAAAGTGAGTGTTGGACACTAGATTCTCTCCAACTACATTGTTGACGCGAAAGCATAAAACTGCTTTATTTCTTTTTCTATAATTTAAAATGTACTAAAAATATTTAAAATATTATCAATCTACTTTATATAATACTAGAAATAACTTTTTCCGATTTTTTATTATTAAGCCAGTTATCTACTCTCCTTTGAAATTACCATTACAAATAAAGGACAAAGTAAAAGCTAAAATTAGTCTTAAAATATTACGAGTGTATCCCGTCTTTGTGAGTTCTTAAAATAAGTCTTTTGTAATAATTACACCACACCCACAGCCTTTTGAATAATATTAATTAAGTTAGGAGTCTCTTAATTAATTAGATATTTTGACAACAATTATCAATGGAACTTTTTTTTGGAATATTTAGAGAGGGCTTATTGTCCTGCACTTAATTGTGTAAATATTTAATATTTCCATTTCTTATTGAGGCATAGCGCGGTGTTAAATTTCGCCAATCACAACGCCTCCAAAATTTGGCGTAAAATGGGAAACGGAGTGTCTTAACACTAGGTTCTCTCTGCCTACCCTGTTGTGTGCGGGATACAGCGTGAAGCGTATGTGCAAGTTACTTTTTTCTGTAACTGCTGATGATGACTGATGCTTATCTATTAGTATTATTATAATGCTAAATGTTTATTTAACTTTTTTGTATTCGACGTAATTTTTTAAATTATTTTTTTCAAATAATAACTCCATAGTTGCTTCAAACTACTTAAAATGGTGTTACGTTACGTAACCATACATATATAAGTATATTTCTAAGTAAGAGCCAAACGTAAGAACCATCTATCAGTAGTGAATGAAATCATAATCTTAGGCTTACGCTTTTCGACACCCTTCTCTGTTTATGTAAATTTTTGGTTTCACTTTTAATTTCTTTCTGTATTTTTGTTAAGCACGATATTTAGATACACAATAATTTTCTAGTTTATCAAATTAGAATCTGAAATTTTGCTACCATCAAAAATCGATTTTTCTATTATAATGGATCAAAAAACAAAGCTTTATGCCTCTACAATATAAATCAAAAAGAAAAGAAATCTCTTAAAATATGATTTAAGAGGATAATCTGAATGAAATCCTTATAAAAAAGATAGTATCGAGCAAAATGAATGTTTGACGGGCTTTGAAGATTTTCTACTTTGCTGGACACAAAGCTAGTCTATATTATAAAGCCCATTAATCTATACATTAAATATTAATAACCGTCTGTCAATATACCTGGAATTAACTGTCCTTTAAATATCTGTTTTGATATATTTTTAGGGCTAGTCGTGGCGTAGTGGCACAAGCGTTACTGTAAACGACCGGTTGTGGGTTCGATTCCCACTCGAGGTTTCCTCCCCATCCACTAGGTTCCCTCTGCGTACCCTGCCGTGTGCGGGATTCAGCGTGAAACTAAAAAAAATACTTTTAGGTCTATAAAGGCATAGATGGGAAAAGTAAATGTAACGGTTATAGGTTCAATTTTGTTTGAGGGAATAATAGTTTTATAGTAATAAATTGAAATTATTGGTGAAGAACGGAGTGTCTTGACACAAAATATTTTTTCGATTCAGGAAAAAGTGTGGAGTTGCTTTGGTTAGGTAGACATAGGAGAATGGAAATATATTAACCAAAAATATATGAAACACTTGCGTTAATAAGTCTGTCATACATCATACTGTTAAGCTGAAATTTAAGACTTTTTGGGGAGGGTTCCCTATAATTGTAGGCGACAACAAGGCGACTTTATTACTTATCAGTACAAAAAACATATGGTTTCGAAATGCCACAATTGGATAATGTTACATCCGTCGTTCATTTCCACCCAACATCGAGATATTGCGTGCCGAGTGCCGGACCTCCGCGCTTGATACCAGAGTAAAGAAATGAAAATTTAAATAATTCTTTTATTATTTTTAAACATTTTTAAAGTGTTAGGGAATTTGAACGCAGCGGGATTCGAACCGGCGCCTCCTGAATACTTTCCAGGCGCTCTCACCACTGAGCCATGCGTTCTACTACACGCTGCGTCGAAATTAAATAATTATTCCCTCGTGTGGGAATCAAACCCACGACCATCCCGTTTACAGTCAGACGCTTTCCCGCTGTGCCACGATGACCTTTCTTTGTTAACTTATTATAATATTCATGAGTTTTGTAGTTTATTTTACAAAGAAATTGTGCATACAAATTTGTATTTATTTATTTATTTATTTGTATTTTTTAATTCAAAAAAAAACAACAGATATTAAATATTGAATAAAATATTATAAAGAGTCCATTTTGCTGTATAAATTTACTTAGTATGCATCTGATAAATAAAGAAGTAACTCTATCAGAAACACTAGAATAATACATCTTTATATTGCTATTCTTTAATTGTACTGATGGTGTCTCACTGTAACCTGATGATTTGGGTTAATTCCCTGTCGGGAAAATGATTTTATACATTTTTATTACGTTAATTTGATCCAAAGATAAAGTGCGGTGTTAAATTCCGTCACTTATGCACATGCAATTTATAGATTTCAGACGGAGTGTCTTGACACTACGTCCCCCTGTCTGCCAAGCTATGCGGATCAAAAGGTGAAGCTGCTTTGCTTCAATTGTACTGATATTTTTAATATTTCTTATTTTACTCTTGCAGCTTGAATTTTAAAAATATATACCTAATACACGGGAATACACGGGAGTTACGTATAAAAATAATTCGAAACTACTAAAATGTATTTAATAAAAATTAAAATATACTTTACTATGGGCAGAGAAACCTAGTGTTACGAAACTCAGTCTCTTTAGCTTCCCCTCGAATTCTAGACATTGCGTGTCGAATATCAAAATTTGGCACATTGCCTTGATTTACATGTACGAAGCATTTTCTGGATGAAGATCGAACCCGTAACTAATTAGAATTTACAGACATTATGAGTGGCAAAGCTCAAAATCATTTAAATAATTTATTTCCCCCTAGCAAAAATCGAATCCACAGCCATCGTTTTTATTTATAATATTCCCTCCACACCCTTCATTTTCTATTCCTTCCATTCTCTTTATATATAATCGTTTGAATGACAAGTAGACTACACCGGTTCTCTGCAATAAATTTCCCGTGAAATGCAAATACAGCTATTAAAATTAAGCTTTTTATTACGATATAATGAGCTATTACTTAATTCTTAATTACGCGGAAGCTTCTCTTGATGAATGAGTGGGATTTGCAATCATGAGTTAAAATTTCCTTTTAATTTATTGTGATTATCATTATTTATTTAACTCTTTTCTTAAAGGTGATAATTTTATATTTATGTCATTACCTATTTAGTAAAAGTATTACGTTTTCACGCTTCAAGCATCGCGTGGTAGTTAGAGTGGACCTATCCAGTGGTAGTTAGAGTGGACCTATCAGTATTTTCCGCCTGAAAACGAGACATTTCGTGTTGAGAGGTGTAACTCAACGCCGCATAAAAGTATTAAATATTTTTAAAAACATAGAGGCTATTGCTGCGCAGTGTTAAGTCTGACTGTAATCTCTATGGTTGTAGGTTCGAATCCCAAAAGGGGAAATTATTTATATATGATTTTCCTCTCTCTGTTCTGGTAACTAAGATAAAGCGCTGCGTTCTGCAACTTAGCACTCAATGCCTTTGCTTTAGGTGGAAAGTGGAGAACATCGTGTTATGATATAGATTCTCTCTCACTATGTGGGGCTGTTTTTTTTTTAATAATTATTGACGTCGTCGTGGCGCAGTGGGACCGTATCCAACTATAGACGCGTTTGGTTATGGGTTCAATTCCCGTTCAGGGATATTTCCCTGCTCTGGTAAAATAAAGCGCGAGGTTAAGTTCTGCCTTCTATTAGGTAAAGACTCAAATTCAAAAAGCGGAAAACAGAGTGTCTTTACACTAGAATCTCCTTGCTTATCCTATTTTAAAGGAATGAGGGTGAAATATTTATTTACTTATCTATCTAGTTTCAATTTTGAGTTTAAATATAAACCTAAAGTAACCTAAAGCGGCCAGTCGTGGGCCAGTGGCACAAGCGTGTGACTGTAAACGACTGGTTGTGGGTTCGATTCCCACTCGAGGAGTGGAAATATTTAATATTTCCATTTTCTTCGCTCTGGTGTCGAGGTAAAGCGCGGCGTTACGTTCCGCCACTTAACACGCAATGCCTCCGAATTCGGCGGAAAGTGGGGAACGGAGTGTCTTAACACTAGGTTCCCTCTGCCTACCCTGCTGTGTGCGAGATATAGCGTGAAGCTATTTCATTTTAATTCTAAAGTAACCTACTTCTCATTTATATAAGTGTGGCTAAATTGTTCTTCTTAATTCAATTACAATGACTGTTTGCTGCCCTACAAGTTAGCGTTAATTACAAACATAATTTCGCTTTTAGAGCACTGTTTAAGAAACTTAACAGTAATTTTCATTTAAATTTCCTCGGGAAAACGACTTGTGCTTTTATTTACATGTTTTAATAATACTTTGTATTGTTGTTTCTTATGTTGGTTACGTATTTTTTATGTAGACTAGACTTAAAGTATATGTTATTTTTGTAAATATATCTTGTGTATATGTAATATACCTTTGTTTTTATTAAGTACGTTTCGATTTTAAGTCTTATACAGAAAAACATTTTGATATTTAAAATATGTCATAATTATTCGTAGAAAAACTTGAAACAACAAAGTTTTTTGCGAAAATCTTACTGCATAGTTAGTCCTAATTGTGATTACCTTAAAATAATACTCCTATATCTTAAAAAAGGGTATACGATATTTCATTTTATCACCAAAGTAGAGAAATCAAATAGTTTACATTAATCGTTTGTGTGATTAGGAATCGAATTCACAACCAATTTTGTACAGTCACACATTATTCCACTGCGCCAAGATGAATAAAATTGAAATATGTATAAAATAGAAAATTTATTTATTATTAGTAAAATAATAATATAAGTTAATCAAAAATTGAAATTTTATTTTAATTTAAAACTATTGACAATATAAGAAATCTTAAATTAGCTACATATATTCACGCAATATTTATGGATATGACTATCACCGTAACAGGAAATCTGTCAAAGTCAAATAATTTTACTCAAAGTAAGAAGTTATATGGTTCATTTTTTGAACGTCAAACAATTTACCACCGGTTCACTAAAGTTAATGCCTCAGACCTGAGAAGAAACGGCGCAAGAAACTCAGCGGGAAGATTTTTTTTTTAATATATATATTTTTTTAAGTCAAGCATATACAGATAATTATATATTGACAATGATACCATGTATTACGGCATACAGTACTAACACCTCGAAAGAAGTAACAAATTACTATTAGCCATCTAAATAATTTATAAAGTGCAAATTTCACTTTTTGATTAACGCTTTTTGTTTTTGCGATTATTACACTTAGGATTCTCTGTACTTTCTATTCAATCATAATACAATATAGCCTATAGCACCCCTGAATAGCTTTCTAATTGTGATTTATATTTAGCTTTTGAAATAAAATTATTTGTATTTTTAACCGGATTAATCACGTATATTATAGGTATTCGATAATACATTTTTAAGACGAAAACCGTTTAATTCCACTTGTGATCACAGACTACTGTAAAGCGTTCGAAATGTCGGATTTTTTAAAAATGCATTTTGAAATACCACAAATATACCCGGTTAATACGGTTCTAAATTTTTTAACTTCAACATTTTCATTGCCTATATAAAATACTTTAACGAATTAAAAAAATAGATGCCAATAAAATGGAAAAGTACATGTTAACTCAACCTATAATTACTTTACCAAATAGTTAATTTGCATTAAAAAAAATATGACGAACTGGGACAGAGTATGTTTCGCCTGACAGCTGGCATCGGTTTAAGATTATGTTTCAAATTTGAACTATTGATATTTGTATAAAATAAAAACAATCAACCAAGACCCAAAACTACAAAGGCACGGAGCTGCGTCCGTGGAGAAGGAAGACTCTTTATAAAATAAATGTACACATATACACTTTTGTATACAACTACGTGCGTACAGCAGGGTAAGCAGAGGGAACCTAGTGTTAAGACACTCCGTTCCCTACTTTCCGCCGCATTCGGAGGCATTACGTGAGAAATGGCGGAATTTAACGCCGTGCTTTGCCTCTGATACTAGCGCAAAGGAAATCGGACCCACAACCAGTCGTTTACAGTCACACTTTTGTGCCACTGCGCCACGACTGGCCCCAAATCTTCTAAAAAAGTTGTTGCTAAAAAGTTGTTTGAACTAATTTTCTTGATTAATTAATTCTATTTTCTTACACCTAAATTTTAAATATGAAATAATAAACTACTTCTTAATTAAGTAAGTTATACTTTTTATAATGAAAGGTAACTCATTTGGAGATTACATTATGAATTTTGATACTTTCCGGTGAGTTCATTAAGCAATTATTTTAATTAAGAATATTTAAAAAATACAATTTTTTCTTATTGTTTTGTTTATTGTTAAGTATTCACATACTAAGGATATGTAAAAAAATAAAAAGCATAGAATAGAACAGAATAAACTTTATTGCACACAATATAAATAAATATATACAAGGAATATTATACAAATTTAAAACGTATGTAAAGGCGGTCTTATTACTTCAAGCATTCTCTTACAGACAACCTTTGGTGAGAAAAGGACTAATTATATATAGTAGGAATAAGTCCATATATACGATATTTATAAATAAAAACAAAGTGGGAATAGAAGCTGTGTAACTTGGAAACCCTTCCCAACACTCTAACCGCTAAGCGTTATACTAAATTAAGTTGTAATAAGCGTAAAAGACTTTTGCCAGTGAGCGTGGACGGTTTTCAAAAGTCGCGGGTTCTAAAAATTAGGAAAGCGAAAAGATTTTGAATTTAAGTATTTTTAACCACTCATCAAAATTTAAACCGTATAATAGCATCTATATTGAAATAATTCTACAACTAGACTCCTATAGCGTAAAGTAATGTACGCAGTAGCGTAAAATTAGTCAACGAAGGTTGTTGGCCATTTATTACTTTCCCAGTCATAATAATATGACAGCTGTTTTTGAGCAAATTAATTTCGGCATTGGCTAGACCAATACTAAGAAGATATTAAACGTTGATATTTATAATAGTAAATAGAAATATACTTAAGTCTTAATTATTTTAATAAAAAAATATGATCACTCGAGTAATGATTATATTTTTAAATTTTAATTTCTTCGCACTGGTGTTGAGTCAAAGCGCGGCGTTTAGTTCCGCCACTTAACACGCAATGTCTCCAAATTCGGTGGAAAGTGGGAAACGGAGTGTCTTAACACTAGGTTCCCTCTTCCTACCCTGCTGTGTGCGGGATACAGCGTGAAGCTGAAAAAAATTAAATATAATAATATTAATAAAATATCATTAATGAAATGGTCACTCGAGTAATGATTATATTTAAATTTATATTCCCTTGCTCGGGTACATAAGACAAAGCGCGCCGTTGAGTTCTGTCAATCAACAAGCACTGTCTCTATTTACGGCCACAATTAATTAATGCTTAATTAATTAATTAAATAAAGTTCTATTTTTAATTTGAGTGACAAATAATTATAAAAAAAATATTAGTCCCTTAAGTATAAAAAAAGGAGAAATAAAACAATTATAAACATATTCAAATATATCAGACAATATCTATGTCTTCTCTTAACAGCACATACATACATATATATTTATTAAATATCTTCTCTACAGAGATATAACATACGAGAATATATTTTCGCCTTCATCTTGAAAATTCAATGTGAGTTAGATTAGTGAAGGCGGAAATAACAGACTTGAACTCCCAAGTGTGCCGCAAATTTGATATTATCAGAACGTGAAGGGCGAGATTTATTTGCTTCTTATTTTTGTTTCATAAAAGTTTGAAATAATTGTATTATTAAGTTTATTGTAATTGTTGTATATGTTCATATCTACTATAATAAAGAAACACTATACTAATATAATAAAGAAGATAAATTTGTAACTTTCCTTGTATTATTATTTCACAATTAGAAAGCCACACTATTTAAAACTGCTATAGGCTGTATTTTATGGTTTAGCAAAAGGTAAGAGATAAGGAATCCCAAAGGGGCTCAAATAGGGAATAAAAGTTGCAAATCAGGTGATGAATCCACGAGCGGATCGCTTGTATTTTATATTTTATTAGCTCACAGTTTTCTCGTTTAGCAACAGTAGACAGAGAAAATCTTATATCAAAAAAATCCATTCTCCACTTCCTCTGAAATCAAAACATGCTTGTTTAATATTTAAAATCAGGCTCATATTTTGTCTTACCAGGTGAGAAAAATGAATATAATTTAAATATCTTATTTACCAGAGCGGGAATTGAACCCACAACCAGTCACATTTACAGTAGGAAGCTGTCCCACAGTACCACAAAGCCACAGACGCTTTTATATAGAAATAGATCCAGTAAATGTTAAAGTATCGTTTACTTCTCAACAGTTATTATGACGAACAAACAATAAGTATTTATTAGTATATATTAATAGAGCAACTTTGCCTGTACAGTGTAGTTTAATTAAAACAAGGTTGATGCTACCTCTGGGGTTGACAAGTCGATAATAAGATAATGGTCTTACGTATTACTTAGTTCGTGCTGTAAATGGCAGTACAATGCTATACCTAGTGGCACAGTTGATACATGTCTTGAGGTAGATTTCGGTTCAAATTATCGTTTTTTCTGAAATTAACGTCTTGTTTTAGGTTACGTTTAGATAATTGTTAAAGGATCGATTCTTGCAATACTTAATGAAACTCGTTTGAAATGTAAAGGTATTTTAGGCATAATTTACTTTAATTCGAATTCAAAAACTGTTTTTAGCTTATACATTTTTTTACATTTTTGCTTCACGCCCGTAGAGCGGAACCTAGTGTTATGACTCTCCGTTTCCCATTTTCCAACAATTTTTGGAGGCATTGCGTGTTAAGTGGCGAAACTTAACGCCGCGCTATGCCACATTGTAGCATAGATCAATAAAAGAATTTAATTCTTTATTGTTATACGCTATAGCATATAAATATATCCTCTGCTTTAAAAAAATAAAAATTCTTCTTGTTATATAGCAGAGCTTAAAGCCACATTCAATCTAATCCAGAAATCTATTTTATATATTAAGCTAAAATATATATTTTTATTTTATTGTTTTATGTTCATCCCTATTGGACATTTAAGACTAAACACAGTGAACCCCTTAACAATAAGCTATTGATAGCTATAGATTTAGCATTATATATTAGAAATAAGTTATTTTATTGCCTCGTAGATAGATCATAAACGCGACTTGAGAGCAAGGTAGCCCGGACTTGTACTATTGTCACGATATGGCACAATAGAGAACTCCGAGGAAACACGTACGTCACTTTGAGAAATCCTGAGCTTGAAAGTAAAGTCAATCTATTTACAGATGTCATATCTATGTATAAAATTTGTATTATTCTCTGCATAGCAGGGAGAACTTAGTGTCAAAACACTATGTCCCCTATTTTCCGCCCGAAATCGAGATTTGTTGAGTGGCGGAACTCAACGTCGCACTTTGGCTAAGGTACCAGAGTGAAGAAATGAAAATGTTATCGGTTCCCCGAGTGGGAATCGAACTTACAACCATGTACTTACTATTTTATGTTACGTTGTATGGATAACATTAAATCTCAATTTTTCGTTTCTCAAGCTATTTTACTAAATCATTTCTTAGCGATTATTTCTTCGACAAGTAGTTTCAGCTGTGCGGCAGACAATTCAGTCAGTCAGTAACACTAGAGTTTCCTATACGATATACTATAAAAATAAAATTAACAAACAAAAGTTTGGTATGCAATATATTATGAAAATAAAAATTATTAGTGGCCAGTCGTGGCCCAGTGGCACAATCGCACAAACGACTGGTTGTGGGTTCGATTCCCACTCGAATAGTCGAAATATTTAATATTTCCATTTTCTTCGCTCTGGTGCCGAGGTAAAGCGCGGCGTTAAGTTCCGCCACTTAACACGCAAAGCCTCCGAATTCGGCGGAAAGTGGGGAACGGAGTGTCTTACACTAGGTTCTTCTGCCTACCCTGCTGTGTGCGGGATACAGCGTGAAGCTAAAAAAAAAAAACAAAAAAAAAAATGAACAAGAATAAGAACATTATACCGCAACTAGAATAAATGGAACGTCAAAGTAAAATAATCATACGAATTCGTTGTATCGTCCTCGCTCGTGTAAAATTAAATTAAGATGAAATCTGCTGGGAGTTCCCCGACGTCCACTCTCGTTTTGTCATATATCTCAGATTATACAGTTTCATTTTATATGTAAACGTATTTTTGGAGTTTCTTTACTCTGGAGTAAAAGATGAATTAATGTTAAGGTTTAATTTTGGCTTACCATAATTTCTTTTTCATAATTAATAAGCCGTATTCGTAATCTTTTCATAATAAATGTTCTTTATTCATAGTCATTAAGATATAAATGTAATGTGCTATAAAAATATAGGAACTTTTTTTAAAAGTGATGTTAGGGCTAATTAGCTTCTTTAAGATTTCTTTTGTCAAATAAATGGGCATTGGGATAAACTTCTATTTTTGTGTTGTAAATACACTAACGCTCTGTTCTCCGCTTTTTTCCTGAATTCGAATTCGAAAGTTCAAAAAAATCTTTCTTTTTTAAGCTTTACGCTGCATCCCGCACACAGCAGGGTAGGTAGAGAGAATTAGTGCTAAGACAATCCATTCCCCACTTTCCGCTGAATTTGTAGGCATTGCGTGTTAAGCGGCGGGACTGAACGCCGCGCTTTGCTTCGACACTAGAGCGAAGAAAATGGAAATAATAAATATTTCTACTCGCCGAGTGGAAATCGATCCCACAACAAACCGCTTCACAGGCACACTTTGTGCCTCTGTGCCACGACTGGCACCTGGCCCAAAGAGAACTTAGTGTCTTATACTTCGTTCCTTACTTTCCTCACAATTTTTCAGCATAAAAAATACTTATAAATAATAATAAAATAAACAGAACTAACATAGCTAGAACAAGATTAAACAGCTAGTGGTGTAATAAAATCGTTTATGCAAGTTTGTCTTAGCGTTGATAGCAAACGCAATTTATCGCAGGCCGCGTAATTCGATTATACCCGCAATCTAGACGGGGTAGGCAGAGAGAACCTAGTGCTAAGACAATTCGTTCCCCACTTTCCGCTGAAATTGTAGGCATTGCGTGTTAAGTGGCGGATATTAACGCCGCCCTTTGCTTCGACACTAGAGCGAAGAAAATGGAAACAATAAATATTTCCTCTCGCCGAGTGAGGATCGAACCCATAACCAGCCACTTCAGTCACACTTTGTATCTCTGCGACACAACTTAGTGTCTAGATACTCCGTTCTCTACTTTCCTCACAATTTTTCAGCATAAAAAATAGCTATCTTAGTTCTACCTATGTTAGTTCTGTTTGTTTTATTATAAATAATAATTATTTATAATAAAACAAACAGAACTAACATAGGTAGAACAAGATTAAACAGCTAGTGGTGTAATAAAATCGTTTATGCAAGTTTGTCTTAGCGTTGATAGCAAACGCAATTTATCGCAGGCCGCGTAATTCGATTATACCCGCAATCTAGACGACAATCACTTGGAAATATCTCGTTTAATATTCAGCAGATTGTAGAAAATGTCAGCACTATTAAAAGTGAATCGGGATTAGATTTTATCTTTTGGTTCGGGGAAAAAATCCAATATGCTATTTTTAATCTCTTTTTGAATTAATGATTTGAGTAAAACTCAATTTTGATTTTATATATTTGTATATTTAAGTACGAATTCAGTACCATGCTTTTCTGCATGGCAGATTAGGTCCAGAGAATCTTATGTTAAAATTCACCGTTCTCCACTTTCTGGCGAAATGTCACGACATTGCGTATGCCGTAGGTATTTTGTCTTAAGAGCGAAAAAGGAATTTTAAAATAATCAATCATTACAGTTTGGTCAATAAGTCGTCAATAACAGTGAGAATTGCTCGTTAAACCCATAACCATTATATTCCACAACTTATCGAGATATGTCGGAAAGGAATACAATTCCCCTCCGCCGCTGGGTAGCGTCCCGTAAAAGGCGGGTAACCCAGTAGTTTGGTGGTAGGAGATTCGTTCTCCGACTGGCTCGCGACCACTGTCATATCAAAGACGAACCGCTAAATATCTGATGATTTGTTCCGGTTCGATGACATGTAAGCAAGCTTTCCTTATTCCCACCATCCCCATCCTTACTTCCTTCTCCCTGTTTCCCTCAAGGCCGGCAGCGCATCCACAACTACTCCTCTGACGTTGTGGAAGTCCATGGGCGAAGGTAACCACTAACCATCATGCGGCCCTTCTGCTCATTTGCCTTCTTTGTTCAATAAAAAAAGAACTTTTTCACCGAAATCTAAATTTAGATGAAGAACTGAAAAAATAAAAAAAATAATAAAATGTAATGAGTATTCATTTATTTATTTTTTACAAACTAGAGGAAAATGTTGCTTGTCTTTGTATACATGTTCGTTTGTACCTCGACTTGGTTGCAGTAACATAAAAAAATCCTCTCATTTTTATAATTAGCATATGAATGTTTATAGAAATATGAAAATAAATAGTAATGCTTGTGGATTTTTACTGTGAAATAAGCATTATAATATTAAATGAAGATGGTTTTCATTTAAAATTTAAATAAATATTTTTTAATTATTTAAAATTTAGTAATAAAAATATCAAATGTATATATGAATTTAGTTTATTTTTTTGAAATAAAACAAATTGGTAATAGTAATTATAAGAAATATTTTTTTTCTTTTTATGTTTTTTTTTATTTCAGAGTATGACATTGGTTATTGTCACTATTACTAAAACTATACGTATAAAAGTATCTTGGAAAACATTCAATTGACATTTTCTTTGAATTATTAATAGTTTAAAGTTATTATTGAGTCCGTTAACTTATCTCAAAGCCACTTTGGACCGGGCTAATATAATCCAGACGTCGGTCCAGTATTTTGAAATGTTAGTGATCGTGCGGTTAGGGTATTCTCTTGGGATATTATTAACTTAGTAAGTATAAATATAAAGTCAAAGTCTTATAATTTCATTTAGAATAAAAAGTTTGATGTTTAATTTTTTGAACATCAAATATTTTGCCACCGGTTTACTGTAGTTAATGCCTCAGATCTGCGAGAACTTAGCGACTTATTTATTTTGAGTCAATTATTATATAGGTATTTAAATAAAATGTTCATACAATCTCTTCTCTATATATAATAAAAGAGTAGAAAAGTCAATTCTGTACATGAAAAATTTCAGAAAAATTTTAATTGGGTGCGTTAATATATCGATAACAGAGGCCAAAAATCAACTCAGTAGAATTTTTGTCTGTCTGTCTGTCTGTCTGTCTGTCTGTTAATTTGTTCGTCAATCACGCAAAAACTACTGGATAGAAATGAATGAATTTTGGTATGGTGATAGCTTATAGTCCAAAGGTACATATAGGATAGTTTTTATCCCGGTTTTCCATGTAGTTTTTTTGGAAAAAATAAAAAACCGATATAAGTAAATTATTTGTATACTGATATCTACCGGGTAGAAATTAATGATTTTTTGTATGGAGTTAGCTAAGAGGTTAGAGCAACATATGGGATGGTTTTCATCCTGGTATTCAATACAACTCCCGCAGAAAAATAAAATTAAAAAAAAAACATTCAAATTATGTCGATAGTTCACGAGTGAAGCTAAATTTGTTTCAATATCACTAATTAAAATAATTATAAAATAAAATAAGCATAACATTTATTAAAGATACATTTGACCGGTCTATAAAACTTTATATAATCTATATGACAGCAGATGTAACTACGTTTTCTGGAACGGGTAGCACCATCTGTTATTATATAGTTGACATTGTATTAGATATATCCGTACTCATTAATATTATTATTATAAAAATGCAAAAATCTATATCTATATCTTTTATGTTTTCACGGGTAATCTACAGATTTCGTATATATATACCAGATGGTATATGATGGTATATGATAGCAGATTTCGTACGTTTTCTTACTATAACAGTTATCGCTATATGTTATCAAATAGTATAGACTAGATGTTTAGATGGTTTTCTCAAGAACATAATTAGTGATGCAAGGTCAAATATAGACTTTTATAAAAAAAAACAATCTCAAAGATCAATAGAGGATGAAAGTGGCAGTTCACGTGGCGAAGCCGCGAGCGGGTCGCTAGTATTATATAAAATAATATATTTAGTTTATCTTGGACGATTACCGCTATATTGGTAGATTTTAAACGGAATGTTCATATACAAATCAGGAAAGTTTTTGAATGTATTATTTTTGATGTAATATATACTGTCGGAAGCAGGTGAGCAATAAGATTAGCTATTTGTGCTTGATTTAAAAAATAAATGGGTATTCCTATTTCTATAAAGAACATGCTATGAGCTAAAAAGATAGAGTTACTAAAGAGAAAATGATCCAGCAACCTTTAAGGACCTTTTTCCCATAACAGGGTAGGCAATGAGAACCCAGTGTCAAGGCACTCCGTTCTCCACTTTTCGTCCGAAACCGAATATCGAGTGCGTGTTAAGTAACAGAACTCGAAGCCCGCTAGTCTTATCATTAAAGCAAAGAAATGAAAATAATTAAATTGTAATTATGACCCTCCGGTCATTCATTAGTATCCCATGACTAGTAGCGTTTACAACGAAATACTTTTTACATGGCGCCGCCATGGTATCAAGGTATATCTATTTAAATAAGATTTTTATTTTTTTTTGGCTTCACGCAGTATCCCGCACACAGGCAGAGGGAACCTAGTGCTAAGAGACTCCTTTCCCCACTTACGGCCGAATTCGGAGGCTTGCGTGTTAAGTGGCGGTACTTAACGCCGCGCTTTACAATATTTTAAATAAGATATTGTAATAGGAATATAAGACATAAGATAAGATATACAGATTGGGGCCAGTCGTTGCGAAGAGGTACAGAGTGTGCCTGTAATGCGACTGATTGTGGTTTCTATTCCCACTCGAGGAGTGGAAATATTTAATATTTCCATTTTCTTCGCTCTAGGCAAAGCGTGGCGTTAAGTTCCGCCACTTGACACGCAATGTCTCCGAATTCCGCAGGAAGTGGGGAACGGAGTGTCTTAACACTAGGTTCCCTCTGCCTACCCTGCTGTGTGCGGGATACAGCGAGACGCTAAAAAAAATAATGAGATATAAGACATAATAGGATAAACTTTTAGAGAGTGGGGTTGAATTAGCACTCATCTCGTCGAGTTAGGAACGCAATTACTATTCTACATGAGCTTGAAACTCATTGAACTACTAAATTGAATTAAAGTAATGCCACTTGACAAAAACATGATGGACTACGTGTATGTAGAAATATTTTCTTATCTTCTTCGTTGACTTATGCCACAGTGTGATAGATTAATATGCCTTACTATATTGATTGATAAAGTGGAAAGCAATGTAAAGAAATTTAGAAAACGATTTTTTAGTAAAATAGCTAATTAATAAATAGCTTCAAAATTTTCCCGATTACCAAGGTAGTCAGAGAGTAGTGACATTACACTCAATTCTCCACTTTATGCCCGAATCCGAGACATTGTGTGCTGAGTGTCGGGCTTTTACGATTTTATTGTTTAGCAGATTAAGAATAGTTAAATTGTAGTCATTCCACCGAGCGATAATTGAACCTGCAACCAATAGTAATTACAGTGAGACCGTGCCACTCTGCGCCACAATGCAGTGTCATTTAAATCATTATTTCTTAGGAAAAGAACAATCAAGGTAAAAGACAACAATTTTTTTTAGCTTCACGCTGTATCCCGCATACAGCAGAGTAAGCAGAGGGAACCTAGAACCCACAACCAATCGTTTTTACAGTCACACTTAAGAAAGATAACAATAAATTATATTTATAATTTTAAAATATTTATACAATTCTTTGTTCTTAAAGTGTACCATAAATATATATCAATAAGACGTACTAATACCCTCGTCACAGTGAGATTCAAACTGACGACCTCCAACTACCCTTAGACATGTCTCAACTACGCTAAGGCGGTGCTTCGTTATGTTCTCTTGTACTTTAAAACAGCCTGAAGGCGATCACGTTCTTTTTCTTGTACTTTTGTATCAAATAACTTTATCTGGCGTTGTCTTACTCTTTTATATATGGAGTTACGTTTTTAAATGTTATTTAAAATAAATGGCCAGTCGTGGCCCAGTGGCACAAGTGTGTGACTGTAACCGAATTCGGCGGAAAGTGGGGAACGGAGTGTCTTAACACTAGGTTCCCTCTGCCTACCCTGCTGTGTGCGGGATACAGCGTGAAGCTAAAAAAAAAATGTTTGCTTTTTGTAAATGTATATTTTTAAATTATTATATTTAAAAAAAAGTATCTATAGCTTAGCTTCATTTCAAGCAAATTTGGTAAGGTTCCACAAATTTTACCTATTATTCATCTACTTAAGAAAATTAAAAAAACGCATTTTTTGCTAACGTATAAATTTGAACAGCGGTATTCGAACCCCCTCAACACAGCTGGTAGCAGAACATATCGGCTGAAATTCCACTCTCTTCATTTTTTTTTGTAATGCATTATGTAAGTCTATTATATAATGCATTTATCTTAAACTTTACAATGCTTCATACATTTGATTGATTTAGTTTTCCAACTCAATTTTCAGACATCTAACTTAATTTATCACAGACTGGATTAGTTCAGCAAACACATAAACCGAGGTTAAGTTCTGCACGCGTGAGTAAATTGAACAGATGTCTATCGAGTAATTTTATTATAATACTTGGTCTTTTGTTTAAATATGAAATTATTGAAATAATATTAAAATTTTCCTGAACTGAGGTGAAAATAAAAAGAAAATATATTTATTCTTAAAATGTGTGGTTTCTGACTTGCCTATTTATATTGATAGCATCTCTGTAGAGAGATTTTTACAAATTTCTGCTACCCAAAGATTATAGCAGAACGCATGGCTCAGTGGTGAGAGCGCTTGAACGGTATTCAGGAAGCGCGGGTTCGAATCCCGCTGCGTAAAAATTTTTATACCTTTTCTTTAAATGCCTTTTTCAATTTTCCTAAGTGTGGAATAACACTTTAAAAATGTTTAAAAAGTAAAAAAAAAACAACAATTTTATTTATTTAAACTCTTTATTACACCAAAAACAAAGAAGAAGATAGCATAACAAGTAATATAAATAGACACAATACAGTATATGGTGTAAAGATGATAAGGATCATCACAGGTGATCTCTACCATGCAACCTTCACCGTGAGAAATCATATAATAAAAAGAATTAGGTTTGAGTACAACGAAAAAGTAAAAGTGAAAACTTACTTAAAAAATAAACAACAATCTTGGATTCGGTCGGAAAGTGGAGAACGGAGTGACTTCACCCTATGTCCGCTCTGCCTACCTTGCTACGTGAAACAAAACGTAAAGTTGAAAAAGGATAAAAACATAGTTTCTTTGTTTATTTCTATGAATATACCAATTAGTCAAAATATAAACCAATAATAAAATGTTCGAAAAATGTTATAGATTGAATATGAAAAGACTCGCCAACGTCACATATGCAAAAAATAAATGTAATTAAAATTCGCAAATTTAGGTTCTTTGTTTTAATTTTTTATTTTAAATAAAGTAATCAATTGCCAGTCGTGGCGCAGATGCACAAAGTGTACAGCGACTGGTTGTGGGTTCGATTCCCATTCCTCTGGTGTCGAGGCAAAGCACGGCGTTAAGGTCCGCCATTTAACACAAAGTGCCTCCGAATTCGGCAGAAAGTGGGGAACGGAGTGTCTTAACACTAGGTTCTCTTTGCCCTGCTCTTTGCGGGATAAAGCATGAAGCAAAAGAAAAAGCTTGTTTTTTAGCTTTTTGTGAGCTTAATTGGGCGGAAACTCAGCGTTGAGAAACTCTATTTCTAATATAAGACACATGAAGAATATAATCATTCCCAACCGAAAATCGAATCCACAATCAATCGAGCTTACAGTCAGACGCCGTTCCACTGAGTCACGATGTATATTGCTTAAAAAACTGAGTGACTGGTGAAGTAGGAAGGAAACGAAAATATTCATGAGCTAGCTCTTTTTTAACTACGCCGCTATAACCATGTTAATATAATGAAAGTATGTAACATGAAACGTGCATATTTTTAAGTGCAATTTACTTTCTCTCTACATGTAATAATAACTTTTGCTTCACGTAACACTAATTATGAAAAATTAAAATTATAATTAACTGTATGAAAAAGTTTTAGCTGGTTCTACGGTGTTTTAAATGTAATTAAAAAAAATATTTCATTATTGTTAGTACTTACCTAAAAGGCTTATTAGGTCAGAGACTGTCATGGTGCAGTGGGAGAGTCTGATTGGTTGTGGGTTCGACTCAAAATTGGGGGAATAATTATATTATTTTTTTTATTTCTAAAAATAATATACATTTCCCCTAAATAGCCTCAAATCTAGATACAGCTGTGATTGTAGTCACATGTTAACCCACTGCACCAGGAAGGTCTTTTTTGCTCATTTTAATTAGTATCCTATTAATATTATAAACGCAAAAGTTTGTAATATATTGTGTGAATTGTCTATAATATCAAGTAAGCAGGACAAAATCTACCATCTTCGAGATATTATGGGGTGCGCTACTAAAATTGCTAGAGTTACACATATATAATATATGATTGAAATGTTTAAATTAAATAGTCTTATAAAAAGCCCGCCACAGTATATGTCTATGTCTTATGTATAAGCCATTATAGCAAAAATAGTGAACCATAACTACACTGTCTAACAGCTGATGTAATATGGAGTAACTTAGGCCTCCTAGGTTCTGTGACTTTGCACAGCGTTTTCTTTTTTTAGTTCCTTCATAGCATTGCGTGCTGGTGTCAGTATCCAGCCTAACCTTCGTTATCTTTAAACGTTAATTAGATGCTAATCAAATAGGTGCATGCTAAGCTGCGCTGTAACGACTGTGTATTTTGTTCTTTAGTTTATCTTTTGTTAGTTATCATATCCACTAAGTTCATAAACATGAATGCGGGTGTGGGTTCGGTACCCACTCTGAGAAATGATTAAATTTTCAATTTATTAAGCCAAGTCGTGGGGTTAAGCTACGATACTCAACAACCAATGAAGAAAATGGAGTGTATTAGCAGTAGTTTTACACTGATTTGCGAAAAATGATATATTTTTATTACAAACTTTTTTTTACTTACCATCATATCCGACTGAGTTTGACGCAAATGCATTTGCAATACGACTATGTAATCAATATTGTTGCTAATTCAAAATGGCAGCCAAAACAAAATGGTGGAATAATTATTTTTGTACAAGCTACTCAATATCATGAAAAGGCTTAGCTTACTGGACTTAATCTAAGTCCACCTGTAAAACATAATGAAAGCAAAAAAAGAAATCCTTCTTTTAAAAACGTTTTTTTTTTAAATAATATGTGTTTTCTGATCTTACTGTAACTACTACTTTATAGACAATAATAAACATATATGAACTTTACAAATCAAAATACTAGTCGGTTTTGTTTACGCAAGCATAAAAATATTTTGTACAATATTTGTAACATAACCTGAATGAAAACAAAATATTTTGCTTATTCATGAATAAAGTTTCACGAATGAATTCAAAGTTCGGAACTATTGTGGACCTCGATCTATAGCATTTGAAATAAAAACAACAGGGCAATATTCGACAGCAAGTATTTGTTAAAAGAATTTAATACTTCTACGAAGTGTGCTTGGTCTAAAGCATAAGTGATAGCGACGAAATATGTTTTTATTTCAACTTCACCCTTTTAAACGCATAGCAGGGTAATCAGGCAGGGCTTAGTGTTGAGACACTCACACTAGTGTTAAGATCCTCCACTTTTCGCTCAAAATCGTGATTTTACATGTTAAATGGAGGAACTCAACGTCACGCTTTGTCTTAGGTACCTGGATGAAGAAATTAACATTTAAATAAATATTTAATATAAACATTTTCCGAGTAGAAATCGCACTTACTATCATTGCTTTAGCTGTAACCTCCCACTGCCCCACGACAGCTAATCTTTTCAATTGTATTTTTTTAGCTTTAAGCTTCTTTTTATATAGGAAAATAAGCAGGAAGCATTTTTCATTTTTCGTGACATCACGCGTTAAATGAACAAACTCAATGTATTATCTTTTCACCAGAGTGAAGAAATAATTACAGTATAATAGTTCTTTCAAGCGGGTATCGAATCCACAATCTTTAAGAATACAGTGATTATTGTTAAATAAAAATATTTCTTAAAAAAAAAATATCAAATTAGGAAAAGCAAATATTTTTCACTTTTTTCTATGTTTACATTCGCTTTCCGTTGAAATTACTAATACTTCATGTATATACATACATATATACCACTATAAGGAGTATCTCAATACTAAGTCTATGCCTACCACTCTGGTATGCGAAAACAGGCGTGACGCTGAAAAAAAAAATGTAATAATACTCCAAAAAGATTTAAAATCACAACCATTGTTGTAAACATTAACTGTACTACGAAGCCTACATGTAAATTAACAACTAAATTAGTTATATTGTTTCCTTTACACCACACGACATCTCAGCGACGCCCTTACAAAAATAATTTTATGTGCAATAAAAAACCTTTTACTTTTCGCATAAAGTTTAAGGTTCGCAAGGAGTTGTGTGACAATTAAGCTTCATATAATCTTGTGGGGTCTATCATTTCACTGATCTGTCGAATATTGAATGGATATTTAGTTTTCATTGATTTAAAAGTTATTTAAGGTCATTCTGGGTTAGGCTGGGAGTGTCTGACTGTGGAGTGGATTCGATTTCTACTAAAGGAAATGATTATATGTAAATTATTTCCAATTTGCTTTATTTTTCAGCTTTAGTCGTGGCGCAGTGGCACAGACGTGTGACTGTAAAGCGACTGGTTGTGGATTCGATTCCCACTGGGGAGTGGGGAGTGGAAATATTTAATATTTCACTCTGGTGTCGAGCGACAAAGCGCGGCGTTAAGTTCTGACACTTAACGCGAAATGTCTCTGAATTCGGCGGAAAGTGGGGAACGGAGTGTCTTAACACTACTCCCTCTGCCTACCCTGCTGTGTGCGGGATACAGCGTGAAGGTAAAAAAAATGTATCATGTATAAACTGTTACGCTTTTTTCTACTATACAGGAACTCTAGTGTCAAGTACTCTTTTGCACTTGCTGGCAGCAGTACATTGCGACGGAACTCAAAACCACGCCTTATCTTATATTAAACAAGACAAATATTATACAATATACATTAATTATTCATTTATTTACTAATTTCCTTGGCTTTATATAGAAGTTTGTAAAATATCAAAGTTTATTTTTACAAACTTTCACAACAACCATTGTACTATTTGATTGAGCTGAAATATGGCTTCCACGTGTAGTTTTAGATGACAATGTACGGTTAGCTTACGTCATCTACATTCAAAATGGTGGACCAGTTATTTTTATGTATTCCCTTGATATAGATTTCAAACATGAAGGTTTGTTAGCGAAAAATAAAATGAAATTTAATTATTTTTAACTTTTAAGTTCAATTTTATTATTAAAAATATGTATAGAAAATGGTCTACTTGATTGTTTTTGTAAATGAAATATAAGAACGCGTGAAATGTATGAAATTATGATTATTAGTTCAATAATCTTAATAAGTTAATGGATTACACTTTAATAGGTCTTAGGCCATTAACATCATGTTTTATTTTGCAGCCTCTCACTTTTTCTCACTTAGCGGGGTGGTTAGGAAGGACTTAGTGTTAAGACACTCCGTCCTCCGATTACGTGGCGTAACTCAACGTCTTAGGTATCAGAGAAATGAAAATTGAAATATAATCATCCTCCGAGCGGAGATCGAACCCGCAACCATCGCTTTACAGTCAGACGCTGTCCCACTGCACCACGACGGCCTCATATTTTGTATGGTAGAATTTAAAATTTAATAATATTATTTGAATATTAAGATATAGGTATGTAATGCAATTTTTAGGCTTGTTACCAATGTAAAAAATACAGAATAATAACATTCCATATACCGGCATTTTCCAAACTATGACAGATAAGTATAGATGTAGATAAAACTTTTATAAATCAAATCAATTTTTTATTACTTGACGTTGAGTTACTTTATTAGACAAGCAATGTTGCGAATATTGGCGAAAAGTGGAGAGCGGAGTGTCTGGACACTATGTTCTTCCACTCTGCTATGCGTAAAGCGTAAAAAGACTTTTAAAAAGTTTTTTTTTTTATTTTGTATCTTTCATATAAACATCCGGAATCTACACATCGTCAAAAGATTTATTTGATACCAAATTCACTTATCCTAGATCCTTTTCATAGAAAAATTTAGACGACAAATATATATTACAGTAAATAATATATACAGAATCACAATCAGGATACAAATGGATCCTAATGTATGGAAATATATTATGACAAAGAATAATGCAAACCCTTTGAAATGCTTTCAGTATATTGTCATTTTTCTTGATATATTATTTAATGTGAGACAAACATTTATGTGTTTCTACTTCATTCATGTTTGAAAGAAAATTGTAATGTGATTCAAATAAATGAATATTTAACAATATAATATACGGAAATAAAAGTTTCTTAGTGCCATTTTTACTTCAATAAAGTATGTATTGATGTTATTATTTATTCATCGCATGTCATTATCTAGGACTTCGCAATTTGACTTAAAAAAAAACAACAAAAAATATAACAGAATAAATATATGTATGCGTAAATATATCTCTCTTAGAACATTAAATACATTTTTAGAAACCTAAAAAAACGTAGCGGGACTCCAACCCGCGCCGCCTAGAAGATGTCCAAGTGCTCTGATTGCTAAGCCATACGTTCAAGTCGAAATTCTTACACGCTTATTTTTTGTTATTACCTTTTCTGTAGTGAAATTATCACAAATATCTACTATAGAAAATGCTACTACAGTAAAATTATTTTACTACCAGCAATCGAATGGTAAGAGAGGTAGAAATCGAATGGTAGTTTGGTGGTAGGAGACTTGTTCTCCGACTGGCTCGCGACCACTATCATGTCAAAGACGAACCGCCAAATATCTTATGATGTGTTCCGGTTCGATGGCATGTAAGCCAGCTCTCCCCATTCCCATCCTTCCTCCCTCCTTCTGTCCTACATTCCCAAGGCTGGCAACGCATCCATAACTTGAATGTTGTAGATGTCTATGGGCGAAGGTAACTACTTAACACCAGGTGGGCTTCAGCTCGTTTGCCTCCTTTATTCCATAAAATTATAAAAATTTTGAAAATACCCACGACGGTTTAATTGTAATTGAAAAAGGATAAAATAACTAGAAATCCCCCGCCTAAAAGAATATATGTAACGAGATGATGGGGACGACTTCGTCGGAGCTGCCATTACTTTAAGTTTGCTAACTTCTCCTAGGTTTTCATGCTGTTAAAACAGGTTTAGGAAAAAATTAAAATATTAATATGAATTTACAGTTTTGATAACTGGTATTCCTTTTAAAAACTTTAAGAATGAAATCTATACTGTTAGCTACTATATTTAAAATAGAGGTAGCAACTGGCAGCCCCCGACGAAGTTGTCCCCATCATCTCGTTACATATATTCTTTTAGGCGGGGGATTTCTAGTTATTTTATCCTTTTTCAATTACAATTAAACCGTCGTGGGTATTTTCAAAATTTTTAATTTTGTTTTTTATTTTAAACTTTTTAAAGTGAATAGATATACATTATATATTATTACATAATTTCTAAATACTTTATATTAATCTTCATGCAAATCCAAAAAAAATTATAAGCCCTATGCTTTCTGGTTATCAAATGCCTATTGCAGCGCCTGGCAGATTGTCACTGCAACATTTTTAGGAAACTTAAGTTAAACCAAATCAGTGAAAATTACAAAACCCACTAGTAGTTTTGATTTGGAACAAATTAATTTATACTGGAGCGCCCCGTGGTAGCAAATGCTTACTACAGCGCCCCCTGGTGAGGTGTCACCACGACACATATACGAGAACACGTGCTAATTGAGCCTGATCCTATCGTTGAAAACTGCATCAAATTCAGACTCGTAGTTTTAACTTTGCACCATCAAATGTTTAATGAAGCGCCCCCTGGTGAGTTCTTAACGTAAAAAAAAACTAAAAACATATAACAAGTAAAGGTAAATCTAATACTGAAAACTCTGTCCAATCGGACTAGTAGTTGTGGTTTTATGGTTAAAGAATTTTTATTTTCTCAAAAGAAATTTACATTTCACTTTATGAGAAATTACAAGTTAGCTTAAAAAGTACCTAATGACTGTGTGAGCGTTATCATCGAGCTACAAAAGTAAAGAAAAAATAAATAAATAAATAAAGTAAATATTGCTTTCACTACACATTACAAACAAAAAAAAAATATATAAAATAACAAAAAATGTTGACCAAATTTACATTTACAATTAAAAATTTTATACAACATAAAGTAAAAAGTGAGTAGCTTATAATATACCTGCTTAATCGCACACACGAGCTTAGTAAAGTTTACCCGCAACTAAAAACATATAATACAGGGCCGGATTCTAGTTTTTTAAAAGATATTTTACATTAAATATTACAAACAAATGTTTACTGCAGCGCCCCCTGATGAGTTAACACGATAAGACATATCCAAGAACATGCACTAATTAAACTTGAGCTTATCACTGAAACTGCATCCAAATCGAATTCGTCATTTTAGCTTTGCACAAACAATATTTTACTGCAGCGCCCCCTGGTGACTTGTCACCGTAATATAAATTTAAGAACATGTACTAAACAAAGCGGAATCTAATACTGAAAACTCTTTCAAATCGTACTAGTCGTTTTTGTTATACACAAAAAATGGAAGCAGCTACTTACTGCAGCGCCCCCTAGAGAGTTGACACATACTTGAAAATATGCACTAAGTGAACATACATGACACATATATGAAAATATGCACTAAGTAAACTTGAATCTATCATTGAAAACTGCATTTAAATCGGACTCGTAGTTTTAGTTTTGCACAAACAAATGTACTTACTGTAGCGCCCCCTGGTGAGTCATCACCGTAACACATATATGAAAAGATGCACCAATTAAACCTGAACCTATCGTTGAAAGTTTCATCTGAATCGGACTAATAGTTTTTACTCTACATAAACAAATGTTTACTGCAGCGCCCCCTGGTGAATTTTCACCGTAACGTAAAAACAAAAATTTTAAAATATGTACGAAGTAAAGCTTAATCTAGTTCTGAAAACTCTAGCCAATCGGATAAGTAATTTCGGTTTTAGACAAATAAATATAAGAAAAATTTTGGTTTTACACAAAAAAACTCAAACAAATGCTTATTACAGCGCCCCCTGATGAGTGGTCACCATAACACATATATGGAAAGACGCACCAATTAAGCTTGAACCCATCCTTGAAAGTTTCATCTAAATTGGACCAGTAGTTTTTGCTCTGCATAAACAAATGTTTAGTGCAGCGCCCCCTGGTGAGTTTTCCCCGTAACAAAAAAAGAAAAATCTTAAAACATGCACCAAGCAAAGATAAATCTTTTTATGAAAACTCTTTTTAATCGGAGCAATAGTTTCGGTTTTAGACAAATAAATACAAAAAAAGTACAAACAAATGCTTACTGCAGCGCCCCCTGGTGGTTTGACACGATAAAACATATCCAAGAACATCCACCAATTAAACCTGAATCTACCACTGAAAATCTATTGAAATCAGACTATTATTTTTTGAGATAATTGAAAACATTCGTTTTCACGTAAAATGCTTACTGCAGCGCCCCCTGGTGAGTTAAGGCAATAAGACATACATAAGAACATACGCCAATTGAACCTTAACCTATCATAGAAAACCGTATCAAAGTCGGACTTATAGTTTTGGAAATAATTGACATAATAATTTGCACAAACACACAAACAAACAAACAAACAAACAAACAAACAAACAACCTCTCACCCCAAACACATATACAGTCGCCGTTCCGTCGCGGGTAAAAAGAGAGAATGCTATTTGTTAAAGGTTACAACATTTTTTGAAGTGTTATTTACACGCTTTGAATATGAAAAAGATTTTTTATAAACCATGTTTTTAACTTCTATGTATTTTTTTATATATTTTCTAAATATATTGTTATTTATTACGTTTTTAGTTCCAATATACTCAGATAATGATAATAAAATTACACTGACTTACAATTACCTAGCTATTATTTCATTGTTAAATTGTAAATTTGTCAATCAGATTCTTGTGATTTTTTAAAATTTTTTGCACATAAACAGAAAATAGGAAGAAAACTTCCTTTTCTTAGCATATCGCCCATTTAAGTTAAATATACAAATATAAGTATTTTCCAAGTTGGAATAGAACTCAAAATTATCAAGTTAACATTAATATACTGTGGCAGTCGTGGCTCAGTGGCACAAGCGTGTGACTGTAAACGGCTGGTTTTGGGTTCGATTTCCACTCTAGGATTTGAAATATTTAATATTTCCATTTTCTTCGCTCTGGTGTCGAGATAAATCGCGGCGTTAAGTTCCGCCACTTAACACGCAATGCCTCGAATTGAGCGGAAAGTGGGGAACGGAGTATCTTAATACTCGGTTCTCTCTGCCTACCCTGCTGTGTGCGGGATACAGCGTGATGCTAAAAAATAATAATAATATACTGCTCCACTGTACCACGATGGCGTAACAGATGCAATTATTACTAAAATTGTAGAGGCAGTTGTAGCACTCAAGTATCTTGTTAATTTGAATTGTATATCGCCCATTTAAGTTAAATATACAAATATAAGTATTTTCCAAGTTGGAATAGAACTCAAAATTATCAAGTTAACATTAATATACTGTGGCAGTCGTGGCTCAGTGGCACAAGCGTGTGACTGTAAACGGCTGGTTTTGGGTTCGATTTCCACTCTAGGATTTGAAATATTTAATATTTCCATTTTCTTCGCTCTGGTGTCGAGATAAATCGCGGCGTTAAGTTCCGCCACTTAACACGCAATGCCTCGAATTCAGCGGAAAGTGGGAAACGGAGTATCTTAATACTAGGTTCTCTCTGCCTACCCTGCTGTGTGCGGGATACAGCGTGAAGCTAAAAAAAAATAATAATATACTGCTCCACTGTACCACGATGGCGTAACTGATGCAATTATTACTAAAATTGTAGAGGCAGTCGTAGCACTCAAGTATCTTGTTAATTTGAATTGTAGGAAGTAAAGAAGTCAACCCTTCACTAAGAGCATATTGAGATAAGAAGAAGTAGAACAGTCTCATTATTTTAATTCGATATAAGAAAAAAATCTTTTTCATTATGAATCGACGTCATAATATTTTTAATAGCAATACACTGTATTGTACAGTATACAGTCTACAACTAACAGAAATAATATGCTTTTAGTTTAGTCTAGTTATATCTTTCAGTCAGTAATCTTTTCGACTTATAAAGGAACTAAAAAAAAAATTAAATAGCTTCACGCTGTATCCCGCACACAGCAGGGTAGGCAGAGGGAACCTAATGTTAAGACACTCCGTTCCCCACTTCCCGCCAAATTCGGAGCCATTGCGTGTTAAGTGGCGGAACTTAACGCCGCGTTTACCTCGACACCAGAGCGAAGAAAATGGAAATATTAAATATTTCCACTCCTCGAGTGGGAATCAAACCCACAACCAGTCGTTTACAGTCACACGCTTGTGCCACTGGGCTACGACTGGCCACGAATAAAGGAACTATATTTTTGTTAATACAGTTTAAAATATTCTTTTTTGCAGTTTCACGCTTTTTGCCGCGTAGTGTTTAAAGCATTACCTAATGTTATTCGACCGCCACTTCCTCCCAAATTGGACACTGTGCGTTCATTATCTGACTTCCACGTCGCGCTGTGTATAATCTCTAAATACACTCACCCGAGGGTAATCGAATCCAGAACCATCACGGTTACAGGTTAACGCTGTCGCATTGAGCTGCGATGGCTTCAAAAATATATTCTTTTTTCTTATTTTAACTAATTTCTAAATTTCTGCATGGATTGTTAGTAAATTTCAAACGTGTGTGTGGTAGAATACACTTTTTTCGGAATATTGAGCAAAATTTTTATGAAAAATGCACATATTACGTTTACAATTTTACTAGCTTTTTTAATGTTGTAAAAACAATTTTTACTTTAAAAGCATATATTTCTAGAAATTAATTTAAAAAATGTAGAGTAAAATAATAATATGACTTTTTACTGTACTAGGAATAACTAATTTACGCTGTATAACGTATAAATTGACTCTAACCACATCGGAAAGTTTATTTTATAAATGAAATTAATAAATGAAATATAGAAAAAAATATGTTTTCATTTTATCGTGGAAAAATATATTTTTACTTGTTTGTTGAATCAATGAATTCTGTTCAATTTTATTATAACTTTATGTAAATAAATACATCGTAATAAAAGCAAAAGATATGCCTAATGTGAATTTTAAAAATGTTTATTGTCCGGTCCAGATTCTGTTTAATGAAACTTTATATTAAGAATAATGTTGAATTAGAATATATTATTGAGGCCGTCGTCACGCAATTGACGATACTGAGTGTAAACGCGATGGTTGTGGGTTCGATTCCCATTAGGGGAAATTATTATATATTATTTTCACTTCAGTAAAGCACGGCGTTAAATTCCACTACCACAAACCACGTTTGATTTTAATGCTTTTTTGATTCTTATTCATGTATGAAACTGTCAAAAGTATACTCCTTTATACAAAATAAGAATTCACCATATCTTCCTCGTTAGTAACTATAACTTAGTAAGTTTTCTGGGTATCTTGTTTTTTTTCCATATCACACGTATTTTCTGTATAGAGGTCAGGTCTGAGGCATTAACTCTAGTGAGTCATGGTTCGTTCGTACAAAGTATGAGTAAACGCGACTGGGTTCGATTGCCTCTCGAGAAATTGAAATTGAAAAAAATATTTTATTATATTCGCTTTAATATTTAGACAAAGCTCGGCATTGACTTTCGCCATTTAACACTAACCTGGTTTTTACGGGATACAGCGTGAAGCTAAAAAAATAGAATAGAAAAGTCTAGACATTTTTTTTATTTTTGACTCGTCACCGAATTTCAAAACATTATATTAAGTCTACTAACACCAAAACCTACTTTCCAAAATAAATAAAACAAGCAAAATGAACATTACATAAGTGGGTTGATTGAAGATCTGTCTGATAGTGACGGAGCCATGACGGCGCCTCTCTGAATATCTTTCCGATAACTGCGATAAAGGACCAAATTGATTTACATAATAATACCACAAACGAATTTCTTATTTGGGCCTTTGGAAATTTGTCTCGGATTGAAAACTTTTATTAGAAGTCCGTTATTGTTCGCCTGGCATTGATAATTCACTTGATTGTGACTATCGATGTAATTATTATGAGTTTTATGAGTTCTTGGCTACAGTTCTGGTTTTTACGAGGGTTGTTATTATTGAAATTGCTTAATTTGTGATTTAATTTTGATGATTTTTATAAAATTTTTCTTATTTAAATTTTATAAGATTTCGAAATTCTTTCTATAATCATATTGTTTTAACCTTATTATTTACTAGCGGCCCGCTCGCGGCTTCGCCGCGTGAGCTATTTCGTTATATAGCAACCCTCGAGGGCGCATTTTTAAAAAATGAAGTAGCCTTTGTTTAAGCTTAGATTATCAACTATATTTATGCCAAAATTCATTACAATTGGTCAAGCGGTTTAGATTTTTCATATAAACTTTCATCCCCTATTTCAACACTTTAGAGGTTGATTTTTGAAAAAATAAGTAGCCTATGTTAGACCCAGTCACTTTTACTACTTTCATTCTAAATTTCATCCAAATCGGACCGGTAGATTAGCCGTGAAAGCATGACAGACAAACACACAGACTTTCGGATTTATAATATAAGTATGGATTGTAACCATAATTTTGATATATAATAAGATTTTGAATTTATATATAAGAATTTATATATAACAATTTAAATTCTTTTTTTGTATATTTGTTTTATATACGGTAAAAGGGCAAATATAGCCGACTGAAACTAACAGAATAAAATGACTGACTCAGGCGTATCAAATCGGGGCGCTAACAAAATACATCCCCTAACTTTGGAAACCTTGTTCGAAGAGCAAAAATTTGGGAGTCCACTTGTATAAAATATGTATACTAACACTTAAGAATAGACAGAATGATGAATTAATATTTTTAGAACTATTATTAATATCAATTAAAATATTGGCCAGTCGTGGGCCAGTGGCACAAGCGTGTGACTGTAAACGACTGGTTGTGGGTTCGATTCCCACTCGAGGAGTGGAAATTATATTTCCATTTTCTTCGCTCTGGTGTCGAGGTAAAGCGCGGCGTTAAGTTCCGCCACTTAACACGCAAGCCTCCAAATTCGGCGGAAAGTGGGGAACGGAGTGTTTTAACACTAGGTTCCCTCTGCCTACCCTGCTGTGTGCGGTATATAGCGTGAAGCTAAAAAATAAAAAATATTATTTATTCGAATACGTTATTGTAAGTATTTTCAAATTGCTCATTAATATAATATTCTTATTTTAATTCTTAGAATAAGAAAACTATCTTGGAACTTATTCAAAACCTGTTTCCCTTTTTTGTAATAGAATGATAATATATATAATCTGATTTTTGTTTTGATAAGCATAAACCCTTAGAAATATAGAAGCATTTTGCAAGAATCAAGGGCAGTACGCGACGCAACGAAGAAATCTTTGGCGGTAGTTTGATATAATAATTGTGTCAATTGACAGATGAATGTCACTTCAGTCTACCCGCGAGTGTGACCATGGTAAAGTGTTCAAAACATTTTTTCAAAATGTATATCGGAATATCAAATGTAATATCACGAATAAAATATTTTACTAGTGTAGGAGCATAACAGTATAAAGGTATTATAGCATAAGGTAAGTGATAAGCTATTTATTTCTTGTTAGTTTATAGAGTAAATTCCAACTATTCCACTCGTAATTCAACATGTAGATGAACACTACAAAATTATATATAAAAGTTATCTTCCATATATTGACACCGTCATAGTGCAGTGAGACAGTGTCTGACAGTAAATCGAGCGATGGGTTCTATTCCGACTCGGAGAATGGTTATATTTGAATTTTCATTTCTTTGCTCTGGTATCTAGACAAAAGCGAGGTGTTGAGTTCCACCACTTATTGCAAGTCTAGATCTCGGAGCGTTAAGGGGAGGACGGAGTGTCTTGATACTAGGTCTTCTTTGACTACTTTGCTATGCAAGAAATAGCGTGAAGCTACTAAAAAAGTTATCTTCACTTAACTGGAATCACAACTTATATTTTATCCAACCAGCGAGCATTGTTTTGAAATAAACTTTTCCCTTTTTCATACAAAAACTGGAAAGCATTGCAACTGAACGGATTTCAGAGTCCGTGCAGCGCATACTAACAATAAAGATCCAAAAAATGCACGGACGCGAGAAAAATCTGTGGCGTACAAAATTCTTAAAATAAAAACATGTAATTCACAGGGCATGTAATTCACAACTACTGCGTTCAGGATAATCTATTTTAAGTATATTACTGGTGTATTAGTAGCTTCACGTATTTTTCCCACATATCGGGGTTGTCAGAGAGACCTAGTGTCAAAACACTCCGTCTTTCAAGTTCCACCCTAAATCGAGACATTGCATGGTGAGTGGGGGAACTAAACGCTGCGCTTTGCCTTTGGTACCAGAGGGATTGAAAATTTATATATTTTTTTAATTAATTTATTTATTATCATATTACAGATGGGTATACACTTTGATATAGAACATCTAAAAATCAAAATGGTTTGAGCCGATACCTGTTTAATCCTATAATATACAATCATTCTCTCGAGTAGGAATCGAACTCATAGTCATCGCTTTACTGTCAGACGTTATCCCGCTGCACCACGACAGCCTTAATGGATGAAAAATAACTTTCCTCTAGAAATTGAGATATAATATATAGAGAGGAAAATCGAGGTGTCACTTTGTTTTGTGTACCAGAGGGAAGAAAAGAAATTATATGTATTATCTAGAGTGAGCATCAAACCCACAACCATTATGTTACAGCAAGAAGTCGGCCTACTGCGCTATGACGGCCGTAATTGCTGTGCTTTAACTACTAAAAAACTTATTAAGTCGTTTCATATATTTGACACAAAGCAAGTGTTGTACTTTTCGTTTTTTTCCCGACTTTTTAAAGCCCATTTTTGAAATCGGTCAAGAAGTCTTAGCTAGTAGCTTAGGTAGTATTTCTTTTTTCTTTTTTTTTTTAGCTTCACGCTGAATCCCGCACCACGTGGCGTGACGTGTGGCCAGTCGTGGCCCAGTGGCACAAGCGTGTGACTGTAAACGACTGGTTGTGGGTTCGATTCCCACTCGAGGAGTGGAAAATATATTTCCATTTTCTTCTCTCTTGTGTCGAGGTAAAGCGCGGCGTTAAGTTCCGCCACTTAACACGCAAGCCTCCGAATTCGGCGGAAAGTAGGGAACGGAATGCTTAGGTAGTAATTGTGAAAATTTAAAAAGTTATTTATAATGAGGCCCTCGTGGCGTAGTGGGATTGCGTCTTACTGTAAACTGTGAATTGTGGGTTCGATTGTATTTACATTTTTATTTCTTTGATCTAGTACCAAAGATGAAGTGTGTCGCTGATTTCCGCCATCAACACGCAATGTCTTAATGCTGCGGAAAAAGTGTAAAGGTGCAAAAAGGTAATTTAAATATAAAATAATATTTAAATCATAGATATGAATAAAAATAGATATGAATAAATCATATCGAAATGAATAAAAAAAAATATAAGTTATAAAAATAGTGAATCATTATTCAGTTTTTTGTTTAGACGTCTTGGATTTCACTAATTATTGCGTAGTTTTGGATATTTTAGTTGCTTTTGTTCATTTTTCTTCAGGCTTAGACTTTCATTTTAAGGTGTTAGGTGACAGAGACGAATAATGATTATAAGAAAAACTTTTGAACTATAGATAATTAAGAAATTATGAAGTTTTAAAAGGTTTTTTGAATTTGATACTTACTTTAATAGGCATTAGTTTGGTCTAAATCTACTGGAAATTAAAAGTTACTTTTTGTAGATTCTAGGGTCTAAATAAATATTTTTCTTAAAAGCTTTAAAATATTTTATTTAAAAGTTACTTTTGGTAGATTCTAAGATCTAAATTAAAGAAATAAAAAAAAATCTTATATTATAAATTGGTTTTTATTTCCATTTCAGGCCATCATGGCGTTGACTCCGACTGTAAATACATTGGTGGTGGGTTCGATTCCAGGAATCCTGTTCTCCTGTCTGAAACACGTCAGAGGTATGATACTATGTCTCAATGGTTAGTTGTACATGTACTTAATGGTAGATAGATAGACTATGTTTTTTTTATTTCCTTTTTTCGCTTCACGCTGTATCCCGCACACATGAGGGTAGGCAGTGAAACCTAATGATAAACTCTAGAGACATAGACTCAAGTAGTATAACTTAGTCACTAAGCCTTCTTTAAAGCTTTTAAAAAATATATTTAGTCAACTTTTATATTTTTATTGTATGCTTTTTAATTTGTCGCTTTTGTAACCTCAATACAACTGGTGTTAATCTCTAATTGAAGACACTGCTCACCGAGACTCCTCATAATATTGCGTCCCCCACAAAAATCCTTCCTCATGGTCGTCGTGACGCAGTTGACAGCGTCTGACTGTAAAACTGATGGCTGTGGCTTCGCTTCCCACTCGGGGAATGATTATATTTTAATTTTAGTTTCTTCACTCTGATACCTAAGACAAAAGTATGGCATTCAACACGCAAAATGTCTCGATTTCGAGTGGAAAATGTAGGACGGAGGGTCTTGACACTAGGTTCTCTCTGACTACTCCATTAGGCGGGAAAAAGAAGCTGCAGAAATAATTTCATGACCTTTATTGCTCACATTGATCTTACCTTTTACACGTTTAAACTTACATAAATACATACATACATACTCGTATTTCGAATAGATTACAAACTGTAGAGCCCCGGGTTGTTTATCAAATGAAATTGCCCAGTGATTGCCGTTGAGCGTAATAATTGAAATGCCAAGGCCCAATGCGCTAGTATTCTAGGAATTAATCTACCATTATTTACCTTATCGGTATGTACCATATAGGTATGTACCATGTACCATAGCGTAAGTAGTGCAGTAGGTCGTATTAAGATTCTGAGAGAGGTATATAAGATTTTTTTAACATTTGTCCCGAATAAAGCATAATATATGTTTTATTCTGATGTATAAACTACATTATTGAAAAGTTTCTTTAAAATCTTAAAGAAACAACGTTACGTGAAAAAGTAAAACACATCCGAACAAACGTTCGCGATTATAATATTAATAAGATTGACGAAGTAGCATAGCAAGATGGTTGCGGAAGTTAGATTCTCATATGGAAAATGTTATATATGTAATTCCTTGCCTTGGTAAAAAAAGCGCGGTATTGAGTTCTGTTACTCAAATTATCATGATATCGAGTGGAAAGTGGAGAACACAGTGTAAATATACCTACTACAGTAATATCTTTTTATAGCTTCACGCCGTATCTTGTACGTAGCAGGGTAGGCAGAAATAAGCTAGTGTTAAGACACTCCGTTCCCACTTTCCGCCGAATTAACGCCTGAATCTAGAACTTAACGCCGCGCTTTGCCTCACAAGAAATGAGAATACTAACATTTTCACACCTCGAGTGGGAATCGAACCCACAACCAGTCGCTTTACAGTCACACTTTGTGCCTCTGCGCCACGACTGGCCCCATTCAGTAATATATCTTTTTACCATTACTTAGGCCATTTGTTATTTATTTAATTAAATACTATTACGTATATTTCGTTATGTACATTTGTATTTCATATTATTATTTATTTATTTAATCAGTAACACGATATGACATTAATATGGTTAGTAATGGTTTCTCAGAAAAAGGAGTTGGAAGTTTCACCATAATATAGAACATACTTTACAAGATAGAATAAATAGTATTATATGTAAAAAAATGTAATTGTCATACAATTTCCTATTTTTTTTTACCTTCACGCTGTGACCCGCATATAACAGGGTAGGCCTATGAAACCTAGTGTTAAAATATTCGGTTCCCTACTTACCGCCGAATTTGGAGGCATTGCGTGTTAAGTGGCGGAACTTAGCGCCGCGCTTTGCTTCGACACCAGTCGTTTACATTCACACGCTTGTACCACTGCGCCACGACTAGTCCCAATTCAAAAAGTCCTATTTTTTTAACATTCAAAAGAGCAAAAATATTAAAAAAACAATACATAAAATGTTTATTTCGACATTATATAAACATGAAAATCTCATCTAAATTTTAATTACAACGCGGATTGTATAGAATCGATTCAAATGGGTTTACCTCAAATTGGGTTACGAGTAAGTCCCTGTAGTATAAAGTATGAAAATTTGAATGATATTGTTGTTACAATAAATAATTAGCATTTTTATTATATTATTTATATATTTATATATTACTAAGTAATTTTGAATTTATTAACTTTATTTGTATTTATCTATCTAATCAGTCTATGTAAAAGAAAATCTTGAAACCCCATTAAAACTAGACATAATGTAGGGTTTATTCAAACACCTAACAGAAACAGAACCTAGTGTCAAATGGAAATGTAAAATTTACGATACATTTGTATTGTTTAAAAAAAAAATTAAACGCATGCCTCTGCCGCGGCACACCGCCATCTTTGAATAGTGTTTTATGGACATTTTAACGCATGCAATAAATTTTTACTGATGGGAATGTCTGAATACGCAATGATTGTAGATTCGATCACCATTCAGGGGTTTTTGGTACCTGAAATAAAGCGCTGCGTTCAGTTACGCCACTATTGATTGGCGTGCATGCATTGGCACAATATCAAGATTTCATGTGGAAAAAGGAGAACGGAGTGTCCGTACTCTTGGTTCTCTCTGATTACAACGGTATGCTTCCCTATTTTTCCAGATCTGTTTTTTACTACTTCCTTCGTAATTGTTTTTAGCTTCACGCTGTACGCATCCCACACACAGCACACAACGGGGTAGACGGAGGGAACCTAGTGTTAAGACACTTTGTTCCCCACGTACCGCCGAATTCTGGAGACATTGCGAGTTAAGTGGCGGAACTTAATGCCGCGTTTTTGCCTCTACAACAGAGCGAAGAAAATGGAAACATGAAATATTTCCACTCCTGAACACGGCTGGGAATCGAACCCATAACCAGTCGTTTACAGCTTTACAATAACTTCACTTTGAATATAAATAAAAAAAATACCAAAAAATAATTTACAAGGTCTGAAAAAAACAATCATTTTAGAAAACAATTCCATTTATTTATAATGTAATGTAACATAAAACACTAACAAGTGCTTCTCTAAATGTAATGAAGCTTCATTTAAGCAAGGTTTAGTACTAATTAATATAATAGAACTTCAACGTATATACACTATTTAGTTCCGAATACTATAGTAATTTGTACAATTATTCTAGTAGTAATCTAGTAGTAATTGTAACATATACTTCATGTTTCTCAATAAACACAAATTTTAAACTTTAACCGTTGATTAATTACAATTACTTTGGTTAATTATAATTAAATGTCATTAAAAATCACGATTAAGTTTAAAATTGGGCTCAAAAGTTTATATAAGAAACACAAACTGTTTAAGCTAAATGAATATTTAATTTTTGTTATGTCTTAACTTAAGTTAATTACTTCAAAAGTTATTTCTACAATATAGGCCTCTTGGATACCTACTTGCTTATTTTTTCATATTTACAAAAAATATACATATTTTATAATATAATTTATATGAAAAAAATATATATTATTAATAATATTTAAATTATTATAAGCTTATAGCTTCTATTATATAATTATAATTAGTTAAGTCTTACTTCTAAGTATTAGAAACAATGGCGTATTCGACCAATCAAGCCAACGTCTTTCGACATTATTAAATATACGTTCAAATGCAAATAATGAGCTATTTTTCAATGAAATTGATGGTAATTTATACATTTCTTATATGCAAGGTAGATTTTTCTTGTAATCTCTATATATTTTTCAGTACAACAAGTTGTAACGCCAAATCTGAAACAAAATAATTCATATGTTACTTAATCAATATTATCTGTTGCCGTAACATTTTTTTTTTTTTAACTTATCTTCACGCTGTTTCCCGCACACAGCAGGGTAGGCAGAGGGAACCTAGCGTTAAGACACTCCGTTCCCCACTTACCGCCGTATTGGGAGGCATTGCGTGTTAAGTGGCGGAACTTAACGGTGCGCTTTGCCTCGACACCAGAGCAAGGAAAATGGAAATATTCAATATTTCCACTCCTCGAGCGGGAATCGAACCCACAACCAGTCGATTACCGTCACACGATTGTGCCACTGCGCCACGACTGGCACCGAAATATTACAGAAGATTCAAACATGATTAAATTGTGTGTTAGTGATATCACGCTAAAGTTTGGGGTTTAAGTCCTTGGTGGGGTTTTATATAGCCTTTTTCGGCTTCACGCGTAATCAGGGTAGCCAGAGGGAACCTAGGGTCAAAATTCCATTCTCAATTTTTTGCCTTAACTTGATACATTGAGTATTGAGTTGCAGAACGCCGCTTTCTTTGTCTTACCAGAGGGTAGAAATGTGAATAATTTAATTATGATCATTCTTTTAAATGGGAATCAAATTCAAAACCAATTGTGTTTACAGTTAGACGTTATTAAACTTATCTTCGATGATCTCATGTGGCTTATTTAAATATAAAAAAATGCAGACAGCTAAGCTTTAATTTAGCTTACTTAAAACGTTCAATTAAAAGCTAAAAATAAAGAATATACGTATTTTAACTGCATAAAATATAAATAAAAAGTTAGGTACATTAAGAATATAACTGCGAATTATATAATTCGAATTGTCGCTCGTAATTTCATTTGCGTGGACTTTACGGTCCTTGCGATTTTATCTTCTGAAATTCAATTGTAAAATATAAAATGCTTCTTTGGTACGCGTTAGAATTTTGGAAAATCTTTTCGTAATCCTTTCATCATTTTAATAATTTATTAATAATTAATATAAGTGGTAATACGAACTATAAATCTTAAAAATAATGGTTATAGATATGGTGCGGAGTCGGCGTAGCTGATTGTAGCTGCGAGGACGAGATGCACAGAATGGCGGGTAAATGAGGATGTAAGACTGAAGCATGACGTACTAAGCTGGGACATCGATAAATCGGGATAAGTTATGAAAGAATGGTGGGAAAGATATATGATGTGTTTCATATCGCTGGTCCTAAAGAAAGGTAGCATATAAATCGTGACCCTCCGATGGGCGTGTAAGAAGAGAGGGATTAAGTGTGAATCTAAAAAAAAGTTAAGTTTAAGTTAATAATAAAGAATTTTGGTTTTCGCAATTATTACACATTTTGATATAAAACTATTTTTAATCTGAAATAATCTCATATTTATAGTAGTGCGTGGTCACAAGTAGCGGTCACAGTAGGTGGCATTCATCTGTCAGTTAATACAATTATTATATGAAACTACCGCCAACGATTTCTAAATTGCCTCGCTAACTACCATATATTCTCCAAAAATGTATTTAAAACATTAATTATCTACCCCTCAATTTGTGTGATTTAGAAAGATATATACTTCTTAGCTATATTAGGATTCCAGCCGAAACTAATTATACGACGGAATATGTAAATGCTTTGTCGAAGCATGTACAATACGGTGACTTGGTTCTGAATTGTTATGAAATGTTTGAAACTACCCAAGATTTGAATTTATAATATATTCAAGATCCATGGTCTTCAAGAACAAGTAAAACTATTTTGAGTTATTTTCGAGTATAATTTGAAAACTTGTACATAATTGATTTTATTAAATTATTAATTCTTCTGAAAATCTTTCCATAAAGATGGCAACAACAAAACTTGTAGTAGTATTATGTTTTTTCAGCTTCACCGTCGTACTAAAGGATTTTTATAGCTTCACGTTATTTTCTTCATTTCAACATAAGGGGAGATAAATTAATGACCTATCACACCGTTCTCCGCCTACCACCTGAATTCGAGACATAACATTACCTAAATATGTAATTGTACTTGTAACTAACGCTGGTTCAGTCAGACGCAGTCTTTCTGTATTACGATTTTCTCCTTGTTCCATTTAACCCAACGAATCCTCACTTTTCAATATAACCCAATGAATCGTAGATTAATGTTGATGGTTTTTCATTACCTGGCAGATAATTAATCTTATGATTTAAGCAACTTTCTTTGTATTAACTTATTCTAACCCGCAATTGAATGCTTATAAATGAGGTTTATAAACTAAATAATGATCGCTGTCGTTATTTGAAAGTATATAATTGTAAGTAGTAAGATTTTGGTTTGATCCCTATTCGGGAATACATTTCGTATTTATTAGGAAGTTTTCCCCAATTATGAAATATTTTCGTCAGTAGGCTAAAAATAAATTAAATTTTAGAAAGTAAAAAGAGGAATATTCTAGCCTTAGTTAGTCTAGTTCTAGTTAGTCTATTACATAAAGGTAACATAAGTGTAGTCGTCCTAATAAAAAAAAATGGTGGCGCCTTTGTTTGTTTACTAAACATTATGTGCTATATGCACGAAGACGAGACATCGACTTCACAACCACCATTTGCTCAGTCAAACTGCGCCACTGAGCTAGAATGGTGTTAAAACCAAGTTATAAATAAATTCTCAGAAAAATATAATCAAAGTTATTACGAATTAGGTAAAATAAACTAAAATGAGGCTTTGATTTATAATACCTACTCATAAATTAAGCTCCATTAATTTAATATAGTTTTGAAGTAATATAACTTGTTAACTATACCGGGATTAATTATACTTACGATTTGTATTATGAAGGTTATGAAGAGAACAGATTCTCAGAACAAACAATTACTTTTATTTATAAGCTTAGCTTATTTTATGAAAATAGAGTTTTTTTTTGTGGTTACAATTTGCGATAAATCTTTAATAGCGTTGGTTTCTATTTTTAAGTTTTCGATTCAGACTCGGGAGAACGATCATATTTAAAATATTTTCATTTCTTGATTCTTATGTACGATATAAATCGCGGCGTTGAGTTCCGCCACTGAATACGTAATGTCTCGATTTCGGGTGTAAAGTAGATAACGAAGTGTCATGACACTAGACTCTCTCTGACTATTCTGCTATCAGGGAAAAGAAGTGAAGCTGTATAATGAAAAAGATATTTAAAAGACGTTTAAAAAAATTGAACGCAGCGGGATACTAACTCGGGCCGGGTTGGTGAATTTTTTAAGTGTCTCTTTCAAATTTCCTAAGTGTGGAATGACACTTTAAAAATGTTTAAAATTATTTAATAAATAGCATTCTCTCTCGCCTAACGATTGCTCATAGAATAATCTTTGGGTAGCAGAAATTTGTAAAAATCTCTCTACAGAGATGCTAACAACAAAAATACAAAAATAAGGCGTATAAGAACTTCGACGCAGCAGCTGGTAGAACACATGGCTCAGTGGTGAGAGCGTCTGAACGATATTCAGTAGGCGCGGGTTCGAATCCCGCCGCGTTTAAATTTTTATACATTTTTTAAATGTCTTTTTCAATTTTCCTAAGTGTGGAATAACACTTTAAAAATGTTTAAAAGTGTAAAGCTGTATATTTTAGTCTTTTAAGGAAGTTGTAACGAAACATTTTGCTACTTTACTTTCGGCCTTATATTATTATTATTCCATTAATTTACTCGTATTAACCTATTACGTTGGGTTCACTATTCGCAAATTGATTTTACTATAGCTTCTGATTTTATTAAAAAGTCAATTTACTACTTTGCTAGTAATATTCTAACTCCGTACACATATTGTATGTAAATGTAAATTAGAGAATTATAATATAATCAGCTAGATAATATAATTTAAATATATTTATTTAAAGTAAGTATATCTTTTTTTTTTAGCATCAGGCTGTATCCCGCACATAGCAGGGTAGGCAGAGGGAACCTAGTGTTAAGACACTCCATTCCACACTTTCCGCCGAATTCGGAGGCATTGCGTGTTAAGTGGCGGAACTTAACGTCGCGCTTTGCCTCGACACCAGAGCGAAGAAAATGGAAATATTAAATATTTCTACCCCTCGAGTGGGAATCGAACCCACAACTAGTTGCTTTAGAGTCACACTTAGTGCCACTGTGCCACGACTGGCTACGACAAGTAAGTATATCTAATTTCTATATATAGCCATCGTAGCGCAGTGATACAGTGTCTGTCTAGTCACACGGTGGTCGTTGGTTCTATGGCTCTATGGTGGGCAAAGTATTTAAATCATTTAAAATAACATTTTTTATTAGCAACTTCATGATTTAATAATGAGAATTTTTTTTTTGATTTCGAGAGGAAAGTGGAAAATGGAGTGTCTACGTTTTCTCTGACTGCCTTATTATACGGGAAAAGGGTAAAGCTGTATTGAATGTTATTCTTAATTTAAATATTTATTCACAGCGTACGCTGGCTGTGCCTTTTGCATTTTTCATCAGATTCATTCTTTATCTATATTCTGTGTGCAGTTTAAACAAAGTTTTATTTGTTACAGAAAATTCGTAGTGTTTTATTTGTATCTATACATATATAACAAAGAGGTAAAGCTTGTAACTTTGTTTACTAATATTCGGAAAAACAGAACTGATTATGAATATTCATCTACAACTATACTAGGAGTGCTATTAGCGATTTGATCATTATTGAACAGAAAGTTCAAGGAATCTTAAAGAGGCTAAACTAGGGGATAAACACTAGGCGGGCCGTCCACCGAGGCGTCGTAGAAGAATGCGCAAGCGAGCCTACGGCGTCTCCTGATGGTGGAGAGGGTTTCCGCTGGGTTTTAGTGGGTAGTATCGGGCTCATTGGCGAGTCCCACAGTATCATCCGTTCGCAGGGCAGTTCTGCCTGTCTTGCGAACGGTTGGTCTGCGTAAAAGCTTTTCCCAGCAAAAAAAAAAAAAAAAGGGGGATAAACCCTGCTACAGATCACACGGCGAAGCCGCGGGCGGGTCGCTAGTTAAATATAAATATATCGATTTCAATAATCAAGTTTTGAAAAGCGTAGTTTAAAATTTGCGCTCAACAAACAATATGTTGACTTAGAGTGGAAATTTCAGAATAAGAAGTCTGGACTTTAAGTTTTTTTGAGTATCCTTGTATGCGGGAAAAAGCGAGGACGGGCGACTGAATAATATACGCAATCAATCAAAAAAATTTTTAAGTTAATTGGATTGGAAAATACATTTTTGGAAAATCTTTAAAGTTTTAACGCAGCTTCAGCAAATAAAGGGTTGGAGCGCTTGGACGTTTAAATTTACTTTTTCAAAAATGTTTTTTAATTTAAAATTATCCATTTCATGTACACAGTTAAATTAGTAATACAATGTAATAATAAAACAAATATGTATATAATCATTACTTTTTAAACATTTTTTTTTTTTTTTTTATGTTTAAAATACCAGGCAAACGAGCTAGCGGATCACCCAATGTTAAGCGACTACCGCTGCCCATGAACATTTTCAGCACCAGAGGAACCGTTAATGCGTTGCCGGCTTTTTAGGAGTTTGTTGATCCGCCCCTTAAATAGACCAACAATAAAGCTGTGTGGGAACACGTCTGGTGGAAGATCGTTACACAGTTTGCATGTTCTTGGTAAAAATGATCTGGCAAACCGGGTGGTAGTGGTGAGCCAGGCACCCAGGTAGTGGGGGTGATACTGATTCCGGTGGCGTGCAGATCGGTAAAAGAATTCAGATGGTGGGATATGGTCGAATAGTTCTCCTGAACATTCTCCATTATAAAGTCCATAGAAGACGCAGAGTGAGCTGACGTCTCTGCGATGTTCTAAGCGATCTAAGCTGTTGGTAAGTCCTGGATTGGCCACAAGACGAACTGCCCTCTTTTGTATCCGGTCAAATGGAAGAAGTTGGTAATGAGGTGCGCCGGCCCAAAGATGTGAGCAATATTCCATGTGTGGGCGAACTTGTGCTTTATATAGTAGAAGCATATGCTCAGAAGTAAAGTATCGCTTCGCTCTGTTTAGCACACCTAGTTTTTTTGAAGCCAATTTAGCTTTGTTCTCCAAATGATGACGGAACTGGACTTCGTTCGAAATATGGACACCGAGGATACTAATTTTGTCGGAGGGAGTTAATAGAGTGTTCTGAAAGGAGATCGGTGTGGTAAATGGGGTCTTTTTTGCAGAAAATGCACAAACCTGTGTTTTTGATGCATTGAATTCAACGAGGTTTTGTAGGCCCCAGTTCGAGACCTGCACCAGAGAAGTTTCGATGTCTGCGACCAGTTTCAACCTACGTTCCTCCAGCATGGTCCGGGAAAGCTGAGCATTACCTTTATAAGATCCATCAACAGAACTGTCGTCGGCGTAGCAATGAATGAAGTTGTTAAGTAACAAGTCATTTATATGCAAAATGAATAGTGTAGGTGACAAGGTAGACCCTTGAGGGACGCCAGCGTTGATGGGCTTGGGTTCTGAGCTACAACCGTCGACGGCGACTTTAATGCTACGCCCGTCAAGGAAGCTGGCGATCCATTTGCAAAGCTTCGTCGGAAGTCCATAGGATGGTAACTTCGAAAGAAGCGCCCTGTGCCAAACCCGATCAAAAGCCTTAGAGATGTCAAGGCTAACTGCCAAAGCTTCTCCCTTACAATCCAAAGCTTCTGCCCAGCGATGAGATAAATACACAAGTAGATCACCAGTTGATCGGCCGTGGCGAAAGCCGTACTGGCGATCGCTGACAAGCTGGTGCTCCTCAAGGTAACCGAGCAGCTGGGAATTAATGATTTGCTCCATAACTTTTGAAAGAAGGGAGGTAATCGCTATCGGCCTGTAATTTGATGGGTCTGAGGTGTTACCCTTTTTAGGAACGGGGTGCACAAGGGCTGACTTCCATGAAGTTGGAACAGTGCTGGAGGAATAGGACAGCCGAAATAATCGAGTTAGAATGGGTGCCAACTCTGGAGCACACGTCTTAAGTACGAGCGCGGGAATTCCATCCGGACCACTAGCTTTATTGATGTCGAGGGAAAAGAGTGCCTTACGTACAGCACTTTGTGTGAAACATTTTTAAAGTGTTATTCCACACTTAAGAAAAATGAAAAAAACATTTAAAGGAAACGTACAAAAATTTGAACGCTGCGGGATTCGTACCCGCGCCCCCTGAATACCGTTCAGGTGTGAATACCGTCAGCGCCTGAACGGTATTTAGAGGCGCGGGTTGGAATCCCGCTGCGTTCAAATTTTTATACGTTTCCTTTAAATGTCTATATAATCATTATATTAAAATTTTCCTTTTTTCTCTCTGGTATCAAAGACAAAGCGCAACTTTGAGTTCCGTTACTTAATACGCAATGTCTCGATTAGGGCCGGAAAGTGGAGAACAAAGCTTCTTGACACTACGACCCCTATACGACTACACATCTCCTGCTATGGGGGAAAGATATATAGATCATAATATTTGAAACATGAATCACAGGCAACATTGTCGTGGCCCGAGGGATAATTATCCACATGCATCGATTTTGTATTGAAATTCCAATTGAGGAACGTTTATGTTTACGCATGAAGCTTGCGAAGTAATGCAATATGACCTACATTCTTGGTGTAAACGCTTGTGAAATAAAGTCGAGCGAAGTAATATTTTAATATTTTTTTTAGCCAATGTCGCTAAATATAGTAGATGCATGTTAGAGATAAAAAGTCTATTATATTTAATTATTCCAATTAAACTATTAAGACGTTAACTAGTTTATACTAATTATAACTACATGTATTTTTTTCTTACTGAAATTCATTGATTTTTAATTATATGGAAATATTTGTTTGAAGTTGTTATTTTTTATTCATGGGAGGCTATTGTAGGTACAATCGCCACTTGGAGGAATGATCACAATCGAATTATTTTCCTTTCTTCATTCTGGTGAGCAAAACAAGTCGTTGGAGGGTTACTGTTTAACTAACAATGTTTCAAACTCGGACTGAAAGGGAATAACGGAGTGTTTTAATGACTAGGAAAAAAAGTAAACCTGAAAAAATAAAGTTATACTTACTATAGTCCCGGCTTTACATCCTTAGATTCTGAAAAATTGGACTCCTCATCGATCAAATGTAAATTAATATTATCATTTTTCGTTTGAAACGTTCCCGATATAGTTTTCTCTTCTAATAAAATATTCTCAATCTCAATCCCGTTATCTTTCTTTCCATTGCTATCTAGTATTCGTTGTTTTATCGAGGGTCCTCGGTTAAAAGATGAGGCAATAAGGGTTTCTTGTATAGTTTCATTGCCGTTGCATATTTTATCAGTTTTGTGGGTCGGCATTCGGCCTGAGTGGTAGCTATTTCTAACTCCCCCAGTAGATTCGAAGAAAGGCAAGACCTGTTTGAATTCTTTCCTGAAGTTTTCATTCAACCATGCATATAAAAATGGATTATAGCACGTCGAAGCCATAGCCATGGAATGGGCCAGGAAAAATGACACGTAATAGTAATTCCATTCAGTCATCTGAGCGTAGAAATCGTTGAATATATTTATTAAGTTCAACGGCAGCCATGATATGCCGAATATAGCGACCATGGATATGAGCATTCTGTTTGTCCTTCTCTTTCTATCTCTATCTGCTTCTTCTCTTCTCGTGTTCTTGGCACCTGGCTTCGACCTCGCTCGGTCATTGAGTCTTATACTAACACATGTATAACAAATCGCTATAACTAAAAAGGGAATTAAGAATTGTAACACCGTTGTGAACACTCCAAATATTTTCCTAGACTTATCTGAGGGCCAACTTTCCTCACAATATGTTTTGTTGTTTGTTATTTGTATCCCCATGAAAAGACCATATGGGCATGTGACTACTAATGAGAATACCCATATGAATATTATAATAAATATACACGTGTTAAGTTTCATTCTTGGATGAAAAGGGTATATAATGACGAAAAATCTGTCTATGGCTATCGACGTGAGGGTGAGAGTGGATATATAGACGCTGGTTCCTTGAGCATATGGCATTAAATGACATAGAAGCCTTCCAAAGACCCATCTTCCAATGAAAGTGTACATGGGCGTCAAAGGTACAGCAAAAACACATAGTAAAATATCAGATAAAGCCAAGTTGGTTATGAAGAGATTCGTAACAGTTTGCATCGCTCGGTTGCGGAAAACAACGTAACATACTAGAACGTTACCAAACACACCAAGGACGAAAATTATAGCGTACAGGATACAGAAAGCCACTTGCACAATTTTCACGTCAATTATATCAGTAGTCCGATTTGATTTGGGCTCATCTAACACTTCAACTGATTCCCCGGTGAGAGTTTTCGTCAAGATCAAGACTCCCCCAACGAATGACGTGCTGTTAAAATTCATAGTAGCTAAAACATTATCACTATTGGTCCAGAAATGATCGAGGTTGCCATTGTGAGACTTCAGCATTCTATATATGTTGGTTTCGATTTGCTTGTAGAGTCACTCTCCAATCCATCTGAAAAAAAAGAGAAGAGAATGTCTTTAAAATAGTAATAATATTTTGAGATTAGATTAATCGAAAGTAATAAAGATCCTTTTTTTATTAATAAAATAGGTTCTATAATGTATTATACATATTATTTTCGTTCGTTTTAGCATTGCGCTTTTACCAATATAACGGGATACTCTGAAAATACCTATCAAAACGCTCAGTTTTTCACTTTCACCCGCATTTGAGACTGTATTTTCAGTAGCGGACCACTAGCCCAGGTTTGTTTTGACCAGAGTGACAAATCTTTTTTTTCTTTTTTCACGCTGTATCCCGCACATAGCAGGGTAGGCAGAGCGAACCTAGTGTTAAGACACTCCGTTCCCCACTTTCCGCCGAATACGTGTTAAGTGGCGGAACTTAACGCCGCGTTTAACCTCTGTTACCAGAGCAAAGGAAATGGAAATATTAATTATTTCCACTCCTCGAATGGGAATCGAACCCACAATCAGTCGTTTACAGTCACACGTTCGTGTCGAGTACTACCTACAATCGAATTGAAATCGAATCCACAATCGCGATTACTGTCAAACGCTATACCGTTGCGTCATGATGATTTCATTTCTAATTTTGCCTAAAAGCTTTCAATTCAGAGCTTCATTTTTCAACGTTTATTACAATAAAAACAATTGATATAGAAGTAATCACCTAAATCGAATTGTGCGTAAGAACCGTAAGCTGTCCATTAATTTGTGACAACATTAATTTACTTTTTACGACTCTAAATGTTTTCGTGTTGCTATTAAGGCTTTAATATAGGGCAGTAAGTTAGAAGCGATGGGTCTTTTTTTCTTTTGGTTTAAATTTGTAAAATTTCTTCGTAATTATAAGTAATTCATTTTTTCTTTTATTATTTTTAAAATGTTTTTGATATAGTGAATTGTGAAAAGCATTTTTCGAAAACTAATCATACTTTAAGACAGCAGGAGTCAAACTCGTGCTTCTTGGAAGCCGTTCAGGCGCTCTGACCACTAAACTACACTAAGCCTATATATTATTTACGTTATATACGGTAGCAACAAAAAAATAAATAAAATGTTAGCCTATCAATGAAGACACATAGAAGCCAATTCTACGTTATCCCGCTATGTTAAAATGTATATACGTCTTCTAAAATTCATTTTTTTTATAAATTATCTGTAATGCACACAACCCTTCTCATTAATACACTTTTTATTAAAATCAATAACTTGACCATAAAGTTATTTCACAAACAAAGTAAAGTTTTTGAGCTTAAATCGATAATTTACAAATTTAAAATTTACGCGTATTGCAATCAGAGAAATTGTTACAATTACTTTTTCTATCTGTATTTTCCGTTTCTTTAAAAGTTTTTTAGTTCCATTCAATACAAACACAATGGTGGATGGTAAAAAAAAAATATCTATATAAAAAGCTCTTATAAAGCTCTCGCAACAAAATTCAATAAGACGCTAAAGCCTTTAATTTAAATTGTATTCCCGTTAACGGAAATTAGAATTGGTTGAGTATATTTTGAATAATCGCTTCCGCTTTACAACAAACGACAAAATAGGCACCTGTCTCAAAATATATACTGTTTTATGTTCACAATAAATAGTCTCAGTAAAAGGTTTTAAGTCGCAAAACGCTTTATATCCATCATACTTTGTTAGATTGTTTAATTATTATTGATAGATTTTATATTATTATTGTTTTTCTTTAGTCTTATTAAATCTTGATTTTGACTTAGCTATACAGTATATATAGTATTAGTTATACATATAATATTTTTTTCTTTTAGCTTTGCGCTGTATCCCGCACACACAGCAGGGTAGGCAGAGGGAACCTAGTGTTAAGACACTCCGTTCCCCACTTTCCACCGAATTCGGAGGCATTGCGTGTTAAGTGGCGGAACTTACAGGTAACATTCATATATAGATTTATTTGTGTGTTTGCATCCGACTGTGTTGTGGGATCGATTCCAAGTGGGTGATGATTATATTTAAATTATTTATATTCAAGAGGGGAAAGGAGTGTCTGGACACTAAGTTTTTTTTTTAATTTTTGTTTTATAACACTACAGACATCAGGTCTACGGATAAAGGTACCTTTTTTTTTTAAATAATCTTCTTTTTTTAATATAAATTCCTTTTTTTTACACAATATCAGTACTTTAAACTAAGTAAGCTTTAACTATAGCTTATAAAATATACCCTAAGGGAGTCCAGTTTCTTTTAGTTTTTGAATAATAAGCCAACTTTTTAAATTTTAAATGTAACTAATATCTACTACACTAAGTTTTCTCTGCCTAACCTTTCTGCTGTGCAGGAAAAAGTATAGAAAACTAAAAAAAATTAAGAGAAAGTAGTAAAATCTTTTCTTAAAAGAACAATGTAAGGTTACCAATATCGGTCACGTAATAGGAAATGTACAGTGTGTACGATTGAGATTAACAGTTTACGACATACGAGTTATCTGTGTTAATACGTCTCCAAGTTAATGGGGCCGTTGCTAAGGCAACGCGATTGCGCGCCTAATATCGTGATACCGGAGAAAAGTGGTCTATCCCGATTTTGAATATTTTTGCAATTTTTTTCTTTAAATATAGGTTGCAATTTTTTTTTTTAAATAATTTTATTATAATTTTTTTTTTCAATATCTGAGTAACGTCAATTTTATATAAGTTACTAGCGGCCCGCTCGCGGTTTCGCCGCGTGAACTATTTCGTTATATTGCTACCTTCGGTGGCGTATTTTTAAAAAATAAAGTAGCTTATGTGTTAGCTTAGATTATCAACTATATTTATGCCAAAATTCATTACAATTGGTCAAGTTGGTCGGTTTAGATTTTTCATATAAACTTTCATCCCCTATTTCAACCTTTTAGAGGTTAATTTTTGAAAAAATAAGTAGCCTATGTTAGACCCAGTTACTTTTACTATTTTCATTCTAAATTTCATCCAAATCGGACCGGTAGATTAGCCGTGAAAGCGTGACAGACAAACACATAGACTTTCGCATTTATAATATAAGTATGGATTTTTATTAAAAGTAAGTGAATTCATGGTGTTGTTAACCCTAATATTTTACCTTACCCTGTTACCCTTGTTATTTCCGTTACCTATTGTCATTAAAAGTATTAAATAATAATTTCAAATCCTTCGACACGTGGAAACACATCCAGCTTAAGTTATTATTCATTAATATGCCTGCCTAACAATAATGTTCAAAAATCTTCCTACATTTTCAGTATATTATTTAACACAAAGCTCTTTAGTGTGGTTTATTTATAGGAAGTAAATACAATATTATGTTATCACATCGTACAAAAAACAGGTTTTCATAGCTTTTCTTTCGACCTTAGAAATATTAATACTTAAGTCCTCAGCAGCAGAACTCGAATTCTGAGGTATGAAATAATATCAGCAATTCACATCCTACATGCGAATTAGGCAAGTTATAACAATGACGAACAGCTTAACGAATCTTTGCAATTTGTAATATTAAAATAATCGCTTTTTACTAAATATTATGTATGTATTACACGGTACATAAATCAAAATAACTTTTTTCTTTCTGTCTATCTGTTTTTTTGTGCAGGCTAATTTTTACAACGGCTAAACCGATTTGGATGAAGATTTTACTAATAGATAGCTGATGTAATAGAAAGTAAAATAGGCAACTTTTATTTTAGAATTTAATTTTTTTTTATCAATTCGACGCGGGCAAAGTCGCGGGCACAGCTAGTTGATAATAAGAATGGAAGGAAGGGAAAGGTTAGCAACATTAATTTTGTTGGGATACAAAACAACGTGGAATCTTTTTTACTTATCAACATTATCATATCAATAAATGTATAATACATGTTGTAGATAGTGCTACCGATAAAACTAATGGTACGTTCAAAATAGATAGAGATTGAGTGAAGATATATTAAAATGGTGCAAAGTCGTCTCATTTTTGTCGTTAGTGATGAGGTCATTTTTGTCGTATACGAACGACAATTTCTAAATTGGTTTATTGAAAAAAGTAGCTGCATTTATAGAAATGATTATATGCTATACTATTTTGTCTACTATTTTTTTTGCTTTACTTATAATCTTCAAATAAGATGGTATTCAAATAGAACCTATTGATAAGACACTCCGTTCTCCATATTTACCTGTTTCTGTATTAATACATAGTGTTAAACAAAAACAGGTAAATTGGTATTGGTGGTGGAAGTGAAAACAGTTTTAAATAGAATCATTCCCCTATCACAATTTAAATTAGCAGTGAAACAATGTACTGCTACTTGATACAATAGAATAAAGTATTTCTTATGTGAATACAATAAAAAAAGTATTATTTATGTGGTAAAACTACTGGTTGTGGGATCGATTCCCACTCGAGGAGTGGAAATATTAAATATTTCCATTTTCTTCGCTCTGGTGTCGAGGTTAAGCGCGGCGCTAAGTTGAGCCACTTAACACGCAATGCCTCCGAATTCGGCAGAAAGTGGGGAACGGAGTATCTAAATACTAGCCCTCCCTCTGCCTACCCTGCTGTGTGCGGGATACAGCGTGAAGCTAAAAACGAAAAGTATTTCTTATATAATGAGATCTTAAAGAAACAAGAACGCATGTATCAGCGTAGTTAGAATAACTATAAGTACTAAAACCTTTAATTCACTATTACGAAATTATTTCTCTCGGTTAATGGCTCTCCTTGTTTGTAGGTTCTTGTACACATATTTTATGTTTTCATGTTCGTTTACGTTGTTTCGAAATTCTTATTTTTTACATAATTATTTTTTTTTTATATTTTTAAATTATTGTTTTCTTCTAAATTATTTAATGTGTGAATTTGTAAGAATAAACTTGATTTTATATTTAAAAATACAGCGGTACTATTTATACAGTATAACTTACTTGTGATAGAAGAATTATTCTCTTTTAGAGCAGTTACATGACGTGACATTTATACAGTATACAGGAAGGTCCATTGTATGTATAATGTATATTTTGTCATATTCATAAATTTGCAAGCAAGCGTTGATCGGCTAAGCTGGTATACTTATTGATTTGATTTACATAAATACTTTTCGATAGAAAAGTCGCGGGATACCGCGGATAACAGGATAGGCAGAAGGAACCTAATGTTAAAATATACCGATACACACTCTGCAGAATTTTGGAGGCATTACATTTTAAGATGCAGAAATCAACGCCGTGTTTTGCCTCAACGCTAGAGCGAAGAAAATGAAATATTATATAATCCAGTTCCTCGAGTGGAGATCGAACCCACGACCAGTCTTTTCAGTCTCACTTTGTGCCCTTGCGCAATGATTAACATTTAATTAATAAATACTGATAATATATAAATACTGTGAAGAAATGTACCTATTGAGTTCACTTAGGATTCGAATTCGAGGCCAATTTTAAAATACCCATACCTATCTTTACCCTATTATAAATATTTTTGTAAAAGATTTTCTCATTTTATTGATATGGCTTACCAAAAGCTCTGATATAGGTAATACGTTAGCTGACCACAATATATTAGTGTTATCTTATCAACAACCTCATAAAGAGGAGGCTACTGTTATTCATTTATTATACTGTACACATAAAATAAGAATATATGTGCATATATTGTTGTTCAACGCTTTATCCCGCACATAGCAGGGTAGGCAGAAGGAACCTAGTGTTAGGACAGTCGGTACCCCACTTTCCGCCATATTCGGAGGCATTGTGTGTTAAGTGGCGGAACTTAACGCCGCGCTTTGCCTCAGCACCAGAGCGAAGAAAATAGAAATATTCAGTATTTCCACCCCTCGAGTGAGAATCGAACCCACAACCAGTCGCTTTACAGTTGCACTTGTTTGTGCCACTGCGCCACGATTGGCCCCGCATATATTTGTACGTGTTCATAAAATTATTTATTCAAAACGCATAAATTATATATCTTTCTTTGTATCATACACTTTTAGAAGTTATTTTTGGCAAATAGAGCAAATTAAAAAAAAAACAATAACAATGAAAAAAATTAAAAACTGGATATCTGCGGTTTTGTAAAAATTTCGTGAATTCATATAGTGCTCTTGTGGAAAAGTAATATACGAGTAACTTAAATTTTATAAGTATCATACTAAGTTAAATAATATTCATTTAGAATTGCATGTTATTCAATTTGAATGAATGTATTTTGTTCAATTATTCTTCTTAAAGAAAAACAAATCGAAAACTTGAGGCCGTTCTGGCACAGTGGAACCGCGTAAACGCGGCTGGTTTTGGATACGACTCCCACCCGGAGAAATGATTGTGAGAGATATTTAAATTGTTTCCATTTCTTCGCTCTGACAGTTAAGATAAAACGCAGCGTTAAGTTTCAAAATTTAACCAATAAAGTCTCTAATTAAGGCTGATAGTGGTCTACGGAGTATTTTTACAGGATGGTTCTCTCACTGCCCTGTTACGTGAAAAGAAAGCTTGAAGCTTTTTTTTTTTTTTTTTTATGGAATGAAGGAGGCAAACGGGCTGAAGGCCCACCTGGTGTTAAGTGGTTACCTTCGCCCATAGACATCCATAACATTCAAGTTATGGATGCGTTGCAAGCCTTGGGAATATAGGACAGAAGGAGGGAGGAAGGATGGGAATGGTGGGAATAGGGAGAGCTGGCTTACATGCCATCGAACCGGAACACATCATAAGATATTTGGCGGTTCGTCTTTGACATGATAGTGGTCGCGAGCCAGTCGGAGAACGAATCTCCTACCACCAAACTACTGGGTTACCTGCCTTTTACGGGACGCTACCCAGCGGCGGGGGGGAATTGTATTCTTAACCCGTCCCCCCACGGGAAAAATGTAGTAATAAAAGAAAATTGAAGTCATACTTGTCATATTAACTGTCATACGCTCACCCACTATGCCACGAGAACCTTAAAAAATCCTTAATAAACGAATTAAATATTGACACCAAAAAAAAATCACTAATAAAAGCTATAATATATAATACATTCCAAAGGGCCAGTAAAAGGGTTACCTATAGAAATTACACTGACATTTCAATCAAAATGTTTGACAGCGGCCGTAGTTATTAGGCCTAATGCCCCCGTATACGGTTACAGTGAAATAAGCTTTTAGACCACATAAAGGCGTATTGCCTCTCATATTAGAGTTACAATCCGTGGGTGAATGCATTATCACGCAAAGTGAGTGTAAATATATGTTTGTATGTGAAATTGAATACTATGGTGATATTGAGGGAGGTTTGTCAAGTATTGGTTTCTTGGTAGAGAGTTGTTTTGATTGGTGTTTTTATAGTCTTATAATTTATAAGGGGTTGGTAGTATGTAATGAAATTTATGTTGAATAAAACCTTTTTTCTTAAGAATTATTTCATATTTATGGTGAAACATTTATTTTATGAAAATTTATTCTAAGTTGATAAATGCCTAAGTCTTGTTGTCTGTCTTACGCTTTCATGAATAATATACCTATAGTACCCGGCAACAAATAATGCACATCGATGCTTAGAATGAAACAGTCGGTTAGCTTCGACTTCATAGAGCGTTGTCTCGGTCGCTTAAAATAATAACAATGAGAAACGTCACATACCAACTGAGTGACAAAGACAGCTCTCTACGAAACCGAAACTGACCGACTGTTTCATTCTAAGCCCGATGTGCATTATTTATTGCCGGGTACTATACTTGATTTGGATGGAATTCGGGATGAAAATAGTAGAAGTTCTAGGGCCAAATATAGGATACTTATTTTTTTCAAAAGTCAACCGGTTAACTATTGGAATAAAGGATGAAAGTTTGTATGAGTATTTGTATTTTGTTCTTTTTCTTTAGTTCACGCTTTTTATTGAGTTACAGAGTAGGCAGAGCATTGAGGCATTCTCTTTTCAACTTATTGTACACCATTGGCTCAGATTCGGACTAGGTTATACAATACAACTTATTGTATTGTATAACCTAGTCCGAATCAGTCATTACGCCTTGAGTGGCAAAATATAACACTTTTGTCTTAGGTTAGGCCAGAGCGGAGAAATAAAAATAACTTAAATATAATTATTACCCCGAGAAGAACCCGAACTCGAAACCATCAACACAATTAGACACTGTCACAAGGCGTGAAGTTGAAAAGATGAAAAGATTGCCTGTTTTATGAAATTATAAAATTATCTTTGAATATTTTTATACGTAATATATTTTTATAAAATTTGTAGCTTCAGGCTTTAACAAGCAAGGTGAATGAAAGTCATAATTATTTACTTCTGAAGAAAATATGAATTTACAAGTTATTTTAAACAAAACGTAAGAAACGAAAGCTGGTTTCTAGTTTTACTTCAATGTTTGTCCTTTTAAAGAAGCTTTATTACTGTCAACATTTTTCCTGTGCAGTATTTTCATGCAACATTAATTTATATGTGGCCAGTCGTGGCCCAGTGGCACAAGCGGGTGACTATAAACGACTGGTTGTGGGTTCGACTCCCACACGAGGAGTGGAAATATTTAATATTTCCATTTTCTTCGGGAAAATGGAAATAATAAATATTTCCACTCCACTTAAAGCGGGGCGTTAAGTTCCGCCACTTAACACGCAATGCCTCCGAATTCGGCGGAAAGAAGGGAACGGTGTGGGGTTAACACTAGGTTCCCTCTGCTTACCCTGTTGTGTGCGGAATACAGCGTAAAGCTGAGAATAAAATAAGATGTCTGTTTGTAACATTCAAATTACCACTTTTTACTAAATGCTTATGAAGGTATACCAAAATAACACATTTTTTACATTTTGTTTGTCTATCTGTTTGTTCTTGGTAATCTATGCAATGGCTAGACCAATTTTGACGGGAATTTCCCAGATTTAATAAGGAGTAACTTAGCCTATTTTTATTTTATACTATTTTGTATAATAACTTTTGTTAAACACCAAGCAGACGAATTAAAATGGTCAGCTCGTTTTAAAATGTATACTAAAATATTACTTGTGTTGCTCGAATAATTGAATTACATGCGAAGTTTAGAATGTCTGTCCCAAATTAACCTAGAGCTAAACTTGTAGCCTAATTTCAACTTTGCGTATAGTTTCAAAGGCAGAGTCTTAGGGTATAATTAGATTATTCTGTAAAGTGATTATGGTCATTTGTATTAAATAAATATTTTTTTACAACCAGGATAGGTTGGTATGAATGTCAAACCCACCTAATGTCAAGATGTTATACGCTTTCTATCTGAATGCGAGACATTGTGTGTGTTGGGTAGCAAAACTCACCGTTGCGTAATGTCTTCTTCACCAGGCGAACATATTATTTATGTTTTTTTTTAGCTTCACACTGTATCCCGCACTCAGCAGGGTAGGCAGAGAACATAGTGTTAAGACAGTCTGTTCCCTACTTTCCGCCAAATTCGGAAGCATTGTGTGTTAAGTGGCGGAATTTAACTTGAAAAAATGGAAATATTAAATATTTCTACTGCTCGAGCGGGAATCGAACCCACAACCAGTCGCTTTACAGTCACACTTTGTGCCTCTGTGCCACGACTGACCTCTAATTACATATTTTTTAACGTTTTAAAGTCTTATTAACACATTTGGGATATTGAAAAACAATTTATATTATATAGACAAGTTTTGAGAATTTCAACGAAGCGAGAATCGAACCCACGATTCTTGGAATTCGAAAGTTATTTATGACAACAAACAAGTAAATATTTGTATTAATACAACTTATTTAATACATTGAGTGTCCATCGTTCTGACAAGATCGTCAATTCATGTTATTAACTGTTGTCCCATATCGCAAACTTTGAATTCAATCTTCGTGAAATTTGTATCCTGCAACGTACAATTTTCATACATATACAGTATATGTTGTCACATCAAAGTCGCTAACATTGATAAATACATCTTTAGACATATATTGTTACTGACAATTATTGGTTTTAATAAAATTAGAAATAATTACAATTGACAAATAATTCGTCAAAATTACAAATAATCATATTATAGGTACTTTTCTAAATTCGTAATTAAATGAACAGCCTAAATAAATTGTATTAACAGATTTTATTTAGCTTGACGCTGTATCCCGCATACAGAAGTGTAGGCAGAAACCTGGTGTTAAGACACTTCGTTCCCTACTTTTCGCCAAATTCTGGAGGCATTGCTTGTTAAGTGGCGCAACTTAACGCCGCGTTTTTGCTTCAACACCAGAGCGAAGAAAATGAAAATGCCAAATATTCCCACTCCTCGAGTGGGAATCGGACCAATAACCAGTTGCTTTTAAATCACTTTTCATGCCCTTGTCTCACGACGGGGCTTGATAGATGTAAAAGGCTTTAATTTATTTAATTATAATAATTCGAGAATAATAGTAGGCTAAAATCATTATTTAAATTTCTCTATAAATAATATAAGAATATTTTTTTATATATAATATTTAAGCATCACCCTTAACGGTAAATAAACATTACACAACGACTTCGTCTTCGTCTTATTTTACTTTCATATTTGCCCTCTAGGAAAATTCATTATTTAGGTACATGTTATTTGGCAAAATATTATTTTTAATGATGTAAAAAATATATTAAAATGCAAGCCAAAGTCTTTTTGATCTCGTCGTTATTTCTAGCATAGCTTAATCAGGAACAACCTAATATTCACTCCATTCTCTATCTCTAATGATACTCCATTCTCCACTCTCCATTCGAATTCGAGACATTGCGTTTTTAGTGACGAAAATCTATGCCATCGTAGCATCTTAGCAAACGAAGCAAAGACTAGGATTCTTCTAAGTGGTAATCGAATCAAAATCGAAACAGCTAGACGATATAATGCAGCGCCAATACAACTTTCTTTGTATTTATCAGTATATTATTATTTAACCCAGTAAGATCAAAGAAATGCAGGGATTATGCCCTGCATTAAACTGGTACATAGTAAGAAACGCTCCATCCCCAGAAAATTAGCATGAAAAAGAGCCCTTAAAAGATTTGAAAGGTTCAAATGTTACTTATAATACATATTGAAGACTTTGGTTTAATGATTACAATTATTTAAAACTAGCCGAGCCCATCACGTTGAAGAGAGAAGAGCTCGGTAAGTTTAAAGAATCTTATTAAAAAAAGAAAATATTATAAATATAATATCTATAAGACCAGTCATAGCGTAGAGGCACAAAGTGTAAATGCGGCTGGCTGTGGGTATCCAATCCACAACCACCCGAATTTTTAATCATAAATATTTAATATTTCATTTTCATTGCTCTGGTATCGACGAAGAGGACGGCATTGAGTTCTTCCACTTAATATACTATGCGTCCAATATTTGGCGTAAGTACGGCATATCTTAACATTAAGTTCCCTCTGCCTACCCTGCTGTGTGCGGGATACAGCGTGAAGCTAAAAAATATATACTAATAATAATTAAATTAAATTAATTTAATTATTAAAGTAATAATAATGGCAAATGTCATAAAACCTACAACCCTTGTGAAAATGAGTGGAATTAATCTGAATAAGTCCAATGCCGGTTAGCTACCATTGTATCAAATAATAAAATTGTAATTTATATATTTGAAAAGAGCAACTGTTGAGTTTCTGGCCGGCTCTTCTCAGCAGAACTGCCTTCCGAGTCGGTAGTAGCTTTATGTACATTTGACGATTCAAAAGTACTTTCAAAAGTCTATTTGAATAAAGATATTTTGAATTTGAATTTGAATTTGAATAAACATAATTATAAAATCAATAAACATAATTGTGACATTTCAACAAAACATATTTATTTCTAAAGTTATAACAGAACAAAAAGCATTTATTAGAAACACAAATATTTTTAACATTTTCGGGGGCTTTGAAAGGATTTCATAATCGCTTTATTCATTTCTTTTAGCCTCACGTTTTTTCTTGTGATCTTTTTATATACTTGCGTGAATCTCTTCCACACTCGTTCATAGTAAGCCTCTTTTACACCCTTTTACAAAGCATGTAAACAACGTAAAAGTTTATAAAGATACTAGCGACTTGCGGTTACACTCGCGTGATTTTTCACACGAATTTTTATTCTCATCTCCTATTTTAATTAATCAAATTATTACCTTGAAGATGATAGCAACTTAGAAATTGACATTTGAAAAAAATAGGTGATGAATCTATGGAATCTTGCATCGTAAACCTTGCGTCATAAACCGTCTTTCTAAAAAAAATATCAAAATTGGTGGAGCGGTTTAAATTTTTCAAACTTTTCATCCCCTAATTAAATTCTTTAGGGATTGATATTTAAAAAAAATAGACTATATTTGACCCTGGGTCTTTAACTATTTTAATGCCGAACTTCATCCATATCGGGCTAGTAGATTTTTCATGAAAGCGTAACAGATAGACAGACAAACAAACAGATTTTCGCATTTATAATATAAGAAGGAATACATACGTATATATATGCTATTAAGTTGTAGGCGAATGTAAATAACATTGTTATTATTGTAAATATAATTTTCCTCGTGTATTTTGTTTACGTAGCAAAAAGAAAACATAGTAAATAATATAGCAGAACAAAATTACTTTGAATACTTTGTATAACTTTTGTATGTAGCATAACAATGTGTATAAATTCATAATATTACAGGCTTTTATTTAACTTGCAATGTATGTTTATTTAGATATTCCGTTTGTTCAGGTAGTGCGATTTCAAAATAAATTCTAACCAACCAATTTAACTAAAGATTTGTATACAGGCTTAGTTTGGATAATGATCAGTTGTGTGACTTTATTCTAAAACCGTGGCTAAAGCTTTTTAATTTTCCACATTTTTATGCGTCTGCTCCTTATAAAGAAAAATTAACTGTTATGAACAAACACTGTGTGACTTTATTCTAAATCTAACATGGCGGAACATCCAAGATGGCGTAATAGTAATATTAAATGCACTTCAAGAATAAAGATATCAATTGAATGTATTGTTATAAAAATATTAGCACTTTAAATTAACATTAAAAGTGCCTATTTTTCGCCTGTCTACCATATTTTCCTAGAAAGGATAAAAAAATTCACGTACACATTTTTTTCCGTATGATATAATGAACAAGGAGAACCTAGTGTCAAGACACTGTTTCGGCTTCAACCTGAATTCGAAGACATTGCTTGTTAAGTGGCAGAGTTCAAAATCGCATCTTATCTTATTAAATTAAAATTATTTCAAAATAATCATTAATTATTTTTTTTAGTTTCACGCTGTATCCCGCACACAGCAGGGTGGGCAGAAGGAACCTAGTATTAAGCCACCCCGTTCCCCACTTTGCCGCCGAATTCGGAGGCATTGCGTGTTAAGTGGAGGAACTTAACGCCGCGCATTACCTCGACACCAGAGCGAAAAAAATGAAAATATTAAATACTTCCACACCTCGACTGGGAATCGAACCCACAACCAGTCGTTTACAGTCTCACGCTCGTGCCATTGCACCACGACTAGCCGCTGGTTAAATTAAAATAATTTCCACATAATCATTCATCCGATTGGAAATCGAACCTTCAATCATCACGTTTACAGTCAGACTCCCACTGCACCACAATGACCTCACATTATTAAATTACCAACCGCAATAGCAGGAAATAGACGAAAATATAAACAGTGGTAATTTAACAGTGTGTGAATATGAGACCAATTAACTCGAGTGTTGTAATCAATCACCGCGCAAAACCAAATAGGCTTTGATTCATTAGATATCGTGTATAGCCAAACTCGTATTGACTTTCTGGTAAAGCTGAAATGTTTATTTTTTTAAGCTTCACGCTTTTTGCCGTATTGCAGGGTGGCTCGAGAGCACCTAGTGTTAAGACACTACGCTCTCCGTTTTTCGTCCAAATTCCATGTTTGTCCTGATTCACTGACTGACTGATTTATCGTCACTGAGTCTTAACTACTGCTTGCATGCTTGATGTTTCGTGGGTAATTTAATGAAGGAAACACGCATGAAGTTAGAATAGGATTTTTGAAATTTTACACTTTAGAGGGTGAAATAGGGGTTGAATTTTGTATGAAATCCGTCAAATTTAAAGTAACAAGCATTTAGTATTTTATATTATTTTACTTGTTCCTCTCTTTTTGTTTTAAACTTGGTTTATATTTTGTAGATAACAGTTTCCAAAATATAATAGGGATTCCGTAGAGAGTTACGAAACGTAACGAATTAGTAATAGGCCTTACAACAAGTACTTCAGCGTAATAAACATTTTCATAATTTCATAATGTACTGCGCTTATCTTAAGTTGCGCTTTAACGTGTCAATTTGACTTTAAGTAATTTAAATATAATCGTTGCTATGAGACCAATACTCAATACTTACACATAAATACTATAGTTTAGATTAGAGAGATGTAAAAAGATATATGAAGGCAATCGCGGCCCAGTAGGACAGTATTTGGTAGTGTCTGGTAGTAAAAGCGATTGATTGTGGGTTCGATTCCCACTTTTTGTAATGATCATAGCATAATTATTTTCATTTCTCCGCTCTGGCGAACAAGGCGAAGCGAGTTGTTAAGTTTAGTAATTGAACAATTTAGAAATTCAGGCAAAAAGTGGAAAACGGAATATATTGACACTAGTTTCTACCTTACTACACTACTATGCACGAAAGGATGTTAAGGTGCAAGAAAAATTAAAAAAGAATAAAAAAATATGGTAATTAGAATGTTTTATATTCTTATATAGTGTTAAGTACACTACTAATTTGTTTTTCTGTTTGTTACGTCTTAGTAAAGTTACTAGCGGGTGCCGCAACTTTATTCTTGAAAACTTTTTAATCAGGGCCGTAACTTTCCCGCCGTCGGCATTGAAAATTAGACTCAATTTCTCGCTTTCTCTGTGTAGAGAAACTTCTAGCTTCTATTTTTTCTTTTATTATTTTACTAATATGTATATCATTTATACATATTAGTAAAATATAAAAAAAATATATATTATGATGTAAGAACATTTAAAAAAAAATAGGAAATAATTTTAAATTTTGAACGCAATGCAACTTGAATTTCTTAAGTGTGTGAATAATTGTTTAAAAATGAATAAAATAAATCATCTGCGATCAAATTTTTTACCGTTTTCTAAATGTCTTTTTTAGTTTTCTTAAGTGGGGAATAACACTTTAAACATATTTAAAAAAGTAAGTAAATACTTCTTACAATGAACGACTTATTATAAGATCCAATTTAATCAACACCATTTACCCTCGAAATGAAAATAACATTTAAAAGGAAAAAAGAAATATAAATTAAAAATAAACTTTGGTTTTCCACGATTTAACATTTATTTATACAAATTTAAAATAAACTATTGTAGCTGGATTAGTGGCGTATATCTTGGTACTCGAATATACCATATTTTAAAAACCTGACGTTTCAAATACTTTACAGCTGTCAGTGGTCACAGGTAGATAAATCTATTTTGGAATACCAAAAAATATATACGAATAATCCGGTTAAAAAGAATTTTATTTAAAACATAAAACATCTTGGGTCCAGTCGTGGCGCAAGGGCACGGAGTGTGACTGCAAGCGTGACTGGTCGCGGGTTCGATTCTCATTCGAGGAGAGGAAATATTTAATATTTTTATTTTCTTCGCTCTGGTATCGAGGTAAAGCGCGGGGTAAAGTCCCACCACTTAACACGCAATGCCTCCTAAATTCGGCAGTAGGTGGGGAGCGGAGTGTCTAAACACTAGGTCTCCTTTGCTTACCTGAAGCCTGAAGCTAAAAAACATGTTATTGTATCGTACAATACTCAAAATTTTAGTATTTTTACCAACGGGCAAGCGGATTTTAAATATTTCTCACTAGAAGCCCGTACTATTTTTCACATAGTAGCTAGCGAAAATGAAAATAGCAACTAAATATAAACAAAATCTATAATCGTTGAAATGTTTACTTAATTTTTGAAATATAAAAGCAAATGCAGATATAAAGAGGAAGACAGGAATGAAATAAATAAATACGTCAATGTTTGTAAAATTGAAAAGTAGTTTAAGATGTTACTTTTTGTATTTAAAATATAATTTTACATGTTTATTGTAGTTTTAGCTATACTATGAAGCAAATGAGGCCATCATGGCGCAGTCTGTGAATGTTGATAGTGGAGAGTTGTAGGTTCAATATTTTTTAATAAACCTATTTTTGCAAGTAGAAAGCCTATCTATGAGCACGGGCTACAGCATGGTGTTGAAAACTTCGGATTTTTTATAAAATGTATTTTCGTATACCAAAAATATACGCAATTAATCCGGTTAGAAATAGTTTAATTACAAAATTTATAGTAATCGCGAAAACAAAAGATCTTATTATCAGAAAAATAATTTTATTTTATTTATTTTCATTTCTTTGCTCTGTTAAGTAAAAGCTCGATGTTGAATTTCGTCACTCAACACGCAATGTCTCGATTTTAGATGCAAATTGGAAAACGTTAGGTAAAGGCGAGAAGCTGACAAAAAACGTTATTAATAAGTTGTGGTTTACAAATGAATTCGAAGCTTTGTATAGCATAGTTACTAAGACTAGATTTACTAGACAATTCAAAATGACTGATCTTACAATTGCAATTTAAAATTTGTACATCATGTAATATTTTTCTCTGTAATAATATCATGACTTTTGTAACTATAACTAAATAATTAATTTTATGAATTTTATATTGCTTCACTGTATCCTGCATACTGCAGGATAGGCAGAAGGCACCCAGTGTTAAGACACTCCGTTCCCCACTTTCCGCGGAATTCGGAGGCATTGCGTGTTAAGTGGCGGAACTTAACGCCGCGCTTTGCCTCGACACCAGATATTAAATATTACCACTCCTCGAGTGGGAATCGAACTCACAACCAGTCGTTTACAGTCACACGCTTGTGCCACTGCGCCACGACTGGCCCCTATCTTGTTTTACATACAATAGTAATAAACATATTTATTGTAATTACAAATAGGTAAATTTAAATACCTGATAATTCTACTGTTAATAGTAAAATGAAAAAAATTGAAACATACAAACAAAAGGAACTCTTTCTATTAGTTATTTCTCAGTTTATATCAACATAAGGGAAAATTAAGTACCTAATTCGCCTAGTAAAATAAATTGTGGGAGAAATTTATGTTCGTTTAATGAAACAAATGTTTTGACTTTTGTGGGCAGAGCAGATTTATACGTCATTCCATTCTGTATCTTCCCGCATACATTACTAGCTTGACGGCGGAAGTATTACGATATTTCTAGAAATAAGAATAGAACCCATAATTGTCTTATATTATAGTATATTTTTAGTATATACCTAAGTAAAATATAATAATGTATTAAAAACCGAATGTTTGTATGCATATTTCTCTGGAACTACTGAACTGAACAGTTTTGAATGAAATATTGTTTGTCGTATAGCTTTTAAATTAGTTATATTATAGCTAATTAATTTAAAATATGGAACACATGATATAGAAATATAATGATCCATCCAAACTGTAAGAAATAAGGAAACGACTACGACGACGCCTACACAAGGATAACGTAATAGGCATTTTGCGTTGAAATATAAAAATTAAAATTTCAAGTATAATACCTATTTTACTATTTTTTTTCAGCTTCACGTTGTATCACGCACACAGCAGGGTAGACAGAAAGGGGGGAACCTAGAGTTAAGACACTCTGTTCCCCACTTTCCGCCGAAGGCATTGTGTGTTAAGTGGCGGAACTTAACGCTGCGCTTTACCTCTGATACCAGAGCGAAGGAAATGGAAATATTAAATATTTCCACCCCAAAATCCAAATCCAAAATATATATTATTTAATACTAAATAACTACAATCAATGTCCTAATATTAGTTTCTAACTAACATAGAAAGTTTCCTTCAACTTCAACTATTATAAGTCATTTGTGCATAACACAATTAAGCATGTTACTATCGCCAGAGCAATTAGGCCCTACCGTCAAACGCCCGGGACTGCACGCCACACCGCACTCTCGTTGCTGACGTCAATACTCTTTGGTTGAGAAAATTGTTTCTAATATTATATGTATGTTGAAGCCAGTCGTGGCTTGTAAATTAGACGGAAAGTGGAGAACGGAGTGTCTTAATTCTAGGTTCCATTTGCCTACCCTAGAGCGTAGGAGAAAAAAATATTAAAAATATGTAAAACGCATTATTTTTTTAAGAGTTTCTCGTTTTGTCCCATACTTCTTGACCAATTGTGAAATTGTTCGTTGACCAATTGTGAAATGTGTGAGGCTAGAAGGATATTTAAGTCTCGTTTAAAGTGGTGTCAAACCCACGAAGAGCAGATCAAAATGGACCGTCTGGCTTCATATCATTGTCAAAATAATTTTAAGGGTTTCTGGAAACATACAAATAGAATGAACAGCGTGCCATCTGTTCCCGTGAGTGTCAATGGTATTTGTGAGACGGATAAAATTGCAAATCTTTTTTAGGGATCACTTCATTGTTAAGTCGCCAAAAGGGCCCTCTGAGTCATTGTTGAATGTTGAGACTAGCAGAGACTTGGGGATTCAGTTTAGTCACGAAGAAGTTTCTCGAGCTATTAAGGGTATGACTAGAGGTAAGTCTCCAGGTCATGATGGTCTCAGCATTGAACATCTACAGTATGCGGGTTCACACATGTCTAGAGTTCTGGCAATTATGTACAATATCTGTATCAACCATAGTTTTTTACCGAGTGAAATGATGCGTACCTTAGTAGTGCCAATTGTTAAAAATAAGACAGGAGACTTGAGTGACAAGAACAATTATAGGCCAATCTCACTGGCTACAGTTATATCAAAGGTGTTTGACGGCTTGCTTAATACCCAACTCAATAAATACTTTAAACCACATGATAATCAATTTGGATTTCGACCCGGACTATCAACAGAAACTGCTGTGTTGGCTCTTAAGCATGCTGTCACATACTACGTTAAACGGAAAACGCCAATTTATGCCTGTTTTTTGGACTTGTCAAGGGCTTTTGACCTGGTTTCCTACGATATATTATGGAAAAAAACTAGAAAAAATTAATTTACCACCGGAACTTACCAGTATTTTAAATATTGGTATGGAAATCAGGTCAATTATGTTCGATGGGCTGGCGTTTTGTCACAATCTTACGGGTTGGAATGCGGGGTGAGGCAGGGAGGATTGAGTTCACCAACGCTTTTCAACCTTTATGTAAACGAGTTGCTTGAGGAGCTCAGTAGCACCAGGGCTGGCTGTTACATCGACGGAATTTGCATAAATAACATCAGCTACGCCGACGACATGGTGCTATTGAGTGCTTCAATTTGTGGCTTAAGAAAGCTGTTAAGTCTGTGTGAGTCATATGCTGATATACATGGATTGACGTATAATGCTAAAAAAAGTGTCGTTATGGTCTTTGAGGCCGAGGGTAAAACACTTAATTATGTCCCACAAATTTCCTTAAACGGAACAGAATTAATAAGGGTTGACAAATTTAAATACCTAGGACACATGTTGACTCCCGACCTCAAAGACGATACGGACATTGAAAGGGAAAGGAGAGCCTTGTCCGTTAGGGCGAATATGTTGGCCCGACGATTTGCACGTTGTACGGATAAAGTAAAAGCTACATTATTTAAAGCATACTGTACAAATTTTTACACGTGCAGCTTGTGGGCCAGATATACGCGAAAATCTTATAATACCTTGCGCGTACAATATAATAATTCGTTCAGAGTGTTGTTGGGGCTGCCCCGTTTCTGTAGTGCATCAGGCATGTTTGCGGCAGCTAAGGTAGTGTTTTTATGCCACAATGCGTAAAAGATGTGGGTCTCTTGTACGCAGACTGCGTGGCAGCACCAACAGCATCCTGGAAATGATTGCCAGTCGGCTAGACTGCACATACGTGAGTCGTTGCTGTGCTGTGTCCACGGGAATGGCTTGATAGTTTTAATTTAATTTAGATGTTTTTTATTGTTTGTTTTTTTTTTAATGCTACTAACATAGTTTATAAGTCTGTATTACTAACAAACTGAGTCTTAGATACTTTTAATAAAGATATATTATTATTATTATTATATCTTTCAATCTGGTCAGTGAAAAAGCAGTGTTAGTTTTTGTCAAACAACCGCAAATTGTCAAAGCAAACTGAAACGTTTTTAAGACTCTTATGTTTGCCACAGAAATAAAAAGGACTTCATTTCATAATTGATTTTTTTTTTAATTTGGTTAATGGTTTTTAATTTGGTTGAGCACAAACCGTAGTGACGCAGTGGGATAGTATCAGACTGTAAGCATGAGTTCGATTAATTGTGGGTTCGATTCCCACCTGGGTGATTTTTAACAAATTATTTTCATTTATCCATCTAATGGATAAAATTCCATTTGTTGAATTTTATACAGGTGATGCTAACCTAAAGTTAATTAAGACTTTCTATTATAATTAAATAGTACGTAATAAAAAAAGTTATATTAATTTGCTTATTTTTTCTTTTTTTTTAGCTTCACGCTGTATCCCGCACATAGCGGGGTAAGCAGAGGAAACATAGCTTCTAGATACTCCGTTCCCCACTTTCCGCCGAATTTGGAGGCATTGCTTGTTAGGTGGCGGAACTTAACGTCGCACTTCGCCTCGACACCAGAGTTAAATATTAAGGGTAAAACATAGTTACTTATTTTTTTACAAAAATCAACCTCTGAAGGGTTGAAGAAAAGGATAAAAGTTTATATGAAAAATCTAAGCCGCTTGACCGATTGTAATAAATTTTGGAATATATATTATTTACAATCACCGGTTACACATAGGCTACTTCATTTTTCAAAAATCCACCCCCGATGGCTGCAATGTAACGAAACAGTTACATACTTCACGCAGCGAAGCCGCAAGCGGGCTGCTAGTTGTCTTATATATGTATAATCATTTAGACCCACAATCACCTCACTCGAACGCGCCAGGACTACTTTACCCAATACCCAATCAAATATTAAACGCTTCAATAAAGTCTTTGTACTATAAACATTGTGCTAACATTGTATTGTGAAATCATTCAAGTGGATAAACCACAACATTTAAGTTACCTATGATATAATAATATAACATATTAATAATATTACCAAATTGACTGTTCGTATTAAATTGATACTGTAAGAGCGTTATCAGTATACGTAGTACGTAATAACGTTGAGTGGGAAGGAATTTCTAAATCAGTTATAAGGTAATTAATGGATTTGCTACAAATAGAGTGCTTAATTTAAGTTAAATTAGTTAAGTAAATGGATTATAGAGGTATATACATATGGTGTTATATCCGCAAAATTATTATTTTTTTTAGCTTCACGCTGTATCCCGCACACAGCAGCGTAGGCAGAGGGACCCTAGTGTTAAGACTCTCCGGATTCGGAGGCATTGCATGTTAAGCGGCGATACTTAACGCTGCTCTTTGCCTCGACACCAGAGCGAGCAAAATGGAAATATTAAATATTTCCACTCCTCGAGTGGGAATCGAACCCACAACGAATACTGCACCACGACTGGCCCGAATGATGGTAAAATTATATTCAGGGAAATAATGACGCTTAGAACATGAAGAGCGGCGTTAAGTTTCGCTACTGGACGAAGTCCCTAAGTTGATAAAGTGACTATGTACTAAAATTAGAAAGATTCTTAAAATTATTCTAAACTTAGTTCCCTCTCTTGAGAATGGTTGTATTGAAAATATATCTTCGCACTGCCGGGACAAAACTAAGTGTTGAGTCTCTTCACTAACCACGCAATTTGTCAAATTCAAGCGGAGAGTGGACAACGGAGACTCTTGACACTACTATAGGAAAAAAGTAAAAAAGGAAAACAATAAACTAACACTAACCATGATATTAACAACTAACAAATATGTTTTAGACTGTTATCAGTTTAATATAACTTTTGTTTATTACGTGTACTGTAACACAATAGAAAGTCTTAATTAACTTAAGATTATCGGCATCGATACAAACTTGAACAAATGAAATTACATACATAGGAACAAAAGGAGGAAGGGATAATGGGGTAGCTATTACATACCTTTTTCATTCCCTCTGAAGGAAGTTGAGAAATTATTTTTTTATTTATTTTTTATTTTACCTATATATACCTCGCATTTTCAAAGTGAAAAGGAAGCTTAGTGTTAAAACATTTTGATCAAAGATTTTGACCTGTTTCAAAGACACATGCAATTCAGGTTCTTCGCGCAGGGTAGGCAGAAAGAATCTTGATAATCCGTTCTCCACTGTTAGCGACAAGTAACTTTCAAGATATTCCGAGGAGGAGCGGAACTCAACGCCGTGAATGATCTACTAAATTCCCTAAATGAAAAACATTTATGAATTTAGTAGATCATTCATATTACCATTCAACCGAGAGTAGAATGAACTGACAACCACCGTATTGACATTCAGACAACATCGCTGAACTCTTATTTCTTAAAGATTTCATTAAGGGCCATCTTAGCGCAGATGGCCAATGTATTGATTGCAATCACGATTGGTTATGAGCTCTCGCCGGAGGATACTCAGCCGGTTGATCTGTTATCTGCATTTCTTCGCTATTTATTTACTTATTTAAGCCTTTATTGCTGAATTAACTACTGAAATAATATTATTGGTCTAGTGTAATTCTCTGCTTGTTCAGCGTGTCGGTTGACACATAGGCCTCTTCCAGCTGCTTCCAGTCCTCTCTAATGTGCGCTTTTCTTGGCCAGGTTGCTCCTCCTATCGCTTTGATGTCGTCCATCCACCGTTTTGGTTGCCTGCCTCTTTTTCTTATACCATCGCGCGGTTGCCATTCTATTACTAATTTGGACCATTTCATTCTGCTGTCTCTTGTCATATGCCCTGTCCATCGCCATTTTAACTCCTTTACTTTCTTTACGATGTCCTCCACTTTCGTAATTGATCTTATATCTTCTGCTCTTTTTCGATCTTTCAATGTAACCCCCATCATACTTCTTTCTATTCCTCTTTGACAGGTTCTCAGTTTCAGAAGTTGTTTGTGCGATAAGACCCAAGTTTGACATCCGTACGTGAGGCATGGCAAGATGCACAAGTTGAAGACTTTTCTCTTGGCTACCACAGGAAATTGATTGCTTTTAAAAATTTCTTTCAGAGACCAATATCTCCTCCAAGCGCAGTTTATTCTTCTATCTGTTTCTATATCAGATTGATCTTTAAATGATATTAATTGTCCTAAGTACATGTAATTTGCGACATAGTCTTTCTTTCTTTCTGCATTTCTTCGCTATAGCTCTAACAAAATAAAGCACGGCGTTGAGTTCCGCCACTCAACACACAATGATTCGAATGCGGTCAGTAAGCGGAATGATTACCCAGCTACTAGAAAAAGCGTAAAGTTGTAAAAAATCAATATTTTTAACTTCTTTCATAGACTGATAGATTTATACTGTCACCATTGTTCGTTATTTACGACTTTTACGCCTACTGTGACTGAGTATTTGGCTCAATATATAAATCTTTGGAATGATTTGTTTCTAGCCCGGCGTTTGTTTATACCATTATTTATTGTATTCTAACTGCATTTTACATCTTAATTCAAATTCAAATTGTCTTTTCTTTATTTTTTTTAGCTTCACGCTGTATCCCGTGCACAGCAGGGTAGGCAGAGGGAACTTAGTGTTAAGACACTCCGTTCGCCCACTTTCCGCCGAATTTGGAGGCATTGCGTGTTATGTGGTGGAACTTAACGCCGCGCTTTACGTCGACACCAGAATGAAGAAAATGGAAATATTAAATATTTCCACTCCTCGAGTGGGAATCGAACTCACAACCAGTCGTTTACAGTCACACGCTTGTGCCACTGGGCCACGACTGGCCACTCAAATTATCTTTATTCAAATAAACTTTTGTAAGCACTTTTGAATCGTTGAAAGTACATTGAATGTACGTGCAATTGATTATTAAATCATATTTAAAGAGCCGTGATAAGTTATTTTCATATTCTTTCCACATAACATATCAGAATATTCAGAGAGATACTAGTGTGAAGGTAATCTGTTCTTCATTCTCCGCCCACATTCAAGACTTTGCTTGTTGATTTGCGTAACTCAACGCTGTATAAAAAAACTGTTTAACTCACATCAAAGAACATGCAAAACAATAAACTTAAAGAAAAATTACAAGGGCAGTATACACCGGTGGAATCTATTAACAATGAGCGTAAATGATGTATTATTTAAATATTATAAATAAAAACAGATTTTTCTTCATTTTATTTATGGAGTTCAAAGATAGATGTATATCAAGATTATACATAAACTATTATTAAAAAGGATAGAATAGAGACGGTTTGAATAATAGAGACAAAATAAATCTGTCTACAGAAATGCTGCTGCGCTTCAAAATACACGGAGTATATCGGAATCTCGTAACACGAGAATTTGAGACTATGCGTATTGAGTGGCGGTACTTAACGCCGCTATAAAATTAGTTATTCTTATTAATTCAGAAAAATAAAATATAACCTACTACCGTGGTGTTCACAGTCAATTGGCCAACTGGGCTACAATGGTGATTACGACTGGATACAGCGCGTAGGCGAATTTCTCAGAAGTGATACTTTCAAAAATTTCTACAGTATTTCAGTATTCCTATAATCTCAATAATACGAATAACATTTTAAAATAAATTGAAAGATAAATTAATCTATTTTATAATACGTTAAATAGTTGAGTGAGCATAACATAATATGTTTTAAGTTTGAATAAGCAAACGGAGTGTTCGTGACCACGAATAACCAAAGTGTATTAAATCATGATAACGTCGATGTTATTAATTTTCATATAAAAATATATATTTTTAGAGAACATTTGGTTTTCAATTGCAATTTAAGAATATTGGATGGTATATATAATCTAATCATCATGTTGTCGTGGTGCAGTGGAATAGCGTTTGTATATGCGTTTGGTTGTAGGTTCGATTCCGAGGCATGAGTATGTTTATTAGGTTCACGCCTTTCTTTTTCGTATGGGAGGGGATAGTCAGACAGGACCTAGTGTTAAAACACTGCTTTACGCCAGAAATCGAGACATTGCTTGTTAAGTGGCGGGACTGAACGCCGCAACGCGCTTTTTCTTTCTTACCAGAGTGAAGAAATGAAAATTTTATATAATCATTTCCCGAGTGGGAATCGAACCCACAACCATTGCTAATAATATATTTAAATATTTTTATTTAAAATATTATCAGAAAAGTATAGTTTTACAGTCATAGATTAAGGATACATTAATTATTTCCTATTCTCCACTCTAGTAATACCAAATGCTTAAGTTTCGCTGTAAGACATACAATGTCTCAAATTACGGCGAAAAGTGGAAGACGGAGTGTCTCGACACTAGGTTCTCTCTATATATCTTATTTTTTTTATTTTTTTTAGCTCCACGCTATCCCGCACGCAGCAGGATAGGCAGAGGGAACCTAGTGTTAAGACACTCCGTTTCCCACTTTAAATACTGTCAATTAGCGGAACTTAACGACGCGCTTTACATACTATCATAACTTTACTTTACACCATAGCGAAGAAAATGAAAATATTAAATATATCCACTCCTCGAGTGGAAATCGAACCTACAACCAGTTGCATTACAGTCGCACTTTGTGCCGCTGTGCCACGACTGACTTCCTTCTGTACCTTGATCTGCAGGAAAAAGTGTAAAGCTGTATACATATAAAAATATAAAACATACATTTCACCAAAATATATGTAGCAAAAAGGTTATTGTTATCGGATACGATGCTTTTAAGTTTATTATACGATCTTCCTCTGTTAGGGCCCATTTAGTTTATGATAACTATCTTACTACTAAAGTCTATTACGGAAGCCAATAGCAATATTCACACGTAATAAACTAGACAACTACTTTGCAGCTTTACTTTACTTTCTGCTTAGCAGTATGCGACAAAAGACATTGTGTATTGAAAAATACATTTAGAAAACGTAGACGCAGCAGGATTCGAACCCGCGCCTTCTGAAAACCGTTCAGGCGCACTCACTACTGAGCTATACGTTCTACTACTGGCTGCGTCAAAATTCTTATACGCTTTATTACAACTTATTTTTGTTGTTAATTTTTATACGTTTTCTAAATATCTTTTTCTATTTCCTAAGTATGTGAATAACACTTTAAAAATGTTAAAAGTATTGTGTATTGAGTTGTGTAACTTAACCCGTCGCCGTCTTTGTTTTACTGAAGTGGGGAAAATACAAATAATTTCAATATTTCCCCAAGCGAGGATCAAACCCACAATCATTGCGTTTACCAACCCTGCCCCACTCTGCATGATGACTTTTTATTTATTATTTGGGGTCAGTCGTAGCGCAGTGGCACAAGCGTATGACTGTAAACGACCGGTTGTGGGTTCGATTTCCACTCGAGGAGTGGAAGTATTTAATATTTCCATTTTCTCCGCTCTGGTGTCCGAGGCAAAGCGCGGCGTTAAGTTCTACCGCTTAGCACGCAATGCCTCCGTATTTGGCAGAAGGCTAGGAACGGAGTGTCTTAATACTAGGTTTCCTCTGTCTATCTTTCAGTGTGCGGGATATAGCGTGAAGCTAAAAAAAACTTCAACACAAAAGTTACAAGTCATTATAGAAAAAGTTTCCCATTAAAAAGTACTGAACTTTTTATTCCTTTATTCTGAAACTTTTAGTATGGCGTGTTCGTTACAGTACGTGTTCTATTGGTTTAGTTTAAAGTAATATTTTACAAGCTAAAGCAACGTGAGGCGTTATCATTCATTTTAATGAATATTTTAAATGCTTAAGTATAATACATTTAAATACAATCAGTCTTCAGAGTGAGAATCGAACCCACAACCAGGTGCATTTATTATCCCTAAATAAAAGGTAAGCCTTAAAATTATTAACAAGCTTTACGCTATTATTATATTTTTTTATTTTATTTATTTCCCTCTTATTGATAAAATCCAAATTAGTGAATTATGTAATTTACAATATTCACTATTAAATTTCACATATACAATATATTATGATTGCAAATTAGATGTAAACGAAACGTTATTTTTCTGTGTTTTCATTTTGAAATTATAATTTCTAAATGAAATCATTCAAATTTAAGCAAACCTACACCAATACCCAGAGAAGATCTGATCAGTCGAGGCACAGTGGCACAAAGTGTACTGTTATGCGACTGGTTGTGGGTTCGATTCCCACTCGAGAAGTGGAAATATTTAATATTTCCATTCTCTTTGCTCTAGTGTCGAGGCAAAGCGCTGTGTTAAGTTCCGCCACTTAACACGCAATGCCACCGAATTCGACGGAAAGTGGGGAACGGAGTGTCTTAACTCTAGGTTCCCTCTGCCTACCCTGCTGTGTGCGGGATACAGCGTGATGGTAAAAAAAAGATCCCAGTTCGTCAGATACCTATGTCGAAATGGGCGATAAAATACATTTTTTCGATATAACCAAATTTCTATTCTGTGACAGTACGGTTGTTTTCGTAGAGTTCCCGCTGATTTATAACTTTGTTTGCATTCATTGTACCAAGTAAAGCTTTGTCTAGGCTTAAAGAATAGGAGTGGATATTATTCTTTCAGCCTAGTTTGAGTTTTAGGACTTATAATTATAGTTACAAATGTTCTTTTACGATGTAAATGACACTAAAAAACATTTATTGAAATAAGTCTGATTTTTTGTAAGAATACGCACATACAAACATTTTTATGTATTGTTCCTTATAATCCTGGTCGTCATAGCAAAGAAATGGCTTTTCTTTGTATTGACATTGGCTTTGGACATGTGGGAAAAGTCTGTTTAATTCGGATCCTTAACTTAAAACTTATACTATATTAATAATTTGGTGCGAAAATAATAATACTACAGTTATATAATCTAAAGAAAACTTTGTAAGCCATTGTTTCTCATAAAGCCATACTTGGAACGTGCTTGATTGAAGTCCATGGGTGAACTACCGATACTTTGCAAGTTTAGTATTTAAAATTTCATTAATATTTCCCCGGCTTTGCTAGAAATTTTATTGAAGTTCCTAATAGCGGTTGCACTGTTAAACTTTTTGCATGCATTTCAAAAACACTTAAAAAGTTCATTTAGAAGTGGATAATTAATGATAATTCTCTTTTTTAGTTTGATCTTTTTTTATGTAGCAAAGTATGTATGTACTTTCTAAGTCACCAACATCGAAATATTCTCAGTATTATTTGTACGGTAACTTTTATAGAATTTTTTATAGTAATTAGAAATCATTTTAGTGGAGCCAAATTTATTAACATAAACTAGAGTATCTTAGATACACTAAGCTCTATATGAGTCTTATTAGTTTTATGTACTAGAAACGCTTATGAAAAATCATAAGTTACTAAAAATAATAAATCCGCAGTAGGTTTTAGCTTCATGCTCTTCTTTTAGCAGGTTAGTCAAAAATAACCTATTACCAAGACACTCCGTTTTCCACTTTCCACCTCTTTCCGAGTTAAGTGTTAAAATATGACTTCACTATTTCTTTTACCAGAACCATCATAAAAATTGAACCCGCAACTTTCATCTGTAACAAATACTACACGACTGCGCCACGAATGTCAATCTTTCTTAAAATAATATTTATTATTTTCTTGCAAAACTATAAAGAATATACTCTATTTCCGACGAACGCTATATCGTGTTATTTCACGTTTCAATTATAAACTGTCAAGACAAGTGTAGCTAACGTGTAATGTGCAATAACGTCATACTGTCATGTACAATGTCTTATCGTAGATATCGTTTAATATCAATTTCATTTAATATTTTTTATTTATTATTATTATTACTTTATGAACTACACATTTTTTCCTGCATAGTAGGGTAGTAAGAGAGAACCTAGTGCCAAGACACTCCACTTTCCACTTTCCAACTTATTTCGAGACATACTTGTTGACTGGTGGAATTCAACGCCGATCTTTTTCTTAGGTACCATAACAAAGCAAGGATAATAATTTAAGTGTAATCTTTCCACCAAGCAGATGTCGAACCCACAACCAGTCGTGTTTACAGTCAGACGCAATACTGTGCCACAATGATCTCAAAATTACCTAAATCAGATGTGACCAGAATCTTTTTTTTTTAGAGGGCCGAAGTCACGTTTCTTAAAAGAATTTAAAATTCTTCTCCTATTGTAAACAAAACATATATAAAATATATATTTTTTTGTCTTTACGTTGTATCCCGCACACATCAATGTAGGCAATGTAGGGAACCTAGTGTTAAGACACTCCGTTCCCCACTTTCCGTCAAATTCGGAGGCATTGCGTTGTAAGTGGCAGAATTACCACCGCGCTTTGCCTCTACACCAGAGCGAAGAAAATGGAAATATTAAATATTGCCACTCTTCGAGTGGGAATGGAACCCACAACCAGTCGTTTACAGTAACAAACTTGTGCCACTGCGCCACGACTGGCTCCTAAATAAATAAAAATATAACATACAAAAACAGCTTTGGAATATAACTTTATGTTAAAAGTAAGGGCTAGTTATGCGTTATCGAGGAGCAGCGTTACAGCGTTTGACAACAAGTCAACAAACATTATTTTTTGGCAATTATCTGTAGATAAATAAAGACTTTGGCGGGTCACATAAAACTATAAACCACATAAGGGTCGCAGGTTGTTTACCCCTGCTCTTAAACCAGCAATTAGGTTCCCAAATAGCCCTGTCAATACAATATCAATATAAAATAAAAGTAAAAATAATTAAATAAATTTGAAAACTTCTTACAAGATTAAAGAGCTTTGAAGACAGTTGTTATTATGGTATAAAATAGCTTACAAATTAGTTTCTTAACTTACACAACAAAGTTAATTAATAAAAGCACATTTACGGCCTTATTCATAAAAAATGCTTATAGAACGCTTAAAACGTTCATTAGTTAAAATGCTCTATAAGCTTATGAAACGTTCCATAAAAATGCGTATTCATAACAGTACTATAAGCCTACTATAACTAATATACTGTTTATAAGCTAAAATGTTGCCACTACGATGAAATTGGCAAGAAACTTTGCCAATTGACCACAGATAATGTGTATAATTTTACTAAATACGACTAATCATAGACATTATTAAGGATAAAAACCATATTTTGTTGTTTGTGGTGCGATAAGCTATTGACATTTGTTTACTAGTAGTACGTACGTGTTAATTTTATTTTAAATATTACTCCATTACTTATAAAATGGCATCGGAATCAAAAATTGTAGAGAGCAAGAAAAGGCAGAGAATTGAGAATTGGTTGGAGGAGGATAAGGTTGGTTTTACTGATACAGTTAATTCGAACACGTAAGTTTTGTTTTGTAAACATTCATACGCATGTTATGTTTCAATGCTTATGCTTCTATTCCATAGATGATCTTGAAAGAATTGCTGAGGAAAAGTATTTGTGTAGTTATTTTATTAACACGGCACTTATTGTTTCAGTTTTAACAATATGGCAAAAACCCCTTGAAGAAGAAAAAGAACAAATTAAGGCTCAAGGTATTATAAAAATGTCAGCAAAGAAGCTCAGGGTATAAAAAAAATGTAAGCAAAGAAACTGATATTTAAAGAAAAAAAAACAAATACTAAAAACAGTTAGTAGCTCACCACCTACTACAGAACCAGCAACTGGTGATGATATTTCAGTTTGGCTCCCTCATGAGTTCACAGTATACTCAATTTATTTTTACTCAGATAACCAGGTACATATAAAAATACGAACATTTGGCCAATTAGTGTTTCATTTTGAATAAAGAAATATTTATGTAATTATTATCAATTCTTGTTTAAGAATAGAACAGAAAATAATATAAAAGAAGAAAAAAGTATGTGTAATATATTAATATTATGAAATAAACAGCAACACACAAATCTCACTCTGTCACCTATCTATATATATATATTTTAAATGATATTCATAAGTAATAAGACATGTTAAGTATAATTAATTGTGGTGAATGAAATATTAAATGAATGATAATACCACAATACCCAGAAAGTCATTTCAATTTTATTATTTTAGTCAATTTAGTTCAATTTTATTTTCAACAAATAAATTGATGGGAAGCGAGACAAAATTTATTTTAATACATTAAATAGCTAATACTACCTAAAGAACGCTCAGCAAGGAAATCTGATTATATTATTTTTAGATGGTGCATCCAAGTACTAGCACTAGCACACAATCTTGGTAGGTTAAAGAAATTTGTATGTTGAATGAACTTATCTTTATTTTTATTACTATAATATATTACTAAGTTAGATTCACTAAAATCATTCAGTACTATCTTATATCTACAAGCAATATTAAATTTGGATTAACAAACTTAAATTGAATTGAAATAAATAAAATGTGTTAAGCTTTCAACAAAATAAGTTTTATTAATTTATAATACATACTTCTTCGGAAAACATATTAAAAAGAATAATAGATATATTACATTTTTGGTTACAGCATGACAATAAGCTCAAGAATAGCAGCAAATGTAATTGCTTACAGAAAGGAGCTTCCTGAGAGATCCAGATGGCCGTAGAAAGGCAAAAATTAAAAAATTTAGAACAAAAATTAAATAATTCACTATTAAAGGAAGAATTACTCAAACGTAAATTATTGTATTACACATCTAAAGAATAAAATTTATAGAAATAAACTGTTTTTTATTAACCAAAATCTAACAAATTGAGGTCAGTCATGGTGCACGGGCACAAAGTGAAGATGTAACAAGACTAATTGTGGGTTCAATCCTCACTCCAGGCAATAAAATATTTACTTCAATTTATATTTTCATTTCTTTGCTCTGGTGTTGAGGGAAAGCTCGGCGTTAAACTTACTATTTTATAAAATTTACTAACTAAAATTTCTCCTAGTTAAAACTTCACTTTATTAATAATATTGTCTAATTGCATGTCTCCATGGTTAATCTACGCACAAGGTTTATCATAAAAGCAATATATTTATGAAAGCGATAACGCTTCCGAAACTCTTCGTCGTATAAGGAAAACGGGTCAACCCCTGCTTCTATACACTTTTCTTCGCTCCGAACTCTTCTCCATTATTGCTATCATTTCCGAAGCATGTATGCTTTGTAAAGCTTTCATTTTAAATATAAAAGTGGAAAATTGATACAAAGCAATAATTATTACTGGATTGGATTAATAAGTTATGCAAATTCGATTAGCTAACATTGACGAGTCACTCACGTCAAATGTCATTTTCAATGATCAGCTGATAGGAATCGGCCATTTTTTATCTTATAGAGCCGCTATAGTAGGGTATTGGCCACGATAACTTTATAGTACGCTTATAGTACTGTTTAGCGCTAAAATGCTGTTATGAATACCATTTTTTGACGTTTCTCTTATAGTGGGCTTATAGAACACTTTAACTGTTCCATAACTTTTTATGAATAAGACCGTTAATATATATTTTTTGTTATTAGGGCCATCACAGCGCAGTGGTACAGCGTATGACTGAAAACGCGATAGATTGTGGATTCGATTGCCTCTTAGAGGAATGACTATGTTTAAACTGTTTTCTTTTCTTCGCTCTGGTACCTATGATAAAGCGCGGCGTTAAGTTCCGCTACTTAAAGCGCGAAAAAAGGCGTGAAGTTAGTAAATAATCTGCAAAGGACTTCTTGCAATGAGATAGTCAGTAACTCTAAATGCGATGGCAATGGTACAATAAAATCATAGTACTATAAAAATTATTTAACTTTCTGATTCTTATGAAATAGAAGGCAGTGTTGAGTTCCGCCACTTAGCACATAATTTCTTGAAATTAAGATTGTCTTGTCTTGCTGATACTCTCTCTGCCTACCCCGAGATAGTTTCTAAGAGGTGCAGGTTGGAGTCCCGCACATTTAATTTGTTTATATCGTTCTCTATAATGAGCAATAAAACGAGGAACGCGAGATCAAAATAAAATTATAAATAAATAGTTCTAACTTGTCAGTAACGGTGTAGGTAAATGGTTATTTAAAGTAGCTAAGATAAAGATAGCTTGTGAGATCTTACTGTGAAAATACTAAATTGTTATAAAACTAGCTACCACTCCCGGCTTCTTGGTCTTTAAGTAAAAACAAGTCGGAGTAATATCATGTTGGATTATATCTATTTATATTTGTCTTATAACATGACTCTTGAAGGTCAAAAGTTAAATAAAAATGAAATATCAACCTTTTTGTCACGAAAAATAAATATATGAACGAAATAAGTAAAATCTAAACAAAAGATATACATCACAGATATTTTTTTGAATAGGCTTAGTTTTAAACTTTAAATGTTTTAGGCTAACTGAAAATAAATTATAAAAAGTTTTTAATGTCATTGTTTCACAGTTAGTACGTATTATACGAACGATGTGGGCCTGAAAACTAGGAATAAATATATATTTAAGCATTTTTGTATATGTCTGTCTGTTCAGTTTATACATAAAGAAAGAAAGCCAAGCAAACCTAGTGTCTGGGCATTCTGTTCTTTATTTTCCGTCCGAGTTTGATAAATTGCGCATTGAGTGTCGAAACTCAACGCCACGCGCACGTTACAAGAGTGAAGAAATAAAAATATATTAGTGGGAATCAAACCCATAACTAAGGGTGTTAACAGTCAGACGTTGTCCAACTACGCCCTCATTGCCCTTTTATCTCTATTAGAGTTATCTTTATTAGACTTAAATACCGACTGCAATACAGAATTGTTTTAAATACACTCTACAGTTTTAAATTGCTCTCGAAGATAAGTATTTAATCAAATATGTCAAACCTTTTTACAAAAGCTTCAAAATACATTACAAAAACTACATTTTTAGCATTGACTTACCCCTAATCTTCTCCAAGCTTTCGATGATAGAAATGAATTGAAGTATTTATCCATTCTAAAGAGTTTGTATCTAAACGGTATTAAGGGGTCTTAACGCTAAGCCTATACAGCAGATTTGGCAAGAGAATATTGCCAAGGTAGTTGTGCCTACTATTGACTCAATAATAATATTAGACGTTCAAAGATTTGCTTTGAACGTCTAATATTATTATTGAGTAATATTATTATTGACATAGCTGGTTTTAGAACGAATCGCTTAGCAGACAGAGCGCCTGGACGTTTTTCAGAAGGCGCGGGTTCGAATCCAGCTGAGTTCAAATTTTTATACGTTTTCTAAATGTATTTTTCAATAAGACAAGTAATATAGTGACTTTTTACCTAATAAAAAAATAAATTATTGAAAATTAGTAATTAAACCTAGAAAATTAGTAACATATATATCAAAATTAGTAACATACATATACAGTATATATCTTTATACACCATCTTCTTGTGTATTATTTATTTTGTTAATTTTATGAATTTTAAATGTATAATGACAAAAACGTTGGCTATACTTCCTCATATAAAATGTAGATATGCTCGTATAAATACAATAATAACGGATCGAGTGACAACACAACCCCGTATTTTGTTTAATCAGAGATGCGACTGTATAAATATTTCTTATATTTTTGGTGCATGAATACGTGATTATTCTAGCAAAATAAACATAGGTAATAAGGTAAACATAGGTTTAAGCTTTTTGTGAGCCATAAAATTTATAATAATTTTATACCTATTAAAATTAATATATTTTGAAGCCATTTTGGCAAAGTGGAACACCGTCTGATAATAATAATAATAATGGCTAGAGGAGATGTTCATTTCAATTTCATTCGACTAGTCTAGTTAGATCATCTTTAGGTTTTTTTAGCTTCACGCTGTATCCCTCATACAGCAGGGTAGGCAGGAAACCTAGTGTTAAGACACTCCGTTCCTCATTTTCCGCCAAATTCGGAGGCATTGCTTGTTAAGTGGCGGAACTTAACATCGCGCTTTGCGTAGAGCGAAGAAAATGGAAATATGAAATATTTCCACTCCTCGAGTGGGAATCGAACCCACAACCAGTTATTTACAGTCACACGTTTGTACCACTGCGCCACGACTGGCCCCATCTTTAAGTTCCGGAACTTTATATGCAATACGCTACTGATCGCTTGATTTTTCTCGAATTCGGGCTCTCAATTCGGGCCTCGACTGCCTTATGTTACTAGTTTCTATATTTACCATGCTACATAGGAAGTGAGAAGCTGACATTTTTTATATATATAAAAATATATATTTTTTTTTATGTGCTTCATAATAAACTAAACTTCACATATGATCGCAATGTGATAATGTTTAGACAGGTTGTTGTGCATGATCTCATAAAAGTTTCTTATTTGGTGGTAGACCAATTTCAAATTGAAACGAAACACTGCAATTATTTCGAAGTGAACAAAATCAATGAAACCACTCAAAATGATCAATATTTGTGTCATGCCAGAGTGTCATATTTCTTTCCCTTAAATTTATTTTATGTGGTTACGCAGCAATGCGTGCAGAGTACGGCTAGTAAAATTTAAATATGATATTATGAAAAAAAGAAAACGAAGAAGGATTTACTTATAAAACAGCGTTGTCCTAGGCTTTACTATTTAACAAAATGTAGTATCTCTAAAATGGAGCCCAAAGTTAAGTTGATTTAGCCTCTAAGTGTTTTCTTTGCCGAAAAAAAAAAAAAAAAAAAATGGAAAATCAAAAAGTATATGTTAAATGAAAGTAAATATTAGTAAAGCATGATATCGATTCTCTGACAGAATCCACCGTATACAATTTAATACAAGTCTTTGAAGACACCTAACCTCATAAAAGATTAAATGCCACTTGTTTTAGCTTGACTTACCTCAAATTGAATTCTCTTCGGATATGGAAGTGTACCTTACAATTTTAAAATTGCTACCTCGTCTTTGCTTTTGAAAGGTTTCTACTTTAGCGAGAATAGTTCTTTGTACATCTATGGGTTTTTAGAATGAGATTGGCTTTGTATTGTTTAAATTCGTGCTAAATTTTTATTTTTGTTATTTATTTAAGTATGATGGGAAACGTGCTTAATTTATTTTTACCGATTTAAAGAGTAAATTATAAAAAAAAATATTTAAGAAATGTATAATGGAAGAATAATCTGTATCTAAAAAAGGAAGATTAAATTGATATAAAAGTTAAACATATATAAACACTTGACACAACACATTTTAGTCAAGAATTATGAAGAAATTAGTAATTAGCAAAATATATAATAAATTCACTACTTAGTACAATTTTATTTTTAGTATAAATTTCTTTATATTAAATGTAAGATTATTCGCTATGAATACACTAGAACGGGGGTGAGGACCTTGTGGCTCTTAGGCCGCATACAGCTTGCTTTTTATATACTATTTTATATGGCTAATTTTTAACATAAAATAATAAAATTAAAGTGTAATTAACTTTGGTCCGCCTAAAATTTCAAGAGATGCCTATGTTTGTAGCAAAAAAAGGTTGTTGCTTCCTGCACTAGATACGGTTGAAACCGCGAGAGAATTCCCTCACGTTCACAACGGTTTGAACCGCTGTTGGTTTCCATTATGTATCATATTGTCAGCGACGACCGTTCTCAAAGGAAGATAGTGTTTATTTAAATCCCAACAAGACAAATGTAACTGACTCGCTAGATATTTGTCTAAACCCAAGTTTCTGCTATTATAGTTTCTATTATTACTACATATGTAGTATATATGAATATATGATGTAATACACAATTTTATTTATGTAGACTATGTAACGTAAATTGTCTTATTTTCTTTTCTTGTACTGTGGAACTTACATGCAAAATTTCAGCATGCTACGAAAAGTAATTTCGACTGTTATTGGATGTGAATATGCGCATATATTTATATATAGATAAATTTGGTATGACCTGAGTATAAGGATTTTTCTATTATTTCCATCCAGTTCCATAAAAGTATTATGTATTTAATGGCAGAACATATTTCAATATAATTATTGCCCTATGTGGAAATCGAATCTAGAGGTATGTCATAAAAAAACAGTTATTCCATCACGAGGGCACTACGTATGTACTTTTACTAATAAGTTGCAAGTTTTTTATAGAAAGATATTTAAAATAATTTAATTTCAGTAAGTGATGTGTCATAACGAATATTTCAATATATATCAGGAGCTAAAGCCAGTATTACAACTTTTGGATGAATTATTGCCAATCATATTGAACATTACCTAGACCCAGCAGGCAGATAAATAATATGTTACAGAAAAAAAGTATCAAGTTTCGATATTACTACTTGAAATACGAGTACTCGTAAATATATCATTATAATAAGGTATCCGAATTTTTACTTCAGGCGAGATTCTTATCTTTTTTAAGGGCTTTTTTAGCTTCACAGTGTATCCCGCACCCAGCAGAGTAAGCAGAGGAAACCACCTAATGCACGCATTACTTGTTAAATGACAGAACCTAACGCCACGGTTTGCCTCAATACTAGAGCGAAGAAAATGGAAATATTAAACATTTCCAGTACTCGTTCAGTGGGATCTAGTGGGATCGAACCCACAACCAGTCACGTTTACAGTCACACTTTGTACCACAGCCACGAATAGCGTTTGTTTAGGTTAGTTAATTTGTTATTTATCACTTTTATGTAAGTCAGTTGCTCATTAGAGCAGAATTAAGGCATTAGCCTTAATTCTGTTCACAATATTCGATATCTACCTTAATTTTTTTTTATTAGCCTATTGCAATATTTGTTAGGTTAAAGTAATCTACCCACAAAATTGTATTAAGTGCAACGTTTTGAATTGAAACTAGTTGAATGAGATTCATAACGTATATTTTTGGTATTCGAAAATTCGACGATCTGACGACTTAGAAAATCCGACGCAATATAGGTAGACAAATCTATATTGAGTCTATCTGCGACTACAGACTGTAAAGTCTTTGAAACGACGTGTTTTCTAAAATGTATTTTCGAATAACAAAAATATAACGATTGAAATAATTTCCTTTCAGAATGTGTTTTCGGAAACAAAAGAATCAGAATCTTTTGTTTTTAAGCACATGGTGTTATCTATACTAATAAATAAAATTGGAGTGTCTGTTTGTAATATTAAAATAACCGTTAGCACCTAAAAAAATCAATCTCTCAGATGATGATACTAAACACAAAAATAAGTTGTAATAAAGCGTATAAGAGTTTCGACGCAGTTGGTAGTAGTACGCATGGCTCAGTGGTGAGAGTGCCTGAACGGTATTCAGGAGGCGCGGGTTCGAATCTCGCTGCGTTCAAATTTTTATACGTTTTCTGAATGTCTTTTTCAATTTTCACAAGTGTGGAATAACACTTTAAAAGTGTTATATACTATATACAGTACATATACCAAAATATATTTTGTAAAATTTTTGTTTATCTGTCTGTTTGTTCCTGCTAATATCTGGAACGACTGGACCGGTTGTGATGGGACTTTCACTAGCAGATACTTGATGTAATAACGAGTAAGCCAGGTTACGTTTTATTTTAGAATTCTAATTATTTTTTGTTGAATTCCACGTTATCCATATAAGTAAATTAAACCTTATGAGAAATAATTTTTGACCTCATAAACCATACGTCGAAACCCAGGAAAATCAATATATAAAATAATAACGGTTTTGACAGTATTATAGAAAACGTGCCTTATCAACATTTGCACGTAGAACTTGTGACTTAAGTCATAGAAAATTGTTATATTATGATAAAAATTAGGCCATAGTAACTCAGCGTAATAGCGCCTCTCTGTATGCTTATGGATGAGGCTCTGTAAGCTATGGTTGTGGGTTCGATTCTAATTTCTTGGATTGATTTTTTGGATTGATTATTTTTTTTTTATATATTAAAAGGACAAGGCAAGCGAGCGTTCGGATCACCTGGTGTTAGGTGAACACCGTGGCCCACGGCCCCGTGTAACACCTGAGGAGCTACAGGGACGTTGCCGGCCTTTAAGGTAAGCACGCCTTTTGAAGGTTAGATAGGATTATGTTTAAACTATTTTCGTTTTTCACAGCATTTGATTACTCAAAAAGCAAAGTCTCAGATTCGGGTGGAAAGTGGAGAACGAAGTGTCTTGACACTAGCTTATCTCCGACTAACATTCGGAAAATGCGGAAAATTGTGTGTATTTGGGACATTATCTCAAGAGCTTTTTTAATTTTAACATATCTTTATAGGCCAGTCGTGGCCCAGTGGCACAAGCGTGTGATTGTAAACGGCTGGTTGTGTGTTCGATTGCCACTCGAGGAGTGGAAATATTTAATATTTCCATTTTCATCGCTCTGGTGCCGAGGTAAAGCGCGGCGTTAAGTTCCACCACTTAACACGCAATGCCTCTGAATTCGGTGGAAAGTGGGGAAAAGAGTGTCTTAACACTAGGTTCCCTCTGCTTACCCTGCTGTGTGAGGGATACAGTGTGAAGCTAAATAAAAATATACATATATACCTTTAAGAGTTGATGCTGCTAGAGTAATATGAAAGTTAATTTAATATCATTTGGTTATAATGAAACATAATGTTTAGGCGTGATTGTGTGGATGTGGAACTGATCTTCTTTCAGAATGCTTATGTTCAAAATTACTTTAATTTCCTCTGTATGTTATCGTATAACTATTTATGTTATACGATAACTACAACTGAGGCCAGTCGTAGCGCGACAACACGACAAACGTGTGACTGTACGACTGGTTGTCAGTTGGATTCCTACTCGAGTAGTGGGAATATTTTTTATTTCCATCTTTTTCGCTCTACTAACGAGGCAAAGCGCGGCGTTAATTCCACCACTTAACACGCAATTCTTTCGAATTCGGCGGAAAGTGGGGAACGGAGTGTCTTAACTCTAGGTTCCCTCTGCCTATTCTATTGTGTGCGGGATACGGCGTGAAGCAAAAAAAATAATTATTATTGTAATTATAGCAATTGCTTAAAGCTTTTCCCGTATAGTAGTGTAGGCAGAGATAACCTAGTGTCCAAACACTCCATTCTCCACTTTCCGCCTGAAATCAAGACTTTACTTGGTGACTAATAAAATTTAACACCGCGCTTTGTCTTATCATTAGAGCAGATTTATTACCAATACTTTATTATTCAACCACTTGAAAAATAAAATAACTTTCAATGCATGATTGGATAACTTTAGATTCGAACTAAAAACAAAAATAACCATTAGAAGGCCAAAGACTTATCATTTGAGTTGCTCCATCAAAAAACCCAGTAATTTTCCGTACAAAATAAAATAAACTGATAGTTGAAATAATAAACATGTATATAAAAATATAATTTTAAAAATTTTCTTAGAAATTATAACGTAAACTACTTTTCCATTGATTTATATACACATCTCCTAACACTCTGTAGAGATTAAATTCTGACACGAAGTCTTACACGATTATGTGTTGATGTTATTACAATTGCTTTTACGTATACACTTGTATGTAATGTATAATTTATAATTTATTATTCATGTTATATATTAAAATATACTTGGGTAGTATATTAATATTGAATATATATTTTAGCTTCACGCTGTGTTCTGCACACAGCAGGGTAGGCAGAGGGAACCTAGTGTTAAGACACTCCGTTCCCCACTTTCCGCCGAATTCAGAGACTTGCGTGTTAAGTGGCGGAACTTAACGCCGCGCTTTACCTCGACACCAGAGCGAAGAAAATGGAAATATAATTTCCACTCCTCGAGTGGGAATCGAATCCATAACCAGTCGTTTACAGTCACACGCTTGTGCCACTGGGCCACGACTGGCCACAATTATATTGTATTAATATTGAATGTTTATTTTATTTTTAAGCATTAAGTGTTATTCCACACTAAGGAAAATTGAAAAAGACATTTAAAAACGTAAAAGCTAACAACGAAAATAAGTTGTAATAAAGCGTATAACAATTTCTATGCAGCTGGTAGTAGAACGCATGGCTCAGTGGTGAGAGCGCCTGGAGGGTATTCAGGAGGCGCGGGTTCGAATCCCGCTGCGTTTTATTTGCGTGGGAATTTACTAACAAGCTAGCTTCCTAACTACGTGGATATATTATATTATTTATTACTTTGAAGTAGATTTTTGAAAAATAAAATAGGCTGTTTAACCCTGGTTTTTCAATTTTCGTATTTTCATTAGTCGGTAGATTAGCCGCAAAAACGTAACAGATAATTTTCGTCGAAATATTCTTATCTCAGAAGCTTATATATGGACGCTGGTCGCTGGTGATATATTTAATTTATTTTCATTGGACTGCTCTGATAAGACGATTGCAGCGTTGAGTTCCGCAACTCTTTGGCCAGAAAGTCGAGGTGGTGGCAGTGGTGTTTACCAACCATCAAATGACCCCAATGCTTATTTACCTTGTCCTTATCTCATAATCGTACAAAAATTTCGTGAAACTCGTAATATTCAAAAAATGTTTCTCATAAAACATCCACTTCCAGATATCTGCCAAAACTGCATCGCCATGTCTATGCATTTGATACTTAAATATAATATATTACGTCCTCAGAGACTCGATAGTATGATAAACGATCACCGGAGCCAAGTTTTGCGAAAATCCCCAAGAACTGATCGCCATCATTTGTCTCTTGAAAATGCGAACAAATTGCACTATAAGTTTATTTTTATGACATTAATTTCACTTACAGTGTGATTGATTTCGTATATAAATCTGGATTGTCGAGTCTTAGGGGGATGCAGCTAGTATTTTTGCTTTATTTTTATGTCGATATTACTTACTTTTTTGTACATTTTATGCTTTTTCCCCCACCCAGTAGAATAGACAGAGTGAATCAAGTTTGTTCGTATAAATAAACTTTGTATAGTAGATACTTTTAACATTTTAAAGTTCACATTCTTAGGAAATTGAAAATACATTTAGAATACGTATAAAAATTTGAACGCAGCGGGATTCGAACCCCCGCCTCTTAGATCTACCAGCTGCGTCCAAATTCTTATACGTTTTTTATAACTTATTTATGTTGTTAGTGTTTATACGTTTTCTAAATATCTTTTTAAATTTCTGAATTGTGTGATTAAAACTTTAAAATGTTAAGAGTATTTAATAAAGAGAATTCTCTTTTGCTAAGCGATTGTTCGTAGAATAATGTTCGCAGAAATTTATATAAATCTGTTTACAGCGAAGCTAACAACAAAAATAAGTTGTAGCAAGTGTAAAAGAATCGAGGTAGCTGGATAGAAGTTATTGCTTAGTGGTTAGACTGCTAAGACGGGTTTCAATAAATGCGGCTTCAAGTCCCACTACGTTCAAATTTTAATGCGTCACTTATACTGACATTTTTGTACTGACTGAATTGTGGCCAGTCGTGGCCCAGTGGCACAAGAGTGTGACTGTAAACGACTGGTTGTGGGTTCGATTCCCACTCGAGGAGTGGAAATTATATTTCCATTTTCTTCGCTCTGGTGTCGAGGTAAAGCGCGGCGTTAAGTTCCGCCACTTAACACGCAAGCCTCCGAATTCGGCGGAAAGTAGGGTACGGAGTATCTTAACACTAGGTTCCCTCTGCCTACCCTGCTGAGGGTAGGCACATGGAACCTAGTGTTAAGACACTTCGTTCCCCACTTTCCGCCAAATTCGGAGGTATTGCGTGTTAAGTGGCGGAACTCGTCACCAGAGCAAAGAAAATGGAAATATTAAATATGTCCACTCTCCAAGTGGGATTCGAACCCACAACCAGTCATTTTGTAATCACACTTTGTGCCTGTACGCCACGAATGGCCCCTAAGAGACTAAACAACACTTTTAAAATATTAAAAAAAATCCAATTAATTCGCTAATAAATCTTATTAAGTAAGGAGATATTTATTATATTAATACTTTTTTTTAATAATTTATTACTTACAATGACTCATGGATGGTAATATCTTAACAAAGAACGCATTAGTTGAAATTGCCTAAAACTTATATAACCTTGGCTTAAGCACGCAATTTTATTTTAACCAAATTAAAGATTCTCATCATAGATTGTTATCTGTTTCTATCTAGGTTGTAATAATTTACCATTAGTTATGGGCCTAAGTTATTTTATTAACAAGGTATGTTCAATATTTTCAAAGTGTTTACATTTGATATGAAAAGCATTTCAAGGAAAACGTATAAAAACTTGAAGGCCACAGGATTCGACGTTTATAACTCTTAATAAATGGAAAATTCATAAATTATAAGGGATAAATGTTTAAATGTTATTTATACAAGGTACCGCTCACAGCAAGGTAGGCAGGGGGAACCTAGTGTTAAGACACTCCGTTCCTCACATTTATATTGCTATTTGAAAATATGTGAAATGCTTTTGTTAGCTTAAATATTTTTTTCGGCTTCACGCCCTTCCTGCATAGCTACTACCCGAGTCAGAGACGATTTAGTGTACTAACACTTCACTTCAACGAAGTCCATTTTCCGTCCTAAAAGCAAAACGTTGTTGTTAAGTGGCGGAACTCAACACCGCGCTTTGTCTATGGTACCAGAATAAAGAAATGAAAATTAAAATAATCATTTTTTTCTTCGAATTCCTAGTGCTTATTAATATTAAAAAAATGTATATGAAATTTAACTTATCAAGATCTTTTATCACTCCAGTATAGATATTATATTCCCAATAAAAATGGCCCTACTATGTTACTCTGTTCTTAAACTACTGGAGGTGACTATGCCCACGCAGTTTTACAAAGTACGGTTTTCCAGAATTGGACTATTTTAGAAGGATTAATCGCGTATAATTTTAGTATTTTGAATGCCCTTCTGTAACCACGGACTACTGTAAAGTATCCAAACGTTAGGTTTTCGGAAATATATATTTTCAAATACCAAATTGGACATTTCATAATAACGATCATTTTGCTTAATTTCGATATATTTCTTGCAATTCTAAAAAATCTGAAGCGAAGAAAAAGCGACTTAAGAGTCATATTTTAAAAGCACTCACACACTATTCTTTAAGCTTAACTTTTCATAAGCTAAGCTTTTTTAATATTTGTAGCATTTTAATCAACTATTATTATTGTTTCTTACATGTAGTGTTTGCTTTACACATTATTACACACAGTTTTAAGTTTATCATATTGTTTATTTCTGTATGTTTCTTTTATTGTGTCACAAATTTTGGTGAACCGAATAAATAAAAATAAATAAAAATATTAATTCGGTTAATACAATTTCATTTCAAAATGTGTAAAAATCGCAATAATAAAAAAAATATAACCGTTTCTGCTACAATAAGTAATCAAATTATCATACACAATTGCACATATAGTGTGTACGTCCTTTAAAATGTACATCATATTGTTTATTTTCTGTATCTTTGTTGTGTAACAATTATTGGTGAACCGAATAAATAAAAAAATAAATAAAAAGATACTTCTTAAACATTTTTAAGTTGTGTTGTTCTACACTTTTGTAAGTGTTATTCTACACTTAGGAAAATTGAAAAAGACATTTAAAGAAAACGAAAAATGTATTCGAATAAATATATATTCGGTTAGAACAGTTTCATTTCAAAATGTGTAAAAATCGCAATATTAAAAAAATTATAACCGTTTTGCTGTAATAAGTAATAAAAGTATCATACACAATTACACATATAGTGTGTATGTCCTTCAAAATGCACAAAAACTCTTGTCAACATAATAAGATAGTGGGTAATCTCTTAATGCGTGTGATCTTGATACGTTATCAATGTCTTAGTTAGATGTTAACGGCCTCTCGTTGGTGTGCCCGAACGACTGAAAGTTAAATTGTTTTTTTTTATGTGGTTAGTTTTTTCTATTTTCGGGTTTTAAAAAAAACAAAAAAAAATGTTAGCTTTAACAAATGTCACTTTTTAGCTTCAATTCCTTTCCTCCAGTATCGTCGATACTGTGTTTTCGAAGGTCAACTGAGGTCATTCAGCATTCGTAAATGTTACAATTATTACAAGCAATTGTATACCAAACATTATACATTGTTTTTCATGTGCAATAAGCGCTTTAAAAAAAATTGTGATATAATTTTTGGCATAGTATTTTATTGTCATTATTAATTTTAAACAATTGAAATACTTCATTAAAAGTATTTCCTGAACAATAAAATATATCCTACCGACTCAAAAAATACACACGTAATTGTTTATTTTGCTGACTCAACAAATACACAACACACTCAGTAATTGTTCCGGTTTTCACTTTATTCAGCATATCCGGATTGTTTTTTATATTGGTAGTATGGTTTTTTATATTAGTTCATTATTTTACTCTTAGATTTGTTTCAGTTGTGTGTACATTAAACATTGTTGATATATGGAAGTATCAAGGCATATTGGGGCCAGTCATGGCGCAATGGCGCTAAGTGTGATTGTAAAGCGACTGGTTGTGGGTTCGATTCCCACTCGAAGGGTGGAAATATTTAATATTTCCATTTTCTTCACTCTGGTGCCGAGCGAGCAAAGCACGGCATTAAGTTCCGCCACTTATTACGCAATGCCTCCAAATTCGGCGGAAAGTAGGGAATGGAGTGTCTTAACACTAGGTTCCTTTTGTCTACCATGCTATAGCGTGAAGCAAAAAAAAAAATCAATATATGTAGGTTATTCAAGTTTTAGAATTTTTAAAGTTGTGGTTAAAGTTTTTTTACAGTAAAGTTCAGTTTATTTCTAGAAAGAGTAATGAATATATAATATATAATTTTTTGTTCCATTCTTTTCTGACAGAACAACTAAATTAAATATATTTATTCCTCCAAGTGGAAATTAAGCCCCTAATCAGTGGTTAGTAGTTCCGCAATTTTAAATGTACTCTATTTAAAGTTACAAAGTTGTGTAACTTTAAATAAAGGCCATCTTCTACTTAAAGTAATACGTATAAAATAAAGAAAATACGTATTTCCTGGTATTATTCGAGGAACTCGACCATAAATGGGAAACTTTTCGAATCTTGCTCTTTACAACAAGAAATTTCAACTATTTAATTTCGGATTTGGCAAAGTTTTGTTAAGATTCTACAAGAACTTCAATATAATTCTCGTTGAAAATTTTTAATTATGACGCAATACTGAGATTGGTTGGTAGAAAAACGAACACGACGATGCGGTGAAAAACAAAAGAAGACTAGAGATTGCGAATCTATTCTTTCCAAGAGAATACGTCATCATGTTGACGTTTGAAAATGCAATCTTCCAAATTATTAGTTGTAAAAGCGAGCTAAATCCATTTTTTTTAACAGCTACACGATTTTTACCACATAGGAGAGTCAGAAAGAATATAGTGTCAAGGCAGTCTGAGCTCCGAAATCTGTCGAAACATTGTGTTGTGTGGCAAGACTCAACGCTGCGCTTCGTCTACCCAAGACACCTACCAGAGCGGAGAAATTATAATAATTTATATATAATTATTCCCTTAAATGGGAATCGAACCCACAACCAAATGCGTTTACTCTCGTGTTCCACTGAACCACGATTAACTCACTAATTAAGTGATCACTGTAATAATGTCATCAAATTATTACAAAGTATGCAATTATAACTTAATAGTTTAATCAACTGAATATAGCAAGCATCATCAACCTCTCATTAGATCGCTATACGAATTCATAAAGTGCATGGCACCATAAAATTACTAATATGTTCTAGAATTTGTGTTTGATATTAATTTTGGATAAACCGCTCTGAATTTGTGGATATAATATCAGATTAACATTCAAAAACGTATCATAGAAAAGGTTTAATATAATTGGGCTTGTGAGTTAATTGCGTATTTTTTGGTTAGTTAATTTCATGCTTATTTCCTCACTACCGGCCTCGCGGCTTCGCTGCGTGAGCTACCTAACTCTTTCGTTATATTGCAACCCTCGGGTGTGGACTTTTGAAAAATATAGTAGCCTATGCTTAACCTTGGACTATTAAATATATTTATGCCAAAATTCATTACAATAGGCCAAGCGATTTAGATTTTAGATTTTTCATATAAACTCTCACGCCCTCAAATACGTAGCCTATGTTTGATTATTTTACTTTCATTCTAAATTTCATCCAAATCGGCTTGGTAGATTAGCCGTAAAAGCGTAACAGACGAACAGACTTTCGCATGTATAAAATAAGTTTGGATAGCGGAAGGACGTAAGTATGTGCAGGTTCGCATTCTATACCCTAGTTAGTGTCTTGAAACTAGGCTCTCTGTGACTACTTTGCTAAGCAGAAAATAGCAAAAAATGTCTATATAACGGAGTGTCTTAACACCATCACCTTTGACTACCTCGGTATATAAAAAAAAAAGCATGAGCCTGAACAAAACAAATAAGTTATAAATACTTTTATCTCCCATTGATATACTCTAACGGTCATATTTATAGGTCATTAATTTGGGCTGTCATTATGTGAGATTATTACCTCAACAAGCATTAGCCGTCCGTTTATCTAATCACCGGATTCGGTGTCTTAAAGCATTACGGTGGAAACAGATTGGGCTTATACGACCGCGGTTATATATAGCAAAACTACGTTGATCACGCGATTTTGTTTGGGTATTTTTGTTGTTTAGCTTCACGCTTTTTCCCGCATATGAGGACAGTCAGAGAACAGTGATAAGGCACTCCGTTCTTCACTTTCTGCTGGTGTTTAAAATGTTGCGTGTTAAGCTACTGTACTGGAGGCTGCATTTTGTCATAGGTAGGAACGGAGGAAAAAACAAAGCGCGGAGAAAGGGTAAAAATAAGATTTTCTTTTTGTTTTTTTAGTTTCACGCTGTATCCCGCACACAGCAGGGTAGGCAGAGGGAGCCTAGTGTTAAGACAGTCCGTTCGCTACTTTTCGCCGAATTCTGAGGTATTGCGTGTTAAGTGGCGGAACTTAACGCCGCACTTTACCTCGACACCAGAGCGAAGAAAATGGAAATATTAAATATTTCCACTCCTCCAGTGGGAATCGAATCCACAACCAGTCGTTTACAGTCACACGCTTGTGCCACTGGGCCACGACTGGCCACTGGCCACAAATAAGAAAATAATTTAAGTATAATTATTCTAATCGAACTCAAAACCATCGCGTTTACGTAAGATGCGCTATAATATAGTCAATGCGCCACGGCGACCTTTGATATTTTACTTTTCTACATTTATAAAATGATCTGTAGATCTAGTAATTAGTTATAGACATATTTTAGAAACCAATAAATATTTAAGCTTATTTATTGTCGTATAAACTGGAAAACTTAATTGAGATTAATTTTCATGAATAAAGTTTTATCTCTTCTCCGTATTGGGATCAAAGCAGAAGCCATTGACGCAGTTGGATAGCTTCTTGCTACAAAGCGCGATTGGTAGTGAGTTCGATCAATATTCAAAGGAATAATCTTCATTCATATATTAAATGCAAAAAAAGCTAATACTAAATTTCTCTCCTATTCTAAATATATGTACTTTGATTAAGACTATAATTACTATTTTTTTACTCGTATATTTAATTTAATTTTTGAACTATTTGGAACTGGCACTAACCGCTTTATTCTAGTTAGTAGTCGACCGAAACTGAATTTTCAGCCGAAACCGAAACCGAAACCGAACCTTCGGTTCTGACTTCAGTTTCGGCCGAAACCGAAACCGAAACCGAAACTGCTGATGACGTCATAAAATTTGAATAATATGTAAAAAAAAAACATTTTTTACGCTTTAAAAATTACACGTGCATTTGAATTTTGGTGATTACGTTGATTTTATTATATAAACTAGCGGAAATAATTAAAGGATCATAAAAAAACATTTTTTTTAAGGTTTTCCAAGTGGCTGTATTTTCCTCAAAAATAGTCGCATTGAAATAAAAAAAAACCATTTTAAAGCTTAAAGTGTCTAGTTTTGAGATCTTAAGATAAAAAAATATCTTCAAACGACGTGTTCCGCTCTATACTGATAAATGCTGAAAGAGAAAAAAAAACGTTTTTTTTTCATTGAAACATATTTTTTTAACTTGACCACTATATGGATCGGAGAACTTGTTAGTCTAGACCTACGCCAGTTCTCTTTACCCAAGGCTCCTAGGGACTTACATAAAGGTTTTTTGATCTGTTGCCCCGGAACCTGTGGGCTATCAAGGCCCTTGGCCCACTTAAGATTGGCAACACCTGGTTAAAAGGTAAGTTTTCACCTTTAACGTAATTGTGCATTTCTTGCAGAGAAATTTATGTGCTAATTTATGAAAAGATTTACATTACATATATGTATATTTATATTAACTTATTGACTTTATACTGTGTAACATTTATATAGAAAACCGTTATATTTAAATAATATCAAGGCAAAGCAATATTAAGGTAACTAGCCCAGGGTTCGCAAAATATCAATCAATCATAGGTATTCGATCCCTGAAAGGAGCCACACTTACGCGAACAGACACACAGTTTCGTTAGAGACTAACTGGGATAGTTCATTTAATCTGTCGTCAGCAGTTCATAGTATTCTCATCATTAATTTATATTATATTAAAATTTACTACATCTTAAGATTAGGTTCACAAGCTATAAAAACACTCAAAAGTATCTAAGCTACGTGAAAATTCTTGAGTACGTCATGAGTTTCGGCATTGCCGAAGGTTCGGCAGTTTTTTTGCCGAAACCGAAACTACGGCCGAAACTACAATTTTTTGCCGAAACTTGCCGAAACCGAAACCGAAACCGAACCTTCGGTCGGACACTAATTATAGTAGTCCCTCTAAATTACTTCAAGATGTTTCATCCCAATTCCACTTACAAAACGTATTCATTATTATAAATTCAAAACAACAAACGGAAATCAAACTTTATTCACTCCACGAACATTTATAAATACAACCTTTTTCGTTTACGAATCTCAGAGGAAATTTAATTCCATTGTAAACTTCGTTTTATGGATGGTTTTATTGTACGCTTGTTTAATATTGGTGAAAGTTGAGTTTTAGGATAAAATATATAGATTTTTGTAAATAACTATTTTAATATTTTTTTAGACTATCGTGGCGCAATGTTTGACTGTAAAGACGATTAGTTGTAGGTTTGATTCCCAATCAGTAGAATTGATTATTATTTAGTTATTATCTTGTGAAACCAAGAGTTCGAAGATAAAGGAGGGAGTATCTTGACACTAGGTTCTCTCTGAGAGTTTCGTTGCTGAGAATGAAGTTACGTTTACTCCGTTAAATTAATAAAATAAATTTAATAGTCGTAACTCAATGTTGTTCTTTGTATTTAAAACCAGATTGACAAATGAAAATAAATAAATAAACATTCCTTCAACTGGAAATCGAACCAACAGCCTATCGTGATTATAGTTAGACACTATACCACTACGTCACAATAGTATCAAAATTCTAATTCAACACTCCACTCAGCTTGGTGTCTTTATATAGTTTAAATACTAAAAGCTCCAATCGTCGTATACTAAAGCTCTGAATTTTAGTATTTTCGAATGTTAATAAAGGTTAATCCAAGCTTACGCCTTTTTATGATAAAAGTAATGCCCGATAACATAATCAAATTATCAGCATCTGACTGTAAATGCGTTTGGGTGTGATTTAGATTTCCACTGTGAAGTGATTAAGGATTAAAAAAAATATGTCCCCACTCTTGTAAGATAAAGCGCGGCGTTAAGCTCCGCTGTTCAATATACAATGTCTCGAATTTACTCAGATAATGGAGAGTGAAGTCTCTTGACACAAAGTTTTTCCTTATTTACTTTTACCAGGGAAATGAAAATAATTAAATTATGATCATTTTGTCGAGTGGGAATCGATCTCATAACTGATCGTAACTTCCGTTATACACTACTGTGTTAGAATGGACTTTATATAAACTGGATGTATAAATATTCATTCATAATTTAAATGAGACTATAACAAGAAAACGAAAATATCATATAATTTAAACATTTATTTGAGTTATAATTGTGACCCAATGGGACAGCGACTGACAAACTCGAAAGTTGCGTGTTCAATTCTCGCGAGGGGAAATGATTAAATTAATTTTTAATATTTTTAAAGTGTTATTTACACACTTAGGAAATTGAAAAACCTACAACCTGTGTCGAAATTCTTAACTTTAAAAATGTTAAAAAGTATTTAATACATAGCCAAACGATTGTTCGTAGAATAATTTTTGGGTAGTAGCAGTAATTTGTAAAAATCCCTCTACAGAGATGCTCACAATACAAATAAGTTGTAATAAAGCGTATAAAAATTTCTACGCAGCTGGTAGTAGAAGTAACCATAGGGGCTCAGCGGTTAGAGCGCCTGAACGGTTTTCAGGAGGCGCGGGTTCGTATCCCGCTGCGTTCAAATTTTTATACGTTTTCTAAATGTCTTTTTTTTCATGATTAAATTAATTTCCTTTGTTTCTTAATCTAATCCGCGCAGAAAGTGAATAATGGAGTTTCGTGGCACTAATTTACTTCTACCTACCCTACACGGAAGATGAAATACGGGCAATCAATTCAGAAATTTCTAATTTTAAATATATTACGTATTTTGTTTTATAAAAACATAAAATTAATTAGAGTGAAATCAATTTCAAAGAAATGGGGAAGCGGAAATTATAAAATCATAATTAAATTATATTGTCAAATAGATTTAAGCAATACTGGCGGGCTTTGAGTTTGTATTATATTTTTAGCTAATATAATTAAAAATATTATAATATATAAAATGTAATTTATAGTACGAAAATATATTTTTTGTAAATTTTACGCTTTTTCAGTATATCTCAGCCGTATCCGGGCTATTTTTGAATGTCGGAGCTCAACGCCGCGCCTTAACGTGTCTCCAGAGCGAAAAAATGAAAGTAATTTAAGTACAATGAATCCCAGGAATAGAAATCAAACCCACGTCCATGCAGAATAATAACATTTATACACAAAACTAAGTTTAGTCATTTCGTACCTTTGATATTAGCATCAAACTCTCAAAACAAAAGCTCATAAATGACTAATAATAGTCATTTTATAATAGGTTTTAAAATATATTACCTTATATTTAGATATGTTCATTTATTTAAGTGTAGTTGTGGCCAGTCGTGGCCCAGTGGCACAAGAGTGTGACTGTAAACGACTGGTTGTGGGTTCGATTCCCACTCGAGGAGTGGGAATGGAATTATATTTCCATTTTCTTCGCTCTGGTGTCGAGGTAAAGCGCGGCGTTAAGTTCCGCCACTTAACACGCAATGCCTCCGAATTCGGCGGGAAGTGGGGAACGGAGTGTCTTAACACTAGGTTCCCTCTGCCTACCCTGCTGTGTGTGGGATATAGCGTCAAGCTATTTTATTTTATTTTTTTTTTTTTAATGTTGTCGGCGTTACGGCCACTTAACACGCAAGCCTCCGAATTCGGCGGGAAGTGGGGAACGGAGTGTCTTAACACTAGGTTCCCTCTGCCTACCCTGCTGTGTGCGGGATATAGCGTGAAGCTATTTTATTTATTTTTCATTTATTTAATGTTGTCGGCGTTAAGTTCCGCCACTTAACACGCAAGCCTCCGAATCGGCGGAAAGTGGGGAACGGAGTGTCTTAACACTAGGTTCTCTCTGCCTACCCTGCTGTGTGCGAGAAACAGCGTGAAGCTAAAAAAAAAAATGTTGTAACGAGCGTGGCATCATTAACAAATTTTTGTAGACAAATAGCTCCAATGGTGATAAGTCCCATTGACAGATGTTTGAGCGGCAAATTCAAACAACCAGCAGTTTTAAGGCCACTATACAGATTTACCGTATACGTTTTTGAATAGGTTGTAGGTTAGAATAGGAACCTCCCGTATAGGTTCCTCGACGAGTTTAATAAATACATAAAAAGATTTTAATACACATTTTTTTTTAAGATTTACATTGTTTTCTATTAGAAGGATAGGTATAGGCAGTAGTATCAAGATACTCCGTTGTCTATTTTCTGCCTAAATTCAAAACAGTGTGAGTTGGGTGGCGAAAGTCAACGTATACCCTTTTATTAGCAGAGCACAGAAAAAAATAAATAAATATACATATATCTCGAAATGGGAATCGAACCGGTAATAAATCGGTTGCAAATAATTCATTAATTAACTATCAATCAACATCTTAAATAACAAATATCTACACTACCTATAAAGATGAAGGAAGGCGGATGAACTTTATCCTACCCCGCCTAGAGCAACAATATATAGGATATGTAAATTTACTTTAATCCATACTATACTTAGCCCTAAGGGCCATAACTGTTTATAGTAATTAACAAAATAAACATGCATCGAATTGTTTATGTTGGCCTGATCGTTCTGCCAAGGATATCAGGTAACTGTAATATTATTCTATTGACATCGGATCCGGACACGTGTGCAAATCGAATGTCACGTGTGAAAAAGTAAATCAAAAGATTTAAAATTTGTAGATTTTTCAGCTTCATGTTTTTTTACGTAGTGGGTACTTAGAGAGGCCTCAGTGTTAAGACACTCCGTTCTCCACTTTTCGCACAAAATCGAGACATTATTTGTTGAGAGGCGGAATTTAAACACTAGAGCGAAGAAACTGGAAAATTAAATATTTACACTCTTCGAGAGAGAATCGTACCCACAACTAGTCGTTTAAACTCACATCTGTGTGCCAATGTCTAGACTAAAATAATTCTACTTGAAAATACATTGCTTTTAATTCTTATATATTTTATTTTTGGGCAAAAAAAAAGTTATTATTACACTGCAGGAGTGATCATCAATTTTCGCCCGTGTAATGATCAATACACATGGTATTGAGCGTTTTATTAAATCAGTATAATATTGTTAATTGTATTTTAATACGTTTGAATGTTTTTGCTCTAGTAGCTAAGACAAAGCGCGGAGTTGAGTTCCGCCACTCATCACGCAAAGTCTCGACTTTCGAGCGGAAAGAGGAAAACGGAGTGTCTTGACACTAGGTCCTCTGTAACTACCCTGCTGTTGCGGGAAAAAGCGTAAAGCTGATAAAAATGCCTAGGAAAAAAATAACTATGTATCATTACTAATTTTGACAGCATCACGAAAATGAAGACATTATCACTGACTTATTAATTTAAAATAACATAAGATAATTTTACGCGCAATTAATAACATAAACGCTTGTAAATAGACTTTATGATTCCTTTACGAACATTATAGCTCCGAAATGCACGGCGTGAGGTATTAAAATAGTTTTATATTTCCTGGCAGGTGCTATGGTATATAGGAGTAGAAAATTTTGACACACATTCGATTTCTTTGATGATTTCTTTCATATGGTAGCTATAAAAATATTATTATTAATAAAATTTTCTGATATTTTTATGTTTAAGATTTTTCCATTATTTTTATATGACGAGTAAAGAAAAGGGAATGTAGTAATATATTATTCCACTTTTCCAGTCTGACACTCCATTTGTACTACATCTGTGTCTATATAGATTTTTTTTAGCTTCACGCTGTATCCCTCACTGGGCAGGGTAGGCAGAGGGAACCTAGTGTTAAGACACTCCGTTCCCCACTTTCCGCTAAATTCGGCATTACGTGTTAAGTGGCGGAACTTAACGCCGCGCTTTGCCTCGACACCAGAGCGAAGAAAAGGGAAATATTAAATATTTCCACCCCTCGAGTGGGAATCGATACCACAACCAATAGCTCTCTCTAAATAGACAACGCATATTATTTCAATGAAAATAAATACATATACATACGTTAATTTATTAACACGTGATAGACACACAGACAGACAGACGATATCTGTTATTTTGGTATGACATCACACTTTGGGTAAAATCTGTATTTAAAGTCTAGTTTTTCTATTTAATTTTTTTTTTTCTGATCATTATACCCACTGGTATGCTCAAAAATTTTCATTGACTTTTTCCGATTTACTTCCTTACTTTTTCTGACTTATTTCCTATATTTTCTTGAATTACTTAACAGAGCTAAAGAAACACTTAGCAAAGATATTCATATAACAAAGAAAAAATATTAATGCGTAAGTATTTTATAAAAGAAGTGGTCTAGAATACTACTTAACCTTACCTCCTTTCATCAAACTAATAATGACTATCAGCCTGAGAAAGGATATAATAGTATGACGTCACTCATTTCCCCTGCCAAATTCTGAATGAAACGTGGAGACAATATGAATACAATGCTTTATGAACCATAACCGATGGATAATATTTATAACTTGAGATACTAAGAGCTAATGTCTTAAAAAAAAAAAAAAAAAAATAGTTACAAAGTAGTATGAGAAAAAAATATACTTTTAGCAAGTATATAATTGTTTTTATTGAAGTATCACTTTAAATTATATTAGATTCATTTTTACCGCATTGTAGGCTCGGCAGAAAGAATCTAATGTCACTTAATTCTTTGGACTTTTTTTAGCTTCACGCTGTATCCCCCACACAACAGGGTAGACAGAGGAAACCTAGTCTTAAAACACTCGCATTTTCCGCCGACACACATTTTCCACCGACTTTTGGAGGCATTTGTGCGTCAAGTGGCGGAACTTAACGCCTTTGCCTCGATACCAGAGCGTAGAAAATGGAATTATTAAATATCGACACCACACGTCAATTGGAAATCGAACCCACAACCAGTCGTTTACAGTCACACATATGTGCCAATGCGCCACGACTGGCCCCTGGATTGGACTGGACTGGACTGGATAGTTTTTAAGCAGCTTAAAAACTCTTTCCTGAGTAGCAGGGTAGTCACGATTTGTATTATCAATAATAATTTAGATATAATCATTGGGGCCAGTTGTGGCGCAGTGACACAGACGTGTGACTTCAAAACGTCTGGTTGAGGATTCGATTCCCACCGAGCGGGAAGCTAAAAAAAAAAGATATAATAGAAATCGAAGAATAAGAACAAAAATCGAATCCGCAACCAACGCCTTAAATTTCATAAAGCTTAAATTTATTAGAAAAAAAAATTAAAAAATAGCTTCACGCTATATCCCGCACACAGCAGGGTAGGCAGAGGGAACCTAGTGTTAAGACACTCCGTTCCCCACTTTCCGCCGAATTCGGAGGCTTGCGTGTTAAGTGGCGGAACTTAACGCCGCGCTTTACCTCGACACCAGAGCGAAGAAAATGGAAATATAATTTCCACTCCTCGAGTGGGAATCGAACCCACAACCAGTCGTTTACAGTCACACTCTTGTGCCACTGGGCCACGACTGGCCACAGTCTTAAATTTATGGAAATATATTATTTTATAGCCCAAAAACAAAAATTATAAACAATAAATTTTCGCGTGGAAAATATTAAGGCATTAAGTGGTTTTCCTTTTGAAGTCGGTTGTAAATTGTATTTGCAGTTACGGCTTCGTTCTGTTTCTGTTCTTGCGATCGATATCGAGGGGTTTCTTAAGAAACTTGTCTACAACTTTGATTATAATTTCAAGTATTATTGAGTAATATGATTTATCGTTGTACGAAATTATATTTGAGTTGTTCGATTAATTTACATAATAAAATAAATGTTTTGTAAGAATTTTTCTTTTATTTGAAATATGTTTTTTTTCGTCAGACACCGTCGTGGTATAGTGGGACAGTGACTGATTGTTAGCGTGGTTGTTATGGTTTTGATTTCCATTGAAATATATAGGCATTGATTATATTTAAATCTTTTTTCCGCTGGCACATAAGAAAATCATGGTGTTGTCAATCATGGTCAAATCGAGAACGGACTGTTTACACTAGCACTACTTTGTCTACCCTGTTATGTGCGATTTTTTTTAATGTATATATATATATATATATATTTTATAAAAAAGAGGAATATGCAGGTATGAAGTATATATCATATATTTTAAAATTTGGCATTTTTAATTCATTATTTAACGTTATTAACATAGAATATTAAATCCCTAAAAAAATAGTACTACTATGTTTTCCTTATGGCTGTTTGTAGACACTAACAAAAGTCACATTATACATAATTTTATATCAAACACATAGTCATACTTGCACTCCTTACTCCTTATAAATTATGCCATTTTTAATATTTCTCCATCCACATATTTTTGCGAAAAGGATACTATTTATTTATTTCCCATATTAATATTGTACTTATTGCATATCAAGTTATGGAACTTAATACTAGAATGTTTTACATCAATTAAGATTAGCATACATGAAAAGTAACCTATACGAATATATTACTTGAGATGTCAAGACACTTTTTTCTCCACTTTCTTTCTGAATTCAAAACAATGTATGTTAAGTGTGGCAGAACTCTCTGCCCTGCTTAGGACGAAGAAATTAAAAAGAAAAGAATATTACTACTCCCTTAAATGGGAATCGAACTAGTCGCATAGTTAGGTGCACAAGGACCCCGTTGCATAAGGAAAATGATCTCTGTTATTGCTTATATCATTTGAAGCAATTTAAAATATTTTACTTTCAATTTCTGTACCTATTTTAAAAAATAATCTTATTTTTTGTAAAAAAATTAATATATTTTAATATATTTTATTATTATTAATTTATTTATTACGAATTGCGTGCATTGATACAGTGGAATATAAACCATCAATATGACGTATAAGTATATGTATAAATTCTGAATAAACCTCGACATCATTAAACCATAATTTCACTTATAATATAATATATTAATCAATCAGTTTAAACATACTATGTGAATATTACCGCAAACCTCTATTATAAATTCATCGAATAATCATCATATTATGCACTAATTATTATAATTCACAACAAATTGTCTAGTATTTTCATAATTCCATACAATTTTTCATATTTTATTGTATTGGTTTAATTATTTGTCATTTTTTAGTAATTTTAGTGGCTATTGTAGCGCAGTGGATAGTGTGTGATAGTAAATATGATTAGTTCTGGGTTCGATTCCCAGTCAAAAACGAAAGAAGTAGATAGATGCAGGTGATTTGTGATAAAGCTATTTAGTTACATTATTTGTGGCCAGTCGTGGCCCAGTGGCACAAGCATGTGACTGTACACGACTGGTTGTGGGTTCGATTCCCACTATTTTCTTCGCTCTGCTGTCGAGGTTAAGCGCGGTGTTAAGTTCCGCCACTTAACACGCAATGCCTCCAAATTCGGTGGAAAGTGGGGAAAGGAGTGTCTTAACACTAGGTTCCGTCTGCCTACCCTGCTGTGTGCGGAATACAGCGTGTAGCTAGAAAAAAATATGGACACTTGGCGGAGTCCCAATATAGGTACAAAATGCTGGACAATTAGTATGTAGTATTGTCTGATCTCGCAGCCTACCCCGCTAGGAATGTAATATGAAGCATAAAATATATTTACACTTTTTCTTACACGACAAGGTGGTCAGATTTATCCTATTATCAAGACACTCCGTTATCCACTTTCAAGCCGAAACTGACACATTGCGTGCGAAGTGACGGAACTCAACGCCGATCTTTGTCTTAGGCGAGGCGAGGTAGCCAAACATTTATAATGAAAATAATTTACAAAAACTAAACCAATCTTCAGTTAACACCTAACGTCTTCCTAAAATCTTCTAAGATATTGTCTTAAGTACATTTCTCATAGTATCCACAATAATCCATGGATTAACGTGAAAGCTTCCTTCCGATATAAACAATTATTGATACCGTTCATTTTTATTACAACGTTTTCCTTTTCGGGGTGGAAATTGCTCGGTAATTCCTTATCGTAGAAGGAAAATAAAGGTGAGAGATGAAACAGGGGTAGATTGGTTTTAAGAAATGCTTTATATTACGAGTACTTATTAAGTAAGTAGATTTTTGCTTGCTTAAAAAACTCTTTATAAAATTAACTCGATTGCTACTTAAGTGGGTAAGTATAATTGAATTAAGAATTTTAAATTAATATAGTAATTTAAAATGTATTAGAGGTAGAAGTATTTTTTTGAGGTTTAGGAAAGTTTTAAATATGTTTTTAATCTGATTTAATTAAATGTTGATTTCAGATTAAATTGGAGGCCTCAGTGGACTAACTTTAAACGCGCTTGGTTGTGAATTCGATTCCCAGTAGTGGGAATGATTAAAAATAATTGTTTTCATTTTCTCGTTCTGTTACAGAATAGAAAATGTGACATTATGTTTCACCATTCATTATCTCGATTTCGGGCGGAAAGTGGTGAACGGAGTGACTAAACACTAAGCTACTCACTTCATTATATATTTCAGAGGTCTATATGTTGTGCTGTGAAACAAGATCTGATTGCTATCAGATGTTAATGTCGTGATGGTTTTGAATTCGATTCTCACTCGAACAATTGACTATAATTAAATTAAGTACCTCTGGTAGGACAAATCACTGTGTTAAATTTCTACGCACTTGACGCATTTGCCGTGTAGGTTTTCTCTGCATTTGAAGGAAACGTAGGTACGTGGGGAAAACGAACAAGGTTGAACATTTTTGGAACTATTTCATTAAGTAAATTAAACTTAAGACGTCCAATTTTAATACACATGTATATTTACTCCATTTCCTTTTTATTTATCTTTTAGCTTCATGCTGTATCCCGCACACAGCAGGGTAGGCAGAGGGAATCCGTTTACCACTTCAAGACACTCCGTTTCCCACTTTCCGCCAAATTTCGAGGCATGGCGTGTCAGGTGGCGGACGCTGCGCTTTGTTTTTGATACCAGAGCGAAGAAAATGGAAATAATAAATATTATCACTCCTCGAGTGGGAATCGGACCCACAGCCAGTCGCTTACAGTCAGACGTTCGTGACATTGTGCCGTGACTGGAATTTAAATTAATGTAGTAATTTAAAATGTGTTATGTTTTTTTAAGTAAAATTTTAAATATGCTTTCAATCTTTTTTAATTAAATGTTGATTTTAGATTAATTTGGAGGCCATCTTTGTGCAGTGGGATAGCATCTAAATTTAAACGTAATCGATGATAATTTTGATTCCAACTGGGGAAAGTTGTAAATTATTTACATTTTCTCGTCCTATTATAAAAGGCAAAACGCGGTGTTATATTCGGCCTTTCAACAAGCATTGCCTTGATTTCGGGCGGAAAGTGGAGAACGGAGTGTCTATACATTACTAACTCACTTTTAATTTGATTTTCACTCGGGCCATTTATTATAATTAAATTAAGTACATTTCTCCCCTCTGGTAGGACAAAGGTGTAGGTTTTCTCTCAATTTTAGGTGGAAAACGGACAAGGATAAAATTTTTTGGAACTATTTCCTTAAGTAAATTAAACTTAGGACATCTAATTTTTACTCAAATGTATATTTACTTCATATTTCTCTTTAGTATTTTATGTACCTACAGCGTACGTACTACCTATGGTGGGTCTTGGCTTAAAGTTCTCTCTCTTCTCTGGCTACCCTGTTATGAGAGAAAAAAACCTGAAGTCGTTCGTCCGCGTTATTTCGATAATACATAATCTACACTTTTATCTTAACAGGCTTAATTAAATGTATTACGCAGCTTTTATATATAGCGTACTATTGTCTATTAAGGCGAAAAATATTAAGCACTGCTTCTTTGTTCTTTGCTCGAAAATTAAAGTGTGTATATCACTATTGCAAAAATATTATAGAAAAATATTTTATAATATGAATTTCACTTATGGGACAGTTAACGGAGTTTAGTGTCATATGTCCTAATTATATTGAAATTTAATAGTTAGTTTATTTAATTTATAGTCGTAGCAAATGTTTAAGTACATCACAACCGCTAGCTAGTATCTCCACAGATTCTTTTTAAGCCATTATGAGATTATATGGCTTACTTTATCACATATGAATTTTGCATTTATATTTCTTTCTGATAAGGCAGGAGCGAACGAAACAAGGCTTTTAAAGAATTTATTAAAATTAGCCGAATGTAAAGAACTAAATGGAACGTTCTCCTACGTTTTAAAGTAAGAAGCAGAAATATAAGTTGCAATTGTGTAAAAATATCGCATTAGAACGCATAACTTAGCGGTCAGAGCGCTTGGTAATCTCGCTGCGTTTTTTTTGCGTTTCCCAAAAATGACAGCCTCACGCTCTTTCGCGTACAGAGAGAGCCTAATTCATCTCTACATTAGGTTCTCTCCGTTCTCATTAGGTTCATTCCTTCTTCATTTTCAATGCAAAACGAATATAATTAAAATATGATCTTCCCACCAAATGGGAGTTGAACTCAGAACCAAGACTGTCAGTTACTTTTCAAATACGACATGATTCATGGTCACAAATAGACATGTTTATTATACACTAGCAGAAATTATTAAAGGAGAAGGATTTTTATGATCCTTTAATTATTTCCGCTAGTGTAGTTGTGATATTCTTGTTTTTGAAATTTCACAATTACATACATAAATATAAATTAAACCTGTCTTACCTAAAAAGTGTATTTTTTTTCTATTTTGATATTTCAAATTATATATAAATATTTTCTATAACGAAATTAAATTAGTTCAATTTTCATTCAATTTGCTGGGTAGTATTTAATTAATAAGAGTATTTATTATAAAGTAATTCCGTTCTTATTATAACAATATTTAATATTAAGTTGTCTTACATGTCTGCTAAAATGTTAACGCACTTTAAACTTCATTTTCTTAAAATTTGAGTATTGTAATATATCGCATAAGACCGTCGTAGTGTAGTGGGACAGCATCTAACTGTAACGCGATGGTTGCTGCTTCTATTACCACTCGTGGTAAATCGATTATATTTAAATTCTTAAGCCAAAGTTTTAAGAAAATTAATTAGTTTACTGTCTCACTTCTTTCAAATATGTGTTATATTTGAAAAAGTAAGGTATGGTAAGAAAAAAAAAATATTCGCAGCTTCGCCTACGTTAATTGAACAAACAAGTTATAACAATTTCGACCAAATTTAAAATTGAAGTAACTTTTTTATTTGTAATCCGATTGAAATAGAACGAGCATTAAATCTTAAGGAGTGATTACCGGAAACAATAATAACAGTAAGAACGTATAGTAGCATTTAAATCAATTTAATGCCTTTAAATCCATTTTACATTAGTCGACAAATAAAGAAATGGACAGACAGAAAAAAATGAAAATCATTATTTTTTAAGCAATCTATTATGTTGATAAACAGCCCTAATTATTTTTTTTCTCCGTACGTACGGATCACTTACATTTTTATTATATGTTTAGATTTTATAAAAATGTACTTATTTAAATATTAATTACCACAAGTAATTATTATTATATTTGTTTTATATTTGTACGAATACAGTTGACAAAGTTTAAGAAATCGTTTTATTTTTATTTCTTACATACGTTAGAATTTAAACTTTATAAAAACAACAAAACTTACTTACCTTTCTTCAAATAAAGTTAGAAACCGATGTACTTGAAGAAAAAGCTCCCACCGCTAACTGCCAAGTCCTTAATAATTCACATAAAACTTTTGAAACTCCCTCAAAAGTTTAGTGAAATTTGAACTTTTTTTACAATATTTTTAATACAATTTTTCCTTATTTTTCACAAAATCTATTCTTTATTTTTTGTCTGGTTTCATAATACGTAAAATACTTTAGCTGCTATCGTTAGTGCGCGAGACGTGTTAGCTCTACGCGCTCTTTCTACGAACTGATAGCGCTAGGCGCTTGACAGTCGAAAATAGGACTATGAAAATGCTACTTATACTGAGTATATCTTCTTTTAAATATTATAGAGAGAATAAGAAATAGATAAATTACTTATTTGCTTTATTTTAAGAAATTTATTTTGTTAAAACGATTATAATATAATTATATTAGCTGTATACTTGTTACTTCACCGTATATCCTGGATAGCTAAATCAGAGAGAAATAAGTGTTAAGACCCTCAGTTTACTACTTTTCGCTAGAATGCGAGACACTTTGTGGTTTTGCTTTGTGGTTACCTTGCTATGAATTGCAGAACTCAACGCCGCACCTTATCTTATCACTAGAGCGGAGAAATGAAAGCAATTTGATTTAATCATTTAAACATGTTTAAAAGTGTTATTCCACACTTAGGAAAATTGAAAAAGACATTTAGAAAACGTATAAAAAATTGAATGTGGAATAACACTTTAATAATAATTAATTTTAACATTTAAAGAAAACGTATAAAAGTTTGCGGGATACAGCGTGAAGCTTCACGCTATTCGTAGAATAGTTAAAAAGTTAAGAAATACATACATATAAATATGACTGTAACATGATTTATACACATTTTTCGTTGGCAAAGTTACAAATTCTGATATGTCACTTTGTAAGGCGAAATGCAGTGTTGAGATTCGCTATTTAATTCATATCCCCAATTCGAATGGATTCGGAAAACGAAGAATGGAGTGTCTGGACAATAGGTTTTCTTTGATTATCCTACTATGCGAGTTAAAGTATGAAATAGAAAAAATAACTTATTTTAAAGGCCTTATATGCTTCATAAGAGAATATAACAACGTAATTTACGTATTCACAAATAAAAAAAAAATATTTAGATAAAATAAAGAAGCTTCATACCTTTTTTCTCGTCTAGCAGATTAATCATAACCCAGTAGCAAAGCACTCCTTTCCCCATTTTCCGACAAAAATTAAGACATTGCGTGTTAAATGGTAGAACTCAACGTTATAAATACAGAACATTATAAAATAAGAAAAACTCCTGAACTTATTTAACCAAGCCGAGGGACTACGTAACATATTTGTCAATAATAATACATCTACATACGAACATTTAAGGAAATTTCAAACTCTGTGAGTTTCCACTTGTGTAGTCCACCGAAAAAGAAATTCGATTAAAATTAAATTAAATAGCTTCACGCTATATCCCGCACACAGCAGGGTAGGCAGAGGGAACCTAGTATTAAGATACTCCGTTCCCCACTTTCCGCCGAATTCGGAGGCATTGCGTGTTAAGTGGCGGAACTTAACGCCGCGCTTTACCTCGACACCAGAGCGAAGAAAATGGAAATATTAAATATTTCCACTCCTCGAGTGGGAATCGAACCCACAACCAGTCGTTTACAGTCACACGCTTGTGCCACTGGGCCACGACTGGCCACAAAAAAATATATATATGTATAGTAATTTGAAGACAATAATTGAGAGAAAATATCTAAGGAAAACATTAACTGATAAAGTAAAACAATATCAAGTGGCATATGAAAAAAGGTATATCAAGTTAAAACCTTATAACTCTTTACATAACATATTTAACTACGTAACATACGTAACATATTTGTCTACGTAATATATTTATCAATATTAATATATCTACATATGAACACTTACTTAAGGAAAATTCTAATTCAAAACACACCGAAAAAGAAATTCGATTACTTAGAAAAACAACCAAAAGTTAAATTATAATGTAACACAAATAAGAATATTTCATACAAAATTATTATTTGAATACAAAAACACAAACCTTCTAACGTTGGTAGTAAACAAATAAACAACTCCTTTTATTTACGTTCTATGTTATAGCCGTTATTCTTTTACTTAGAGTAAGTTGGCGAATAACTTTATCATATCAAAAGTTGGGTGATAAGCAATCCTATGGCTGATGTATTTAAGACTGGCCTGAGTTAAAAAAAAAAAGAGAGAAAGAGAGATAACTTAGTCAAAGTCAAGTCAAATAATAAAATAATTTTGTTCAAAATGGGAAGTAACATGCTTCATTTTTTGAACGTCAAACAATTTACCACCGGTTCACTAAAGTTAATGCCTCAGACCTGAAAAGAACCGGCGCAAAAAACTTAGACAATTTTTTTTTAATCAAGAATTTACAGATGTTATATAATTATACTTTTGAAATAGACTGGACAGTGAGAAGAGGTTCCGTTCTCGATTTTTTGGCCGAATTAAAGATGTATAAGTATGTTGAGTGGCGTAACTCAACGCAGCGCTTTATCTTCGGTACCAGAGTAAGAAATAAAAATTTGAATATAATTATACCCTGAGTGGAAATCGAACACACTACCATCGCGTTACAGTCAGACTGCGCCACGACGGGCTTAAGACGATAACATTTTTAAATAAAAAAAATATTTTGTTTTATTTTGTTACAGACTATATTAATTAGTTTTTCTGATAGAAGTCTGTTTTAGTTAGAGTTTGCTTTGATTACTTAAACAAGTTAGTAATAGCTTTTTCACTTAATGGCATTACTAAGAAAAATATGTCTTTTAATCGTATTAAAAGAAAAAAAATGATTCCCAAATAACTTAGAATGAAAAATATTATAAAAATACTGTTTTTTCGCGAAAATATACTAATAATATCGATGTAGACAAATTGAAGACTAGATCGATCTATGAAAAAAATTAATATACCATATATAGTTCAAAGCACATTAATTTAAAATTTTATTTAAAAAAATAGTTATATAAATTTAAATTGGGGGTAGGTCGTGGCGCAGTGGCACAAGCGTGTGACGGTAAACGACTGGTTGTGAGTTCGATTCCCACTCGTGGAGTGGAAATCTATATATCTATACCTATGTATATTATAGATTTCCACCCCTTATTTTCGTCATAACATGTTTAACGACATTAATTTAAAATTTTCTTACTTATTATATAGTACCGTTTACTATAAGTGTCATGTATCACAAAAACATCGAAACCATTTTGCAATTCGCCATTACTCGAGTCTCGAGTTCTAGAGCACCTCTTTCGTGTCAATCAATTAATGACTGCTTCACAACTGCCGGTGTTCTGCTGGTGCACATGACAATACTAGATACGTATACAATATGTATATAATATATTATTACATTGATATAATATAATAAATATATAATAAAGATAATTCAATATTGTGGCCAGTCGTGGCCCAGTGGCACAAGAGTGTGACTGTAAACGACTGGTTGTGGGTTCGATTCCCACTCGAGGAGTGGAAATCATATTTCCATTTTCTTCGCTCTGGTGTCGAGGTAAAGCGCGGCGTTAAGTTCCGCCACTTAGCACGCAAGCCTCCGAATTCGGCGGAAAGTGGGGAACGGAGTGTCTTAACACTAGGTTCCCTCTGCCTACCCTGCTGTGTGCGGGATATAGCGTGAAGCTATTATAATAAAGATAATTCAATATTTATTTAAAAGAGAAGAAAAACATTTTAGCTTGAAAACAAAACAATAAACAATAATGTAAAATAACAAAATAAGTTTTTTTTTGTAAATGTTATAATGTTGAGACCGTCGCAGCGCAGTGACACAGTTTCTGAATGTAACGCGATAGTTGTGGGTTCGATTCCCACTCGGGAGAATTATTATGTTTGAATTTTTATTTCTTCGCTCTGGTACCAAAGATGGAGTACGTCGTTGAGTTCCGCCACTTAACACATAATGCCTCCAGAATTCGATGGAAAGAGGGGAGCGGAGTGTCTTAACACTAGGTTCCCACAGCCTGACCTGCTGTGTGTATCGAACACACATAGCGTGAAGATAAAAAATAATGATTATTTCCTCGAGGGGTCAAACTCACAACCATCTTCTTTACAGTCAGACACTGTGCCCTTCCGCCACGTTGACCTTATGGTTAATGATTATTGATTCTATTTTTTTTCACATTATAAGAAATGTCATTGTTACGATAAAGTAGATAGAATGAATAGATTTTTCGCATAAATCATCTTTAGGTGGCAGCAATTATAAAAATAAGTTGTAATAAGCTTAAAAGGAATTCGTCAAAGCCGATATTAGAAAGTCAGCACTTTCTAAGAGACGCAGTTTCGAATCCGTTTTCAAAATTCTTACAATTTTCGGAAGAATTACATGTTTTCTAAAATTGTTTTTTATAAATGACCATTTAAATTGAACATATATTTACATATTTCCATTTAGAAGCTGGTTTCAAAACATCTTTATCCTAAAAGGCGACTAACAGTAACTTATTTTACGTTAATTTGTTCGCAATTTCAAGATTCGTGTCATTAATTAGAGAACTTTCTCGTATTGTATTTAACACAGACAGAACTCATCGTTTCAACTTCTTTGAATAACATTAATTAATTATATTGTACGAGAAATGAACGATGAAATGCTTTGGTACAATTTATAATGTCTTTTAGTAAAGATGACTGCTTCTTTCCGCTTTTTGTCGGATAGTTTGGTGGTTAGAGAAAATGTAGTGTTAATACTTTGTTCTTTACATTCCAACCGCATTATCGATATTAAGTGGTGTAACTCAACATTGCATTTTATCTTACATTTAGTGTTGCAATGAAATAAAAATTATTTATAATGAAGGTTTTGGGGCCAGACGTGGCGCAGTGGCACAAAGTGTGACTGTAATGCGACTGGTTGTGGGTTCGATCCCACTCGAAGAGTGAAATATTTAATATTTTCGTTTTATTCACTCTGATGTCGAGGCGGTGTCTGGTTAAGTTCCGCCACTTAATACGCAATGTCTCCGAATTCGACGCAAAGTGGGGAACGGAGTGCCTTAACACTATGTTCTCTCTGCCCTAGGCTGCTGTGTACCCTACGTTTAGCGTGAAGCTAAAAAAAGAAATTTTAAAGTGAAATTAAAATCATTTAAAAAAAAATTGTCACTTTTCCGAGGAGGGATCGAACCAATCACCTTTATTATACTATTAAATAAAACTACTGAAGCTTAATGGGATGATGTTTAATTGCACGCGGTTGGTATATTTCGATTACATCAAATAAAATAAAGTATATCGACAAACAAAAAGTCTTAACATAAGATTTTCTCATCAGAAGCAAATATATAAGTAATTTCATCACAATTCTTATTCCTATTTCTTATACAATGAGTCAAATATCAATCAATTATTACGACTTGGCTTCAAGTCAAGAGAAAGATCTATGCTTTATTAACTACATTCGATAGTTAAAGATATCTATATTATTATAACATAGTGTAAGTTACGGGAAATTTATGAATATCGGAATTGAAATATCTAGGAAACGTATACCATATAGATCTCAATTATAAAATGTGGGAAATGAAGATATTGTATATGCATATATCAGAATTCCTTATACAAAGCCGTATGAGACCATTGTAGTGCAGTGGCCTACCATCTAACTTTATACGATCGGTTATAGCTCCAATTCACACTGGATGAAATTATTATACTTCAATTATTTAAATTTACCAGCTCAGATAAACGGAATAAAGTGCGGCGTTAACTGCCGCGACTCAACATACAATGCAAAAATTTAAGGCGGAAGGTGAGTGTTGGTAACGAGTATCTTGACATTAGGTTCTTTGTAACTACTCTGCTATGTGGGAAAAATTATTGTATTTTTTATAGCTTCATTATCAAAAAAACACAATCCCTACTATTTGCACACAATCCCGATGTTTCATACATTTTTGTAACATACACAATTGATTCTCATTATTTTTTCCATTAGCATTTTAAGCGCATGTTAATGGTTATACTACATTGGGTTTTATTTTTTCATTTGCTGTAGTATTACAATATATTTTAGGGTTCCCTAAAAAGAAACAGATGTGATTGCTTGTTTCCCGTATAACATTGTTAACAGAGAAAATTCTTTACATAACTAAGTTTTTTCTAGTCCTATGTTCTTATTAACATTCTTAAAATATATTTAAAACAATGGAATAAAATTTCACAGAATTCATTAGGTTACATTTAAATAAAAATGAATATTGTTTATTTGTACTTTTCATCCATTTGAACATAAAAGAAGATTGGTGATTTTTTAAAATGTAATTTACCCTTAATGCATATTGCATTAAGTATTCATTCAATTCCTAACCTATTATATGTATGTAACCTATAACCTAGTTTTTATAAAGAATCTGTTGTCAAGATATTTCTTTATGACTTTTAAGCCTTCAATGCTTTTTTTTACCACGACAAGGAAATGAAAGTAATTTCAATATGACCATTCTCCCCAGTGGAAGTCGAACCCACAGCCAGTCACATTCACATTGAGACGGTATCTCACCAAACCACGATGGCCTTATATTGGATCTTGGTAGTCGGCGAGGTTCTAAATATGTTTCGGGTTTACATTTGATTTATAGAATCGCGGACTTGTAATTAAATAATTATCTACAATACAATCTGATTTATTCATTAGAATATAGGTAATTAAAATCGATGTTAAAATTGTATGATATATAAAACTAAGAAATTTATATGTGGCGCAGTAGCACAAAGTGGTTGTGGGTTCGATTCCCACCCGAGGAGTGGAAATATCTTGTATTTATATATTATGTAAAAATCTGTGTATTCCATAACAAAAGCATAGTAAAAAATACTATTAGTCAAGTTAAATATTGTTTGCCTTACTATATGTAAGTATGAAAATAAGAAAATGACATCCCAATACAAAAGCACTTGGCGCGCATTATTTAAAATATAACCAAACAAAGTAGTTTTATTCAACAAAGCAATTTCATATTCAATTGTAGCTACGACTTTGTTGTAATATTTAAAATCTTATTCATAGGAAATTTCTATTCAGCTTCTTGTACCCGAAATTGTTTAAAGAAAAAGTTGTTTTGGAGACTCTTGCTTATATTTTATTCTATTAAATATTGTTAATAATGTTCTTTTGCTGTATACCAACTGTAAATATTGTAAATTTGCTAGGCAGTTCAGGCAAAATACGAATATTATGTAAAATTATGGACATAGTCTCCATTCATTTTTTTTTCTTTTCTCTTGGTTTAAATTGAGCTATAGTCATATACAGTAACCAAATAAGTTTTCACGATGTTTCCACATAGCGGCGTAGTTAGAAAGAACCTAGAGATCGAGACATTGCGTGTTGGTAGCGGAACTTAACGCCACGATCAACGTATACCTTATCTTATCTTATTTTATCTTATCGAACTATGTTGAAATTCTTGAAAGTTTACAACTTTTTCATGTTTAAGAATCTCTGTAAGGAAGTTTCACAAAATAACCACTACTCAAACTTTACTTCTAAGAATCTCTTACGAAATGACGCAAGAGAGGACGCTATTTATAGAATATTTAAATTGTTTTTAAAGTATTTAAATATTCACGCGTTTTGAATATGAAAACTATTATAGACACGTAAAATATTAAAGAATAATAATTGAACACACAACTAATTGCGATAACACTTTTAGTTCAAATGAACATGACAAAGCGCGGCGTTGAGTTCCGCCACTCAACACATGATGTCTCAAACTCGGGCTAAAAGTGTAGATTGGAGTATATTGACACTAGGTTCTCTCTAACTACCGTGCTATAAGGAAAAATCATGAATCTACAGAAAATAATATAACTGTGTCACAAGAATTTCATAATAAAAAATAAACTGAGAAAAATCTTAAAAAATGCGAATAACAAACAGAGCAAATTACGCATATAGCATCTTTTTATTCATAATGAGTTATTTGTATACAAATGTTGTTTCGTGACGTAAACCCATCACGTAATGGGTGTATTCAGATGAACCTGACGCCTACAGATGTTGACTTGTTTACAGCCTGATTGTGATTACATACTAGTTTTTTATTATTTTTTTTTTGTTTTTTTATTATTTTTTGAGATAAAATCCTTATTTGGAGGATATGCAGATCACTTCGTCGTGATCTATCGTCAATTCAGTTGACGCTGAGACACTTTTTTCTATAAAATACATTACTGGAAGGCGAAAATCGATATATTTATTATTTGTTAAAAACGTTGCCGCCTTTATATTTGAATTTAACGTAGGACTTGCACTCAGTTCACTGTGCCCTCTCTGAGTTGATGCGACCGCGGAACGTGAGCATAGCCGCACGTTTAACTGTGCACAATGCAGTGCTGGTACCGACGCTGCTATACGGCAGTGGATACGAAACGTGGGTATTGCAGAAGAACAATGAAAGAGACATGAATGCTGTAGAGATGAGATCTTTTGAAGATGTGGAGTCAGCATAGCTGATCGATTCCGCAATGAAGAGATACACAGAATGGCAGGTATTAGCGAGAACGTCTTAGTAAGAATGAAGAAGGGCGTGCGTGGTTTGGGCACATCAAGAGGACGAGTGAAGAAAGAATGGTAAGAAAGATATATGAAATAAAGGTTGACCTTTGAAAACAATGTCGATGATACTGGGGGAAGGTCACGTAAAAAGCATGAGAACCCCCCGGAGGGCATCTATGAAGAGGTTAATGACAGTGGACGAGGCGAGAGAAGGGACAGTAGCGTTTGGCGCTCCGTTCTCTCTGACTACCCCACAAGAGGTACAGCGTGAAGCTAAAAAAAAGAAAAAAATACAATTTATATGTTGACGCTTCTGTACTGCAAAGTAAAATTACTTATTTAGAAAAAAGTGCACAGCGTTGAATTACGCCACTTATATTCTCAATACGAAAATTCTCAATTTTGGGTGGAAAATAGATAAGCGAAGTGCCTTGAACTATTTTTGCCTGCATTATTATTTGAGATTTTGACAGACAACAAATTGATTTTTGGAGTCCGTATTCTTTCCTGTGCTCTCTTTTTTCTGTTTGTTGTGATTTTTCTTGGGTTATTTTTACCACAGAGTGTCCTCGGTCTCACATGAATGTCTATAGTATGAAGTTGCTAAGCTTTAAAACATTTTTAAAAAAAATTATTCCACACTTAGGAAAATTGAAAAAGACATTTAGAAAACGTATAAAAACATTTACAGCTAACAGAAATAAGTTGTAATAAAGCATATAAGAATTTTGACGCAGCTGGAAATAAAACGCATGGCTTAGCGGTCACAGCGCCTGGACGGTTTCAGGAGGCGTGTATTCGAATCCCGCTGCGTTCAATTTTTTATACGTTTTCTAAATGTACTTTTCAAACTGCTAAGCTGCTCTTTGCGGAATGATCGATCTTACTTAAAAATATAGACTAGAATTAAATTCACAATCAATCGCGTTTACAGTCAGACTCTGTCCCACTGCACCGTTCTATTTACTTATATACGACAATACACAATACATGCTAACGTTACATTAGAGGCAACGTCCTGTAATTTTATAATAATTGCCAGCAATGGTTTCGGCTTGGCTTTAACTAATGACGTCTAATTTGCCTTTGTTTTTGTGTAGGTACATCTATTTATTTATTAAGAGGAAATCGTCTAATTTTATTAATAAATAAATATAAGATGCAAGTACAATTTAAAAGTTTTAGTGTTATTTATACACTTTGTATAAGAACACATAACAATACAACATTCCGTTTTCTAATTTTTGTCCAAATTTGAGGCATTGCGTAGTGTACCTTAACGCCGCGCTATGTCTTGTTCACCAAAGCAGGGAAATGGAAGTAATTAAATTATGATAATTTCTGCTTGTGGGAACGCACAACTAGTTGTGATTACAGTCATACTCTGCCCCACTGCGCCTGCACATAGCTTCAAATAAATATTTCCATGAAATTTTGCTTTTAGATACGCAATGCCCCTAAAGCGAACGAAAAGTGAGGAACGATGTGTTTTAACACTAGAATGCCGAAAATTAAGCTATGGAAAGTTACATATAGGTAATGTATATTAAGTAATTTCTTTATTTGTTAGCTTAACGCATTCTTCCACATAGCATGACATAGTCAGAGGTAATCAAGTGCCATGGCACACCGTTTTCCATTTTCCGTACGAATTCCATACATTACGTGTGAAACGGCGGAACTAAACGCCGCGTTTTGTAATAATTAAAAATTCATCTATACTTATATTATAAATGCGAAAGTCTGGCTGTTTTTCTGTCACGCTTTCACTGAATGAAATTTGGAACGAATATAATTTTCAAGATCTAGGTTCAAACATAGGCTAATTTTTTTTTCAAAAGTCAACCCGAATAGGGTTGAAATAGGGGATGAAAGTTTGTATGAAAAATCTAAACCGCTTGACCGATTGTAATGAGTTTTCGCATATAGTTGATAACACTGAGTTAGGCATAGGCTACTTTATTTTTTAAAGATCACGTCAAGGGGTTGCAGTATCACAAAATAGCGATAGTAATGTAGTTCCGCTCGTGGCAAAGCCACGAGCGGGCCGTTAGTATTAATAATATATAGAAACTGTGCTTTACTTGCGCTATGAACCGGCAACCGTTAACGTTTAAAATTTTAGTTACCAGTTCCATCTTGCTAACTACATTTCTAAGATGTCATCAAACGCCTCTCAGTGTCTAATAAAAGATCAAAATTAGCGGATCAACTTTATACGCAATCAAGACTGACCGCGGGTGGTCTCTTTTAGATCTCATAACATTGATCCCACTAGAAAATTTTCTTATTACGCGTTGAGCCACAAAACACGCTTTAAAGAAAACTGCTTTACGCTTTTTCCCGGATAGCACGCTGGTACAATTATAGTCACTGTATTAGTTGGGCTTAGGAGGAATAGTCAGAGCGAACCTAGTGAAAAGACACTCCGTTCTCCACTTTGAAGACATGGAAGTTTAATTTCAAACTTCTTTTATTTGTATAGATTGCATAGTAATCTAGAGTGTATTAGTTTTAAAAATAAGTCGTTTAACATTGTAAGCGGAAATATGTATCCGCTATTTTTCATTCTTTTCTTTCGTATGTATAACTAATTATATAAGCTATATACATATATTACCGATTATGTAGAGAGAGGTACTACAATAATACTCGGGCAGTGGAGGCAATTGGTAATGCATATTTTAAAAGGGCCATTTCAAGCTACTTTACAATTTCCAGACAGCTCCTCTCTCTTTCTGTATGTCTAGTCTATGAGTATATGAAATATTAATTTTCTTCTCACAATATAGTCACTTTCCTATTGTTTAAGCTTTACGTTTCTTTAGCATAGCAGACTAGAGCAGATGGTAGGCAGAGAAAACACACCGTACTATATTATAACGTTCAGATATTGGCAAGTGAATATTTAGCGGATATTCTAGCAATTGAAACTATATTTGGAACTCGATTTCACTTCCCACATAGAGGCTTTGCTCTGGTGAGAACAAAACGCTACCTTGACTACGGCACTCAACCCATAACGTATCGATTTCAGACCAAAAGCAGAAAACGGAGTGCCTTGACACTATTTTATTTGGTTACTATATAGGAAAACTCGTAAAGCTGAAAAATATCAGTTCAGTTCCTCACTTATGCCGCTTCGTAATTGCCAAGAAACATACCAATTTTGACGTAAAATGTCATACACAAGACGTCAATTAAAACGTTAATTATAGTACAAAGTGACATTAATTGGTAGACGCTTCAAATAGCAAACGCTTCTCCCACTGGCAGTTGCTAGCAGGTATCATTTTCTAATGCAACTCGCTTATCACGTGCCTATAATGTTCCGCTCCTCAACACCCCTTTATTAACCGTGGGACGTGACGAACTATGCTATAGCGACGCTACTTCAGAACGAGGTCGAGATAGTTTCAGTTATATCGATCTGGATGCTGGAGGAGATTATATTAGGATATAACATATTGTTAGGAAATATGAGTGGATGAACAATAAAATAAAGCAATAATCGGTTATACCCTTTCTGCATATTGGGGTAGTTTTTCCGTCCTTTACTTTTCACTTAAAATAGAGATATTGCCTGTTGAGTGCCAAAACTCAACGCTGCGCTTTACCTTTGTTTCCAGAGAGAAGGAAATGATAATTTAGATATAATCTTTCCCCCCGAGTGGGAATCGAATCTACGAACATTGCGTTTACAGGGAAAAGCTGTCTCGCTGAACCACGACGGCCTCAATTATTAACTGAAGAAACGAGATTTTACTGAATTAGGCAGCCTATATACAAACGCATAGAGTTTCTACTTATGATATGCTTTTTTCGAGAACTTTTCTTCGAATGCCGGCTAGCAGCTTTTAAACAATAGCTAAGGGCCGTCGTGGTACAATAAGACAGCATATCCGAATAGAAACGATGGTTATGGGTTCGCTTCCTGGTCGAGTGAACTATTTTCATTTCATATTTTCATTTCTTTGCTCAGGTACCAAAGACGAAGCGCAGCGTTGAGTTCCTCCATTCAACATGCAATATTTTATTTCGGACGGAAAGTGAAACACAACGTGTCTTGATAGCGCTAATGGGGAAGAAACGTGAAGCTGCAAAAAAAATTCAACTTTTTTACGATAATTATGCGGTCATAGATATATATGAGTCTTAGATGAAAATATAAGTATAATCATTTGTCAGAATCGAATCCGCAATCATCGCTTTTACAGTCAGACGCTGTCCAACTGCGCTGACGAAGTCCTTTTTCCGACAAGGTCCTTCCATATTGAAAAAAAAAAAGATTCCACTTTAGTGGAACTTAAGCAAAAACTTAACTATAATTAATTTTTATACAATATATTTATACATGATTATAGGTAGTTATCTCTAGGGAGTGTTTATAAGAGTATAACCTTGGATTCTGCCACCCAACACGCAATGCCTCTAAATGGGCGGAAATTGAACACTCACGGGACATATAACTAGGGTATTAGGCTACTTCGTAAGAAAATAATACATGACATATTTAAGTGTCTTTGGTTTACATTTATTTATTCTTTTTTTTTATCTATATATGTAACAAAAATGTAGCTGAGCGCTGTCTGTACATTGAAGAAATATTATAAAAATATTATTAGGAGCATTTATTAATGTAGTAGAGCCCAAAACCAATGCTTTTTAAATTTATTTCCTGTATGTTCGTATATGTACACAATATTCTAGAAAAGGCTTAAGTAATTTGATATAGTTTTCACAATTTTTCATATTTTATTAATCTTCCCTTAAAATTTATTGTTATAACAATTCAACTACAACTGTTCGACAAAATCGCTATACAATAACTATGTTAATTAATTAGTTAAAAACGAAACTTCAATCAGGAAGTCGCTAGTATTACTTATATTAAATAATATAAAAGAAAGAAGATCCGAGTCAAAGGGACATCTAATAAAATGTTCTTTCTTTATAAAAGTTTACGTTTTTACAACTTCACGCCAAATAGTTACAGTTTTGTTTGTTGTTTGAAATCTTTTATATACACACTGGCGGAATAAAGAATCATAAAATTTTGCCAATTATTTTAATTATTTTATGCATTTTAAAGCTTTATGTTTCTAGTTTTGAGATCTTAAGATGAACAAAAAGTTTCAAGCGACGTGTCCCTCTCAACTCGAATGAATATAGAGAAAGAAAAAAATCTTTTTTTAGATTCTTCTTCCATTGAGATTAAAAAGAAGCATTTTAATTTTAGTTTTTCAATCTCAATGTGACCATTTATTTTATAAGGAAAATACAGCCACTTAAAAAATCACAAGAAAATTGGAAAATTTTTATGATCCTTTAATTTTTACCGCTAGTTATATTATATTCATTAAATTAGATTTGTTTCATAAAGCTTTTTATATTTTGCAATTTTTTATTAAAAAGTTATCATTGTGCTTTTCATTTTGACGCATGGATAACATAAGTGAAGGTTGCTGTATTAATTCTGCAACTCTTTTTAACTTATAGTCCTTTGTATATTCTCCATAGTCAAGGTCAAATAATTTTATTTAAAATTAAATAAAGAAGTTACATGGTTTATTTTTTGAACGTCAAACAATTTACCCTATGGGGTTCACTAAAGTTAATTACTCATAACGTAACATTGGCGAAGTAATAAATGCTCAACTTGCACGTTCAAAGTGACGTAGCTAAAGAACTGAACTCAACATTTTTATGCCGAAACAAATACATATTTTATATTCCACAGGTTACTGTCTATAAGATCTCTCACGTGCTGGTCATTTTCCCCACCATTTACCATTTTACGTGACGAGTATACAGTAATGTTACTACCAAAACTGAAGCCGCACTGTTTTCTTTTAATTTTATTTTTTTACAAATTATCAAGGAAAAGCCGTGATTTAATTATTTTAAATAGAATATACTTTCTCATTTTTTGCTGTATAGTCATAGTCAAATATACAGACACTCTTGTCTCCACTTTAAGCAAGAATTGTTGACGCAATATCTTGCATCTTGAAAGGCAAAACCCAACGCAGGCAAAACAAAAGGTGTTTTACCAAATGACCCAAAAAAAAATGTTTGACATAATAATCCTGATAGTGATCGGGAATCGAATTCGCACCAATCGTAAATGAGGCATTAAGAATGACTATGTATACAAATTATTTTCAACATAGATAATGTTGCATATTCTTGAATAGCCAAAGCGAGGCGTTCAGTTACGAAAAACGGAGTGACTTAACACTAAATTCTCTCTGAATACCCTGCTGTACTAAAAAGCGTGCTTTTTTTGTAATATTTCAACAATTTTCTCGAATCACAAAAGAATTTCACATGCTCTAGAAAATATCTAGTGTAATGGCCTCAAATGTTTCCGAAAAGCATATTTGTTACAGTGCTCTCTTGTTGTATTCAAGGGACTTTCCGACGTCGCTTTTCTTTGCTCAAAATATCGTTTGACGCCATCGCCGCGTATTTGACGTCATTTTGACAAGTGTCTTATTGTATAAACAGTGGTTGTTGGTTCGATTTTTATTTAATAAATAGCCCTAAATGTATGTTAATCTTCTTAATAAATAGTTCTAAAAGCTTTTTTCTTTTAATTTTATACCATTTATCTCGCATAGTCGTATAGTCATGGAAAACTTAATGTCAAGACACTCCGTTCTCCACTTTCCACCCTACATCTAGGCATTCAGTGTTGAGGGGCGGAACTCTAGGCTACGTTATTACTTGCAAGAAAAGCGATGTAGACGAAAATTGAAAATTGGAGAAAAAATCACTTTTTCTCCGTCTGAAATGCGATTTAACCTTGAAAAAATTTGGGTTTCATAGACACATTACGCTAGGTTGATGTAAAATAAATAATAGTTAATTTTAAATGGTTTCGTCAATTAAAAATAATTGACGAGAGTAACGTTTATGTTTCAACAAGAAAAAAACTTAATACTTCATAATTTTTTTTTAATATGAAAAATATTATTTCTGCATTCCCTCTCCATATGTGCAAACAATTTACGCTTTTCCCCCATAGCGGGGTAGTCAGAACGAACGTAGCATCAATCACCATTTCCAATATCCTCCCAAACCGGGCATGGTGGGTTCTCCGAGTATTTGAACAGGTTCAAATGCAAAGAGAACCCAGCATGCCCTTGCGACCTAAACGTTGCAGAAACTGCGCCGCACGTCATCGCGGAGTGCCTCTTGTACGCGCGACTGAGACTGGATGCGGAGTTCGAATTGGAGGATAGGATAACTGTAGATAATTTGAATAGGCTAATTAAGAGTAATAGGGAGAAATTTTTGAAATACTGTGTAAAAATAGTTAAAATAGTAAATAGTAAAAATAGTAATTAGTTATATGATCCCAGCATAACATAAAAGTTATTCTGCAGGATCATATAGGGATAGCAATAAGAATTAGGTATAAAATAAAAGTAGATAAGCACGTAGGATAGACAGTAATATTATAAGTTTGATTTCCTTTGTAAAATATATAATAGTTATAATCCATAGAAAATAAGGTCTCCATATTCTTAATAATGGAGGTGCAAGAATAAAAAAAAAAAAAAAAAAAAATAAAATATCCTCCCAAAACCGAGACATTGCGTGTTGAGTGGCGGAACTCAACGCCGTGCTTTATCATAAGTACCAGAGCACAAAAATGAAAATTTAAATCATTATTCCATGAAGTAGGAATCGAACCTACAGTCCCTAACGCACTACCCCACGAAGATCTTAATAAAAATATTAAAATAATAATGTAAAAGGAAAACAAGAAATATACCAATTCTGAAACTCTCAGCATATTCAGTAGAGCGATAATTTCAAATCAAAGAACTTACAGAAGCTATAACTGTTCACGTCTTTACGTGTTGCACTTTGACATCCAGAAACATGTGAAATCTTCCATTAGGGAGCCATAAGGTGGGAAGAGATTGCTTTACGAATGTTCTTAGAATGGATTTAGATAGTAATGGTTATTGTGACGGTTATTTTGAGTTCAAATTTATTTAACAATATTTTACATTTATCAATCAATATAAATGAATCATGCGCTCCTTATTCTAATCTTACCTGATTATTCCTGCAACTTAACACATTATAGTGAGTTCATACAGAAAATGGAGAACGAAGTGTTTTGACACTACTCTCTCTCTATCTCTCTCTGTCTATTTTACATTATGGAAATAAACGTAAAATGTTTAAATACATATTTTTAAAATATACACATATAAATATTTTTTTTAAAATACATATATAGAAATATAAAAATGAAGTAGAATCATTACATTTTTTTTCTATATTTTCATTGAGTTCTTTGAGACCATCATGGCGCAGTTGGTCAGCGTTTGAATTTAACACATAAACATGATCATTATTTGTGGATCCGATGCCCTATAGGGAGAACGACTGTATTTATTAAATATTTCCGCTTTGCTATTTAAAACAAAGCGCGGCGTTAAGTTCCGCCATTCAATATATTATATCTCAATAAAAATCAAGGGTAAACTATCGTAAAGCTAGGTCTTCTTCTTCATGTCAATGAACCAGATTAGATGATATTTTACCAGTGTTTGGTCACGTCAACGGCTTGCTCCGTTCCCTCAATCAGGTTCCGTCAATTGAACAAGTGGACGGACAATTGGGGCAGGCGAGCAGGTGTGCCATGGTTTGTGGGCTGGCACCGCAGTCACAACATGTGTCACTTTCGGGTATGTATCCCCTAAAAAACTATGGCGACTTTTCAGTAAAGCTAGGTAATCTATAATTACACTGCTATACGAAAAATACATTCAAAAAAATATTTCCCAACTTTTTTCTATATAGCTTTTTTATATATATTTTAAACAAATAACTTAACAAAAGCGTTGAAACATTTAGCTAAAGAATTTATTCTGAAGAAACTAACATTTAACATTATTAAATCATGTAATAGCTCCGTACCGGTCGCTCGCGCTAGTAAATGCTAACTTAATTTATGATAACTGCACCGGCGGCACTAAAATAATATGAAACGATATCATAAATTAATGGGCGCGTTTTAAGAGACAGGCCTTTAACTTTATTAGATAAAAATGTATAGCGGATAGATTGTTTATATTTGTTGGTAGTAGAAAATAGTGACATAGTATTCTGCTGTCTTTTGTATTTTTATTCTCTAAGTACTCTCCAGTGAATAATGAGATAGAGGCCACTTACGTATTTTAAAATATATATTTTTTTTAGCTACACGCTCTATCCTGCACACAGCAGGGTAGGCAGAGGGAACCTAGTATTAAGACACTCCGTTCCCCACTTTCCGCCGAATTCGGAGGCATTGCGTGTCAAGTGGCGGAACTTAACGCCGCGCTTTGACTCGACACCAGAGCATGGAAATATTAATATTTCCACTTCTCGAGTGGGAATCGAACCTACAACCAGTCGTTTGTTTACAGTCACACGTTTGTGCCACTGCACCACGACTGGCCCCCCATTTTAAAATATTAATTTTTCAATTAAGTTTGTTTGCAATCACTTCTACAAAGAGGCTACTGTGGCACAAAATGACAAGTTCTGACTGTAATCGATTTCGATTCTGTGTTCAATTTCATTCAGAGGAATGATTTCATAATTTCTCAGCTCCGTTCTTTCGTGGGTAAAATAAACCAACATCGACATGATTGTGATGAGAAACAAAGGGAAAACTCATCACATCAGGTGGTCAGGCAGAATCTACTATCTCCATTTTCTACCTAATACTGAGACATTTTGTTTTAAAAATAATTAAAATATCAATTAATAATTTAACAATTTAAATAGCAATAATAAATTAAAATAAATTTAAATTAAATACCTAGAGGGAATCGAAACCACAATCAATCGCTTTTACAGTCAAACGGTGTCCCACTGAGCCACAATAGCTTATAACGTATTTAAAAACGTATAATAATATTCATAACAATATCTTTAATACTAGTGAATCGATCTCAAACACGCCACGATGGACTTTGAGTATATCATACAAATAGTTGGAAGCACCTACATTTCAATTTCCCAACCGCAACTGCAAGTGCTTCTAAGTGACTGGTAAAGTTCACGGAAATTACATCGAGTGTACGATGTATAGGCATGTTCCATATAGGTCTTAGTATTTGAATTATTATTTATATAGATTATGTATTAAAATATTAAATATATTATTTAGGAATTAACTATATATTAAATATATTATTAAATTCAATTCCAAGTTCAAAGTTGTGACCAGTCGTGGCCCAGTGGCACAAGCGCGCGACTGTAAACGACTGGTTGTGGGATCGATTCCCACTCGAGGAGTGGAAATATTTAATATTTCCATTTTCTTGGTTCTGGTGTCAAGGTAAAGCGTGGCGTTAAGTTCCGCCACTTAACAGACAAGCCTTCGAATTCAGCGGTAAGTAGGGAACGGAGTGTCTTAACACCACGTTCCCTCTGCCTACCCTGCTATGTGCGGGATACAGCGTGAAGCTAAAAAAAAAAAGTTGAATTATTTAGGAAAATAATTCTAATATACTACAATTTCCTCTTTACTAAATGTAAACTACAGAAATAAATTGTAATAAGTCTATAAGAGAATCAGTCGGATGAGTTAGTAGTCATAGCGCTTACATGATATCCAAGAGGTATAGACTAGAATTCCGATTGCGTTCAAACTTTTAACAAATATTTAAAAATAATAAAATTTGGTAAAAATAATCTCTAATAATTTTTATACGTTTTCTTTAAATGTCTTTTTCAATTTTCCTAAGTGTGGAATAACACTTTAAAAATGTTTAGAAGTATTTAATAAATAGCATTCTCTCTTGCCAAATGATTGTTCGTAGAATAATCTTTGGGTAGCAGAAATTTGTAAAAATCTCTCTACAGAGATGCTAACAACATAAATAAGTTGTAATAAAGCGTATAAGAATTTCGACGCAGCGGCTAGTAGAACGCATGGCTCAGTGGTGAGAGCGCCTGGGCGGTATTCAGGAGGCGCGGGTACGAATCCCGCTGCGTTCAAATTTTTATACGTTTTCTTTAAATGTCTTTTTCAATTTTCCTAAGTGTGGAATAACACTTTAAAAATGTTTAGAAATAATCTCTGTTGTGAATTTAAGCCCTTTTCACTCCATCGTAGCTCGATGTTACAGCGTCTGTGTAAAAACGATTGTGGGTTTGATTCTTACTCTCCACTCCTCCACCCTGATTTTTCTACTTTGGTAACTAATACAAAGCGTGAAATTGAGTTCTCCCACTGAACACGTAATATCATGATTTCGGTAAGGTGGTAAATGACTATACGTAAATTATTTTAAGTTTTCCTTGGGGCCAGTCGTGGCGCAGTGGCACAAAGTGTGACTGAAAAGTGTGGTTGTGGGTTCGATTCGCACTCGAGGAGTGGAAATATTTAATATTTCTGTTTTCTTCGCACTGGTGTCGAGATAAAAGCGCGGCGTTAAGTTCCGCCACTTAACACGCAATGCCTCCGAATTCAGCGGAAAGTGGGGAACGGAGTGTCTTAATACTAGGTTCCCTCTGCCTACCCTGCTGTGTGCGGGATACAGCGTGAAGCTAGTGAAGTTTTTCTTTCTGATGTCAAGGAAAAACATGCAATCTCTCAATATCGGACGGAACGTGGAGAGTGTCTTGACACTAGTTTCACACTTTGCGTGAAAAGCATTAAGCTGAAAAATAAGAATTTAAATCTCTTTTTTTTTAAAAATAATAGATTTAATCAATATTGTAACGAGCCTTAAGGTTCCAAAATTTGAAAATAACATACATTATTTTATATATGTAAGTACTAAGGAAGACTAATTTCGTGGTTAAAGGAACTCAATTATCCAACAAAATAATATGAAAGGGGAGAAAATTGTTGTAAATGTCAACTAAATGTCAACGCGTAAAAAAATAAGAGCTTAATTTGAAATTATATACGTCGAATTTGAAATTACGTATTTATGTATGTGTAAAAATCGCGTATTAAAATATGAACCAGGTTTAATATTTCGTTGTAGTTTTTGACGTCCTTCTATGTTTTATTTTGCCATTTGCAGTGAAAATTACCTCTAACTGTAATCACAACTTGTAAAGTGTTCGAAACGTTGGGTTTTCTTTAAATGGAATGTCTAAATATCTAAAATATATGTAATTTATCTAGTTTAAATAGTTTTAGTTAAAAAAATCCTTTTTTTCTCTTCACGCTTTGTCGCTGGTGACCCCATCAGCCAGAGAAAACGAAGCGCCAACACTCTTCACCGCCGCCTTTCTGGAGGTCTTCATGTTTTTGTAAGTGACCTTGCACCAGTATCAGCGATGTTGTGTTCACTAAAGTCAGTAGTTTGCGTTGTTAATTAATTGTAAAACTTTAATTTTGATCGTTTATTTAATTTGGTTTTATTATTTTAAGGCACACTTCAAAAGTAATGTATATAAATAATCCTACACCTAGGAAACTACACTTTTGGAATAATATATTGCGTCCTATGAGTACAATTAGCCTAATAGTAGACTACAATTAAACTAATTTATGGAAATTACCATAGTTCTAAAACTGTACATAAATCTGAATTTAAAGTATTTTTCATTATAATTACTTAAATAAATATAATCAAATTATAGACCGAGTTATTATTTAACATACTGTTTCAGTTATACTGTTTCAGTTATATGAAAGAGTATATCAAACATAAGGAAGGTAATGTACATACAACATTGTCCTAAAGAAGCACATTTATTTTTAATGCACATGAATGAATTTCATACTTTAACATCAGCAAAGTTTTATTCTCGTATGCGTATGTATATACGTCAAAAATAATTTGATTTAACAAACATTTCATAAGACCATTATTTTAAAATACACAAGTAATTTAAACCAACCAACGAACTGAGCAGATATAATTTTATAATTAATTTATACGCGGTAGAAGTAGGCGCGAGAGGTATAACGGCGAAATTTCTACAACCTGCTGATAAATTTCCTCCCACATAGAATCTGTTCATTTCCTGTATATATGGCAAAGTTGACATTAGTATTATTAATGCGCTTTTTCAGAGGTAATTTAAGAAACATTTTAGAGGTTGCACTTAAGTCGTAAGTACTAGGCACTGCCCCAAACTCTTCCCCCTGCAACACGATAAGCAACTATAAATTAAATAGTATGAAATAATTAAATTAATATGGAAAACGCTATTGAATATCTGTCTGTCTGTCTGATCTGAAATCTAAGGAGTTTCACCTATTATATAATGAACTACGAAAAACAAACTACTTACTAAGAACATTATTGTTAATATCAAACCAATTTTACCTTTCATATAGCTTTTGCGTATAACAACAAATACATATATGTTTTATATGAACATTTTCTCATTACACAATGACGTTGACAAAAAGGATATAGCCACAATCAATTTAACGACTTTCAATCTTTGCAACACATCCGCCGTAATTCGGTAAATGGTTCTCAGCAACCCAACTTAACCCAAATAGTTTGGTTAATGATACGTCGCTCATCGGTTCTGTATTCGTCATCATTTTGCTATTATGAAAATATTTGCTTTTATTTCGGGAAAGGTTATCGGACCTTTTTTTACCTTTTTTATTTATACCTTTCTGTTATTACTTTATTTTTGTAGTAGCTGCATGCTTTTTCTCGTATTGCAGTGGAGCTAGAGAGAACCTAGTGTTAGGACTCTCTGTCCTTCACTTTACGCCCGAAATCGAGATGTTACGTGTTAAGTGATGGAACTCAACGTCGCGTTTTGTCTTAAATACCAGAGAGAAATTAAAATTTAAATATCATCATGTCCACGAGTGGAAATCAAACCAACAACCATCAATTTACAGTTAGATGCTGATCAATGGCGTCACGACGGCGTCACCTTACTTTAATTTAACCTAATTAATTTAACTTAAAATACTTTTAGTTCCCGCCCATTTTAGAGTCATTACAAATTACGTGACGAAAATAAATATCCTAGTTACTAGATCTGTTAATTGAAAGTATATTAAAAATAACCTTTCCTTGAGCAAAAATCGAATCGCATAACCATCATGCTTAACAGCTTTATGTAAGTTACTCATATCATAACCCTCATAGCAAGATCAGCAAAGAGAAGTCAAGAGGCATCGCAAGTGAAGAGGCGAAATGCCCCCATTGCGCTTTATCTTACCTATATATATATTTTTTAACTTCGAGTTTTTTCTATACAGAAACTAGTGTTAAGAGATTCCGTTCTCCACTTTCCTTTCTTTCGTTCTCGTTTTTATCTAAAATACCAGAGTGGGGAAATGAAAATAATGTAAATATAATATTTCCCTCGAATAGAAATAATTTTCTCTTGAATAAAATAATATAAATATAATAGTTTCCTCGAATAGAAGAAACCTACAGGCTTCACATGCATTAAATAAATTAGAAAATAATTAACAATAGAGAAAGTAAACACTAAGTTTTTTTCTGCTCTCTCCACAAAAAAGGACATAACAAAAAAACTAAAAAAGGTCAAAACTAAAAAAGGGACGAATACCCGTAGTATACATATATGTACAATACTTAGCTGTTACGTCAGTGAAATAAAATCCAGTACGGTTGCTTTTGTTCGTTCACGTTACGTGGTATGTCGGTGACGCTTTTCATTATGGACGGATAAGCCTGTACTGTGCTTGCGCCAGATGAGCTACCGGTTACATAGCAGTGTTTGAAGTTTTATGCATTTAAGCTGTAACTAAAAATTATATTTTTTATTTTGTGTTTTTTTTTAGCTTCACGCTGTATCCCGCACACAGCAGGGTAGGCAGAGGGAACCTAGTATTAAGATACTCCGTTCCCCACTTTCCGCCGAATTTGGAGGCATTGCGTGTCAAGTTGCGGAACCTAACACCGCGCTCCACCTCGGCACCAGAGCGAAGAAAATGGAAATATTAAATATTTCCCCTCCTTGAGTGGGACCGAACCCACAACCAGTCGTTACAGTCACACGCCTGTGTCTAACTAAAAAAAATAATTTATAAATATAAATATAACGTAATAATTCATAATCATTAATTAGTTTAAAGCGCGGCGTTGAGTTCCGCCAGTCAGCACGCAATGCAGGCACTAGGTTGCCTCTGACTACACTGCTATGCGGGGAAAGAAGGAAAACAATCATTTTTTTTTTAGTTTTTATTTTTATACTTATTCAAGAAAAGAGGTCAGGTTTATGCTGATTATATTTTTGTAGGATTTAGGCATAAATTTTCAAATAGAAGTCGCCGGCGAGTGCGTCAAAATAATGTTGCTATTTATATAGATTGATAACAAGCGTATTTCAAGTTTGAAATTTATTTATCTGCACATACTATTTTTATACCCTACCTTTCTTTTCTCTGTCTCTTTCTTTCTTTTTTTTCTTTGTATGTGTACCCATTGGACAGAAGTCTCAACAACATCATATGTTACTTTAATTAGTAATTAATAATTAAATAAATTAAGTCCACAGAAACAAAAATATAAGGCGGTAATGAAAGACAATGTACAATGCCTTATGAGCGTAGAATAAAAATAAACAGTTCTACCATTACAGACGAACAGATGCAAATTCCATTCACCGCATTTACTGCAGAAATAAAAAAGAAAACAATGCTTCATGTATATTAAAGACTATAAATTGAATATCTAAAGGATATTTTGTTTTGTAACAAAATGTATGAAGAGGTTGATGACAGTGGACGAGGCGAAAGAAGTATGCAGGGACCGTAGCGTTTGGCGCTCCGTTCTTTCTGACTACCCAGCAAGGGATAGATACAGCGTGAAGATATAACAAAATATATTAAATCCAAAAATGTTTATGAGTACGCATATTTTATAAAAGATTCAAGAGTATTCTTTACATTATTACAAGCCACTTTACTAAAATTATAGTAAATATTTATTTAACTAAAGAGAAATCTGACATACTACAAAAAAATCGTAATTTTTTATTAAATTGTCTAAGCAACGCCATCTCTCGGCATTTTCTTGTACCTTCGTAGACTGAAACCGCTTGCTAAACTTTATCTAAACGACGAAGTTTTTTAATTTATTAGTATGAGGTCGCTACGAGAAATCATCTTTGAAATTTGCCTATTCTACCTAGTATCAGTCACGTAGATGAATTTAAAAAAATATGAGCTAATACGTAAAATAAGCCTTAGCAACGTCTATTTCATGTATATACCTACAGTGCTTCCCAAACAATGTTTTATGTATATTATTAATTTTAGTTATCTAATTTATTTTATGCAAAAAAGTTAAGTTACTTTTTTCTTGCATAAGCTTTAAGTACATTACATGCACCTAATTCTGTATTTTTCCTATCTAAAGATTCCTTCATGTATTATCATTATAATGATGAAATAATTGTTAATTGTTATATATACGAGAAAATATTTTTGTTACCTTTTCAAAATTTTTAGAGAAACTTTCGTAGCGGAGTGGTATATTATCTGGTTGTTAACGTAATTGGTTGTGGGTTCGATTCCATGCTCGTGGGGGAAATAAAGCATCTCAGTTTTTTTCCGTGTAACAGGGTAGTGAAAAAGAATCTAGTGTCAAACACTCCACTTTCTGTCCTATGTTGAGATATTGCGTACAGACTGGCGGTGCTCAACGCTGCGCTCCGTCAAGGACTGTATTTAAACAGTTTTAATTATGCTGCTTTAATTAAAGCAGCATAATTAAAACTATTTAAATACAGTCATTTCCACGAGTGGGAATCGAACCCACAATCGATCGCATTTACTTACTGTGCCACGATTGTCACGATGGCTTTCATATTATGAAATGTGAAACTCATAAACTGAATAAATTGCGTGTTAAGTGGCGAAACTTAACGCCGCGCTGTACCTCGACACCAGAGCGAATAAAATTATGCTGCTTTAATTAAAGCAGCATAATTAAAACTATTTAAATACAGTCATTTCCACGAGTGGGAATCGAACCCACAATCGATCGCATTTACTTACTGTGCCACGATTGTCACGATGGCCCTCACATTATGAAACATAAAACTTATAAAAGATATAAATAACAAAGTGCTCTTAAACATATATAATATAGGACGACTAAAGAATTTGGCTTTCACACGTTTTCCTCAAGCTTTACAGAATGTGGGGATAATCTATACCTCATTTTTCACATCTATAGGAAAAAATATTGCTTCACAAATAGAAACACATTCGCAGTATATCTTTGTTTAAACGATACACTTTATTACCCGCGACGGAACGGCGACTATATATGTGTTTGGGGTGAGAGGTTGTTTGTTTGTTTGTTTGTTTGTTTGTTTGTTTGTTTGTTTGTTTGTTTGTTTGTTTGTTTGTTTGTTTGTTTGTTTGTTTGTGTGTTTGTGCAAATTACTATGTCAATTATTTCCAAAACTATAAGTCCGATTTTGATACGGTTTTCTATGATAGGTTAAGGTTCAATTGGCGTATGTTCTTAGATATGTCTTATTGCCTTAACTCACCAGGGGGCGCTGCAGTAAGCATTTTACGTGAAAACGAATGTTTTCAATTATCTCAAAAAATAATATTCTGATTTCAATAGATTTTCAGTGATAGATTCAGGTTTAATTGGTGGATGTTCTTGGATATGTTTTATCATGTCAAACCACCAGGGGGCGCTGCAGTAAGCATTTGTTTGTACTTTTTTTGTATTTATTTGTCTAAAACCGAAACTACTGCTCCGATTGAAAAGAGTTTTCATAAAAAGATTCATCTTTGCTTGATGCATATTTTAAGATTTTTCTTTTTTTGTTACGGGGAAAACTCACCAGGGGGCGCAGCAGTAAACATTTATTTATGCAAATCAAAAACTACTGGTCCGATTTACATGTAACTTTCAAGGATAGATTCAGGCTTAATTGGTGCATCTTTTTATATATGTGCTACAGTGACCACTCATCAGGGGGCGCTGCAGTAAGCATTTGTTTGTACTTTTTTGTGTAAAACCAAAATTTTTCTTGTATTTGTTTGTCTAAAACCGAAATTACTAATTCGATTAGATAGAGTTTTCAGAACTAGATTTAGCTTTGCTTTGTGCATATTTTAAGATTTTTGTTTTTTGGTTACGATGAAAATTCACCAGGGGGCGCTGCAGTAAACATTTGTTTATGCAGAGCAAAAACTACTAGTCCGATTTAGATGAAACTTCCAACGATAGGTTCAGGTTTAATTGGTGCTTCTTTTCATATATGCGTTACGATGACCACTCACCAGGGGGCGCTGCAGTAAGTACATTTGTTTGTGCGAAACTAAAACTACAAGTCCGATTTGAATGCAGTTTTCAATGATAGATTCAAGTTTACTTAGTGCATATTTTCATATATGTGTCATGTATGTTTACTTAGTGCATATTTTCATGTATGTGTTAACTCTCTAGGGGGCGCTGCAGTAAGTAGCTGCTTCTATTTTTTTGTGTAAAACCAAAACGACTAGTACGATTGAAAAGAGTTTTTAGTATTAGATTCCGCTTTGCTTATAGCATGTTTTTAAATTTATATTACAGTGACAAGTCACCAGAGGGCGCTGCAGTAAAATATTGTTTGTGCAAAGATAAAATGACGAATTTGATTTGGATGCAGTGTCAATGATAAGTTCAAGTTTAATTACTACATGTTCTTGGATATGTTTTATCGTGTTAACTCACCAGGGGGCGCTGCAGTAAACATTTGTTTGTAATATTTAATGTAAAACCACAACTACTAGTCCGATTGCGCAGAGTTTTTAGTATTAGAGTTACCTTTACTTGGTGTAAGTTTTTAGGTATTTTTTTTACGTTATGAACACGCCAGGGGGTGCTGCATTAAACATTTAATTATGCAAAGCTAAAACAACAAGTCCAATTTGGATGCAGTTATCAAAGATAGGATCAGGCTTAATTAGCGCGTGTTCTCGTATATGTGTCATGGTGACACCTCACCAGGGGGCGCTGCAGTAAGCATTTGCTTTTATTTTTTGTGTGAAACCTATTTAGAGGCGGTTTTCTGTGATAGGTTCTGGTTTAATTGCTGCGTGTTTTTATATGCCATATCACGAACTACCACGGGGCGCTCCAGTATAAATTAGTTTGTTCAAAATCAAAACTACTACTGGGTTTTGTGATTTTCACTGATTTGGTTAGACTTAAGTTTCGTGGAAATGTTACGGTGACAATCTGCCAGGCGCTGCAATAAGCATTTGATAACCATGGTTTATAATTTCTTTTGGATTTGCATGAAGAATAATATAAAGTATTTCGACATTATGTAATAATATATAATGTGTATCTATTCACTTTAAAAAGTTTAAAATAAAAAGCAAAATTAAAAATTTTGAAAAAACCCACGACGGTTTAATTGTAATTGAAAAAGGATAAAATAACTGTAAATCCCCCGCCTAAATGAATATATGTAACGAGATGATGGGGACGACTTCGTCGGGGGCTGCCAGTTGCAATCCCTATTTTAAATATAGTAGCTAACAGTATAGATTTCGTTTTAAAGTTTTTAAAATACCAGTTATCAAAACTGTAAATTCATATTAATATTTTAATTTTTAAGCAAGAAAACCTATGAGAAAGTTTGTGCAAACTTAAAGTAATGACAGCCCCCGACGAAGCCGTCCCCATCATCTCGTTACATATATTCATTTAGGCGGGGGATTTACAGTTATTTTATCCTTTTTCAATTACAATTAAACCGTCGTGGGTTTTTTCAAAATTAAAAATTTTGCTTTTTATTTTATTGACAGTAAATCCTTATATAAAGTGTCGTTAATCTTAAAAGAAATATTGATATACTAGCGGCCCGCTCGCGGCTTCGCCGCGTGACCTATTTCGTTATATTGAAACCCTGGGGCGGGCATTTTAAAAAATTAAGTAGCCTACGTTTAAGCTTAGATTATCAACTATATTTATGGCAATTCAATACAATTAGTCAAACGGTTTAGATTTTTCATATAAACTTTCATCCCCTATTTCAACCCTTTAGGGGTTGATTTTTGAAAAAAATAAGTAGCCTATGTTAGTCCCAGTCGCTTTTACTACTTTCATTCTAAATTTCATCCAAATCGGACCGGTAGATTAGCCTTGAAAGCGTGACAGACAAACACACAGACTTTCGCATTTATAATATAAGTATGGATATCAACCAGCCAGAATATATAAAAAAGTGTGAATCCTTTACGAGACCGTCGTGGCACTAATAGGCAGTAATTTTTAAGCTTATTGTTAATGGGTTCGATTCCGCTGCGAGGAATCTGCTAATTTCTAGTACATTAAAAAGAGTAATAATAAAATTAAATATAAATATTTTCTAGCTCTTAACCTGTTTTATATATTTTGGATGCAGTTCAAGAATTGTCGTTAAAATGAAAATAAACTATAGACATGATACTTATAGAAAATTCAAATTTACATTTCTTTACTATAACCTATATTGTATTGTATGTTTATGGACTATGTTCTTGTTGAAGTTTTTTTTAGCTTCACGCTGTATCCTGCACATAACAGGGTAGGCAGAGGGAACCTAGTGTTAAGACACTCCGTTCCCCACTTTCCGCCAAATTCGGAGGCATTGCGTGTTAAGTGGCGGAACCTAACGCCGCGCTTAGCCTCGACACCAGGCGAGGAAATTTGAAAATCTTAAATACTTCCACTCCTCGAGTGGGAATCAAACCCACAACCAGTCGTTTACAGTCACACGCTTGTGCCACTGCACCACGACTGGCTACTTCTTGAAGAAGTAGAAAACAAAAATTATTAAGAATTGTGCTTATTACCAAATATTAAGATATTAAGGATCAAAAACGAAAAACGTACGAAGATTTAGGTTTAATATTCCTAGATCATCATTTTTAAATTGTTATTTTACATCTTTAAATTAGTTAACATTCTTAAATTGAGTGTTTATTAATTACGTTAAGCCTTCTAGACCCGTTAAACTTACATTGCCTTAGCGACGTGTAAGTCATTATATACATATATGTATGTCAAACAATGTGTGTAATATTTATATAATTAATTTAATATACACATTTCTAATACATCATTGTATAAAATATAGTATTCTGCACTTTTTCAAACATTGCAAATTTTAATGCGTAGTTTTAGAATAAGTTGTAGTTCTGCAAAGGATTTTGTAAATTTATATGATGTGGCCAGTAGTGACGCAGTGGCACAAGCGTGTAACTGTAAACGACTGGTTGTGGGTTCGATTCCCACTCGAGGAGTGGAGATATTTAATATTTCCATTTTCTTCGCTCTGGTGTCGAGGTAAAGCGCGGCGTTAAGTTCCGCCACTTAACACGCAACGCCTCCGAATTCGGCGGAAAGTGGGGAACGGAGTATCTTAATACTAGGTTCCTTCTGCCTACCCTGCTGTGTGCGGGATACAGCGTGAAGCTAAAAAAAAAAATTATATGACTTCCGTATTCGACAATGTGAAAAATAAACAAAACTCTATACAAAGATATAATAAGATGAACTGTTTAAATATGTAGTAAAGTCTAACAAACATCAGATATTGGAGCGCAGTTGGGACATATCTAACAGATTGAATGTTTTATTTACGGAAGGTCGGTTATAAATTTCTCATTTGATTATTTTTTTTATTTCCACACGTTTCCCACTTTTTGCCGCAAGTAGACAGAAGAAAATAAATATAAAGATACTCTGTTCCCAATTTTCCGTCCAATTTTCAAACACTGCATACTGTGTGGCGGAACCTGACCCCGCGTTTTGTCCTGCCAATATGGGAAATGATTGTTTGATGGTCACAAAGCAACGAGTCTTGTTTTGTCAAATAAATACAATGAATATGGAAAGGTCCTTTTATTAAACATATAATTATTATTGAGAATATTACAGTGGCGACGAGGATAAAAATATAAAAAAAAATGTCTATCGGTAAGGTAAATGAGTTTAATGTGAAGGATGGAACATGGTCATCTTTCATAGAAAGATTAAAAATGTATTTCCAAGTAAATAACGTGAAAGAGGATATGAAAGTCCCCATATTGATTACGTCTATGGGCGACGAGGCATATGAACTTTTGGAGAATCTAGCTAGTCCAACAAAGCCGGCGGAGCTATCAATAGAAAAAGCGGATAACTTAATGCGACAACACCTACAGCCAAAAACGTCGGTTTTAGCCGAAAGGTTTCGCTTTAGGCAAAAAAGGCAAACAAATGGTGAAAATATATCTGGTTTTGTGGCGGAATTGAAGAATATATCTAAGCGCTGTAATTTCGGCGGGAATTTAAATGAAAATTTGCGGGATCAATTTGTGTGTGGAATAACGAGCGACATCATAAGGCAGCGATTGTTTGCAGAAAACGATACGATGACCTTTTCAGAAGCAGTCACACTAGCTACGTCGTTGGAAGCCGCAGAGAGAGACGCAGCAGTAGTAGATAAATATTTACCAGGTACTAGAACTGAAAGGGTAGAAGAAGCAGTTCATATTATAAAACCGCTTACACGTAAACCGAAGGCTAAAGACAGTAATGTGCGTTCACAAAGGTGGGAACGATCTATTTCTTTTGCTCCAAATAGTCAAAGCGTTATATGCGACTGTTGTGGTAGTCGCTATCATGACCGTTTAAGCTGACGTTTCCGCTACTATAATTGCAGTAGATGTGAGCGCACGGGTCACCTGCGAAGAGTATGCCCAGAAAAGTACGGTTCGTTATCGCGAAATCCTGCGGCCTACAAGACCTCTGTTATGCGTTCTGGTTTGCACCACGGTGACGAGGATTATAGCATTAATGAAAAATTGGACCGTCAACCTGACTTGGAATACGGATTGCAGCATTTATGCTTGAGCGATTATAAAGCGGTGAAAATTCCAATAGAAATAGAAGGTAAATTGATTACTATGGAAATAGATACTGGTACGCCAATTTCGTGTATAAATAAGGTTATGTATAATAAATTATTTTCTCAATTACCCATAGAGACGGTTGACACTATATTGACTTATTACGACGGTTCACAAGTAAGTCCAATAGGATTGATTAAACCACAAGTATGCTATAATAATTGTAAAAAGATATTAGAATTGTTTATTTTTGAAAAGGATACGAAATCTTTGTTGGGAAGGCAGTGGCTAACGGAGCTAAATATAAAGATACCAGATTTTCAATGTAATTTAAACTACAAAGAACCATTTGATTATAATATAACGCAATTGATTAACAGATATAAGGACTTGTTCAACGGAGAGCTAGGTCGATATACAGGCGGTAAGGCAACATTGAGGGTGCGAGATGGAGCTGTACCGGTATTCCACAGGGCGAGACCACTGCCGTATGCTTTGCGGGACCGCGTCGATGCTGAACTCGACTGCATGCTTGAAAACGGCGTTATTGAGCCCGTTGATTGCTCTGATTGGGCCTCACCCATTAGTACCAGTAAATAAACCTGACGGCACACTTAGAATTTGTGCGGATTATAAAAGCACTCTAAATTCGTCTTTGTTAGTCGATCGCTACCCGCTGCCAAAGATAGAGGATGTATTAATTAATTTAAATGGCAGTATGTACTTCAGTAAGATTGACTTATCTCAAGCTTACAATCAAATAGAGTTGGATGAGTCGAAAAAGTTTACTGTTATAAATACTCATCGGGGCTTATTTCAGTATAATAGATTAGTTTATGGGTTATCTTCGAGCGTAGGGATATTTCAACGCATAATGACGAACTTATTAAGCGATATACCGAATGTTCAGGTTTTCTTGGACGATGTCATCATATGTGGAAAGACGAAACAAGAACATTTGGAAGCTTTACAGGCTGTTTTCCAGCGCCTTTTAAATAAAGGCTTAAAACTAAAAAAGAGTAAATGTGTATTTTTCGCGGAAGAGGTGACTTATTTGGGGTATATAGTTTCCCGGCACGGCATTAAAGCCGATACATCAAAAATAAAGGCAATTTTAGATATGGAACGTCCTAATAATGTTTCAGAATTAAGATCCTTTTTGGGAACTGTAAATTTTTTTGGAAAATTTATTAAAAATTTAAGTTCTATTTTATTTCCTTTGTATAAGCTTTTACGTAAAAATACAGTATGGAACTGGTCTATCGACTGCGAACAAGTATTTAAGGACGTAAAAAAGAAGTTGACTAGTTCGAGTATTTTAGCTCATTATGATCCTCTCAAGCCGTTGATAGCAACATGTGATGCAAGCGCTCGTGGGCTAGGTGTAGTTTTAACACAACCAGGAGTTCATGGTGAAAGACCAATCGCATTTGCGTCACGAACATTGAGCAGTGCAGAAGCCAATTATTCTCAAATACACAGGGAAGCATTGGCCATTATATTTTGTATCAAGAAATTTCATCAATATCTGTATGGCCGACATTTTATTCTACGCACGGATCATAAGCCATTAGTTTCTATATTTGGTCCGAATAAGGGCATACCCAGCATGACAGCTAGTAGAATGCAGCGGTGGGCTATCATCTTATCTGCCTATGATTACGAGATAGAGTATGTTTCAACTAGTAACAACTGCTACGCGGATAGTTTGTCTAGATTACCGTTAGTTTCGAGTATTTCAACTAATTAATCAATTCCCGAACAAACCTATTTTCATTTTGTACAAGATGCGCTTTGTTTAGATTATAAAGAAATAAAAAAACAAACAACGAACGATTCTATTTTAAGTAGAGTACTAAGTTGTATTCGAGACGGGTGGCCCGATCACTGTGAGATTGAAGGAATGAAACCATATTTTAATAGAAAAGATGAATTGTATGAAGAACTGGGATGCATTATGTGGGGCCACAGATTAGTGGTGCCAGATGTCTGTAGACATAAAGTACTAAAAATTTTGCACGAACCACACATGGGTATTGTAAAATCTAAGGCTTTAGCCCGGAGTTATGTGTGGTGGGCGGGAATAGATGAAGCAATCGAAAAGATATGTCGCACTTGTGAGGTTTGCGCTTCAAACTCTAATGCTCCACCACACCAAATATCACGACCCTGGTCATGGCCAGGAGGTCCATGGACTAGATTACATTTGGATTTCTTAGATCCTATATTTGGCAAGACTTATTTAGTAGTTGTGGATGCAATGTCCAAATGGATAGAAGTGTTTCAGGTAAATAGTACATCAGCTGCTAGTACAATTGACCAATTAGGTGCGTTGTGGGCTAGAATGGGGTTACCAAAGCAAGTGGTTAGTGATAACGGTCCCCCATTTACGAGTAGCGAATTTGCAGCTTTCCTTAAAAACGACAACATAGAACATGTTTTTACTGCACCTTATCACCCGTCATCGAATGGAGCCGCTGAAAATGCCGTTAAAACTATTAAAAACGTTATTAAGAAAGCTGTTACTGAAAAGACTAGTATAAATAGGTCACTAAATATATTTTTGTTATATTATCGTAATACTGAACATTGTTCGACGGGAGAAAGCCCTGCAATGTTGTTGATGGGGAGACCACTGCGTACTCGGTTAGATATGCTTAAACCTGATAGAGAATCTCGGGCGCAGAAAAGTAAGGAATGTCAAGTGGTGAGCCGTGGAGGAAAGGATAGGAAATTAAGTGTAGGAGACAAGGTATGGTACCGGCAGTACGTAAAAGGTGAAAAGTGGAAACCTGGATCAATAACGAATACTATCGGGAGTTCTGACTACAAAGTTTCAGACGCAGAAGGAAATTTAGTGCATAGACATATAGACCAAATTAAGCGAAGGCCGAGTAACTTATTAGTTTGCCCAGTCCGTAGGTATAGCAAATGTGAGGAGACACCTCCAAGCCCAATAGCTTCTAAGGAGGTAGAGAACTTCGAAACATTTTCCACTCCGTCGTCAAGCCCCGTGTTACCACCGCCTCGACCAATTCGACAATGTAGGTTACATAGGGTAGCTAGGTATAAATTTTAGAATCCAATTTTATGTTTTGTTTTTCTTATTGTTGTTTAAGTTTTTAAATACATTCTATGTTTGGTTTTCTTTTATCTTGTCTGTATTAATGTATATTTTTGTGTGTTATTTAGTTTCTTTACTTGTTGTATTTTAGTGTGAGGGATTGTAATGTATATGATTGTTCGATGGTCACTAAGCAACGAGTCTTGTTTTGTCAAATAAATTCAATGAATATGGAAAGGTCCTTTTATTTAATATATAATATAACTATTATTGAGAATATTACACTGCCAATATGGGAAATGACAATAATTCGAATATATTGATATCGAGCTCCCAAATGGGATTCAAATCGAGAACCATACGGATACTATACTATGCTATAAGCAAGTTACTTAAAGTTCAATGCTGATGTGTTTTTTTAAGTTCATACAATTTGATAATATTCAAATGAAGAGTCAATACGAACCTTCAATCAAAAGTATATGATCGTAGACGTGAAATGTTAACTCCAGGCGTCATCTTGTCAACCATCATTTAAAAATTAAAAAAAGCAACTTCAATTTTGTTTCGATGGACAAAAAAACATGATGTTAAGAATTTCTGTTATATTTTTATTCAGATTTACGATTTTACCACGTATAGCATGGTAGTCACAGAGAAACTGTCAAGACACTTCCGTTTCGAATTTGAGATATTGAGTGGCGGAACTTAACGCTGTACTTTTCTTTCCTTAGAACTAGTAACTAAAGAAATAATCCTTTTTCCGAATGGGGATCGAACCAATAACTAATCACATTTGCAGTCAGGTGCTATCACATACTACAAACCTATGGTGGCGAACGATTAACTATTAAATAATAAAAATACACATATTCCTATGTTGATAGATAAAACGTAGTGTTAAGAAGTAGTAGTCTCCATTTTTCATTTCAGATAATTCAAAATTTTATATCCAAAAGTATATGGATTTACATTAATTTTCTAACAATAAATAAATACAAACACAATACAAATCTACGAAACACGAGTACATTTATTTTTCTATACATTATTAAACATGACTTCATTCATCTCCCGAGTTTTATATGCGATTTCTGTAATAAATTCTGGTACAATACTGTGAAGCATGTTTTATTTCATAGTGACGTTTACAAGTTACTCGCCATTGATTATTCCATTGTTTTATGTGAATATATTTTTGTAATGTCGGTTTTAACTCGATATTACAAAACTTTTGGTTTGCGATTATTGAAAAAATACGTTACAGTTATTTTTTTATTTTGTCACATAACATCCATACTTATGTTACAAATGTCTATATGTCAAGCTTTCCCGAATAACCTACCGGTCCGGTTTGGATAAAATTTAGAATGAAAGTAGTAAAAATTACTGGGTCAAACATACTTATTTTATGAAAAATGAACCTCTAAAAGGTTGAAATAGGGGATGGAAATTTATATGAAAAAGCTACACCGCTTGACCGATTGTAATGAATTTTGGCATCAATATAGTTGATTATCCAAAGTTAAACATAGGCTATTTTATTTTCCAAAAATCCACCTCCTAGGGTTGTAATTAATAACGAAACAGCCATGTAGTTCACGTCTCGAAACCGCGAGTGGGCTGCTAGTTTATTATATTGTTGGAAACATTTCGAGATTAATTCCGTAGTGTGTAAAATATTAAGAATGAACCAAGTGTTTAATCTCTACTTCTAGTATTCTATTTCAAATTTTCAATATGTTTTGGTAAGTAAAATACTGCATCTTTTGGAATAATAATGTAGAATCTGTTTTATAAATTTATTTACTCTTCTAATAAGATGCGATCGTGGCACGATGGGACAACATTTGTTAGTAAACGATTTTAATTAAAACAATGTTCATTTTTCCGATTCACTAGACAACACACAGCGTTAAGTTCCACGCAGCGCACAATATGTTCTCTCTAGATTCTCTCGACTGCCCTTCTATCAGAGAAAAGGCATAAAGAAGACATCTAGTATTTGAGATCGAAACTATCGTATTTAACTAAATCTATAGTAACAAATATGACTTAAAATTATTTTTAAGCACGTGTAGAAAATATTAAATTTTGAGATATTTTTGATTTTAGTTTTCTCTCTTCAGCTTCATTATTTTCACAGCAGATTGAGATAGATTTTAATGTGAAGACCTAGTGTTTTCCCCTTCCGCCTAGATCGGAGACACTGCGTATTAAATGGCGGAACTCAACGAACCGCATCGCATTTCATTAAAGCAAAGAAATAAAATATAAATTCAATATAATTATACCCCTAAGTGGGGATCGAACCCAAAACTTTCGTGTACAAAGTCAGACGTTGTCACACTGCGCCACAACGGCTTTAGTCTTGTATTAAAAGATATTTAATTATTCCATCTTAAGCTATTTTTTATCTACAATCTATACATATATAACACAAATGTACATGAATGCTGAGTGTACATGGAAGATATATGGGGAAAAATATTATTAAAGGTATTTTCATAGCGTTTATGCACGTTAATATCTGAAACGGCTCAATCGATTTAAATGCAGTTTTGACTCTTGTGTTTTGGTAGTCTTCCCTTAACATTTAGCGCGTAAATTATTTCAATCGGTTCATAAATAAAAAAAACATGACAATTTAATTTTTGTCTGACAAAATTGCTTTAAATAATTAATTTTAAACATTTTTTTAAAGTGTTATTCCACACTTAGGAAAATTGTTAAATGAAAATTCCGCTGCGTTCAAATTTTTATACGTTATCTAAACGTCTTTTTTGCTTTAAATAATTATTTTACTAAGTTCACTAGGATCCCTCTGCCTACCCTGCTGTGTGTGGGATACAAGCTAAAAGAAATAATTGTTTTATAAAACTACCTGAAGATTCAATTTATTCAAACCAAGCCGCGAGCGGGTCGCTAGTATTTAAATAAAAATCATATTACAAAATATGACGTAGGTTGAGATCGTTGATCTTTTCATCCTTTATTGACATTTCATTAAATATTGAGTTACAGAAATTCTTTTTTACTTATACAAATTTCTCCCAAAGTGTTTTTTAAATATAGATGTAGCATTAAATTTAATTTAGAAGTAACTTAATATAATACTAAATTCATTTCATTCATTCGTTCAATATAATGAATATAATACAATACATATATATACATTATTTTTTTAATAGCAGCAGCTTATAGAGAAAGTGTCATCTCCGTTCCCGACTTGAGGAGTGTCTTAGCACTAGGTTTCCTCAACCTCCCCTACTGTGTGCGGGATACGGCATGAAGCTAAAATTATAATAATTATTATTATTAAAAAAAATGATCAATGAAAATCGTGCGTGAGTATGTCACCTGAAAGAACTTAACGTCAAGACACTGCGTGATACACTTATATTTAAAAGATAATTTAAGTTTAAATTTTTAACGTTAACCGTTTCTATAAGCTTAAAAAATATACAATATAGCTATAAACAAAACTTTATAACGGTCCTATTTATATACAACATTTTTTTCACAGCAGGGTAGGCAGAGGGAACCTAGTGTTAAGACACTCCGTTTCCCAGTCTCAGCCGCGCTTTGCCTCGACACCAGAGCGAAGCAAATAGAAATAATAAATATTTCCACTCCTCGAGTGGTAATCAAACCCACAAAAAGTCGCTTTATATAAAACATATTTTGTTTAAACAAACAAACAAAGACAAAACAAAGTAAACATTGTTTTAATTTGTTTTTCTAAAAACATCGTTTACGTTGTGTTGTTTTATTACGACAGTTCAAGTACTTTTACTTTTGCGCGGGATACAAGTTGACTTGTTTATTCTAATTTCATTCCTAACGCTAAGAATCTCATTCTGATGTACCTTACTTACTTATAATGTCTCATTTAAAACACAAATTATACATTTCCTTTTAAAGAAAACAAAATGTCTTTCAAATATTCATATCCATTATAATATCACAAATACTAAAGTTTGTCTGCCTGTCTATACTTTCTTGGTTAATCCACCGGCCCGATTTGAACAAAAATATTAAATCAGAATCGGAAATCAAATACTGGAAAAGCCAGGGTCGAATATAGTCTGCTCTTTTTTTCAAAAATCAAAATATAATTATTATTTAAAAAATTAAAATCACTTGACCAATTATAATAAATTTTGGTATAAATATAGTTGATAACTCGAGTTTATTTACATTACTTTAATTTTATTCTTAAAGGATTAAGTTTTAAGAGAGACTAGGTCTCATAATCTTCAATATATGCCTTAACTCTTTACTGGATATAAGAAATAGTAACTCGCATCTTTTTCCCCTTTAACAAGATAGTCAGTAAGAACCTAGAATTAAGACTCTTTTTTCTCTACTTTCTGCCTTAATTTGAAATATTGCGCGTTAAGTGGCAGATCTCAACTCCACGGATATCTGTTTACCAGAACAAAAAAATGAAACTGAGTAGAGATCGAACTCACAATCAATAGCAATTACATATGGTGCCATTACTGTCTCACAAAATGCTTATATAAATAATATAAGTAGAAACTTGAAATTACCTTTTATAGTTTTTTCTTTTAGCTTCACGCTGTATCCCGCACACAGCAGGGTAGGCAGAGGGAACCTAGTGTTAAGACACTCCGTTCCCCACTTTCCGCCGAATTCGGAGGCATTGCGTGTTAAGTGGCGGAACTTAACGCCTCGCTTTGCCTCGACACCAGAGCGAAGAAAATGGAAATATTAAATATTACTCCTCGAGTGGGAATCGAACCCACAACCAGTCGTTTACAGTCACACGTTCGTGCCACTGCGCCACGACTGGACCCTTAACAGTATCAGTAAAAAATATCCATCACTTTGTCTTCCAATACGATACTCTTAAAAAGCACTAAATAATTATGTTTATTCTTAGCCTTCAACGTTTAAACACTGGGTCCTTAAACTCATATTTTTACTTTTGCTTATTTATAAGACTGTTAGTATCGCATGAGTGGATTTTATTGCGTACAATACAAAGAATTGTTTGTATTTGCAATTTTTATTCGAAAATAAAGCTTTTTACAAGTAAAGTACTACTAATAGCAATGAAGAAAGCTACGTTTTCCTTCTCCCATATAGCAGGATAGAAAATCTAATGAATTCGCCGAAGGCCGAAATCGAGACGGAACTTAACTCCGCTTTGTCTTACATACATTCATCTATTAAAATTATCTATTAATATTTAGAATAGTTATAATTAGACTGTATGTGGTTGTAGATGAGAATATCTATTGGTGGAGTTTCATATGGTTTCACTTACTGAAATTAATTTATTTTAAAATTTTACCATTAAATATGAAATACTTTTAAATGGTTGAAATCTTAAAACGAAATCACTTATTGCTAGTTAATAGTACTTTGCAGACTGGAAAATGCATATATACTCTTCAGTAATAGTAACTGACAGACAAAAATAATAGCTTTTCAATTTGTTTTTGTGTTCATACTTAAACGTATCTTAATGACTTATAATTTTAATAATTAACAATAATGTTTAAAATGAAAACATCGAACAAAATTTCAAGCTAACCTTATGAAAAATAACAATACTTTTCTTTTTTAGCTTCACGCTATATCCCGCACGCAGCAGGGTAGGCAGAGGGAACCTAGTATTAAGATACTCCGTTCCCCACGTACCGCCGAATTCGGAGGCATTGCGTGTTAAGTGGCGGAACTTAACGCCGCGCTTTACCTCGATACCAGAGCGAAGAAAATGGAAATATTAAATATTTCCACTCCTCGAGTGGGAATCGAACCCACAACCAGTCGTTTACAGTCACACGCTTGTGCCACTGGGCCACGACTGGCCACAATATATGTTAAACTCTTAACTGGGTTATATCATAAGAAGAACATAGAAGCTGGTTATACAAATTGTTGTAGCAGCTGCACTCTTTTTAGGGCCGCAGGGTCGCTTTCGCAGGGCCTAGAGTTTAGACACTGGAATTGGACATTGCTTGTTGAGAGGAGGAACTCAACGCCACGCCTTGTCTTGTTCACTAGTGTGGAGAAATTAAAGTAATTAATTTATTAAAAAATCTTACATGGAATTTCACCTCCGAATAGAAACCGAACCTACATATCGCGTTCCTGAGCCGCTACGCCATGAAAGTCTCACTAAATACATCAAGCATCTGAAATTTACTTTCAACAATATCATTAAACAATAAATTATGAAGGAATCTTTTTTTTTTATGGAATAAAGGAGGCAAACGAGCTGAAGGCCCACCTGGTGTAAAGTGGTTACCTTCGCCCATAGACATCCACAACATTAAAATTATGGATGCGTTGCCGGCCTTGGGAATGTAGGACAGAAGGAAAGAGGAGGGATGGGAATGGTGGGAATAGGGAGAGCTGGCTTACATGCGATCGAACCGGAACACATCATAAGATATTTGGCGGTTCGTCTTTGACATGATGGTGGTCGCGAGCCAGTCGGAGAATGAATCTCCTACCACCAAGCTACTGGGTTACCCGCCTTTTACGGGACGTTACCCAACGGCGGGGGGGAATTGTATTCTTAACCCGTCCCCCCACGGGACAAAACGGGAGATTCTGGGGAACGGATGTCTAAACACTAGGTTCCCTCTGCATACCGTGCTGTGTGCGGCTACCAGCGTGACGCTAAAAAAAAAAATATCCATCACTTTGTCTTCCAATACGATACTCTTAAAAAGCACTAAATAATTATGTTTATTCTTAGCCTTCAACGTTTAAACACTGGGTCCTTAAACTCATATTTTTACTTTCGCTTATTTATAAGACTGTTAGTATCGCATGAGTGGATTTTATTGCGTACAATACAAAGAATTGTTTGTATTTGCAATTTTTATTCGAAAATTAAGCTTTTTACAAGTAAAGTACTACTAATAGCAATGAAGAAAGCTACATTTTCTTATTTCCACATAGCAGGACAGTCAGAGAGGATCTAATCTAAATTCGCCGAAGTCGACTGTATGTGGTTGTAGAAGCGAATATCTAGAATTCGATATGCGTTAAATTTTGCAATATGAAATAAATTTAATTGGTCTTAAATATGAAATAAATTTAAAATGCTTATTACTAATTAGTAGTACTTTGCACATTGCAAAATGCATGTTTACCTTTATATACATGCATATGTATTCTTCAGTAACACTACGTTTTGCGTTGCAGTTTTTGCATTCATACTAAAATGTATCTTAATTACTTATTATTTCAAACGACAATGTTTAAAATGAAATGAAAATTTCAAGTTAACCTTATGAATAATAAGACTCAGTGCCTAGAAACCTTAAAATTTGTTTACGATCCTTTACTTGGTTTTATGCTACCACTAATTGATATTACAGTTGAAACTGAGGCGCCATCTAAAGTATTTAAACGTTACCTCTTGCTTTGTACAACGAATTGGAGTACATACTTAACTAGAAAAGCTGCTTAAGTTTACAGTTTCGCGAAGCTTGTTTACATTTAATGTTTATTTAATTATTTTGTTTGCATTTGTATTTATTTTAAAAAGGAGACTTTGTTTTTTTCCCATAGAGAGAACTAGTGTCAGGACACTCTGTCTTCCGTTTTTCGTCCAATATAAAGATATAACCAATATCTTTGAGTGGCAGAGGTTAGAAACTAAACGCCATGCTTTGTATAAGACAAAGCATGGCGTTATGCATGGCATAATGAAAATAATTTAATAACAATTAGTCCCATTAATAAAGATCGAAGCTACATCTATCGCGTTTACCGTCAAACTATGTCACTCAGTGCCATTTTAGTCTCGAATTGAAAAAAGTGTTTGTGAATAAAAGCATTATAAAAGAATATCTAAATTATTTTCATACTTCAGTATCGGCAAGAAGACAATTCACAGCGTTGACCTCCACTCAGCACGTAATGTCTGAATTTCAGGTAGAAAGTGGAGAACGGAGTGTTTTGACTCTATCACACTTACACTGTTACGGTTACGGTACAACATAAATTTTATTTGGAACATGTCGTGGCGCAGTGGCACGAACGTGTGACTGTAAACAACTGATTGTGGATTCAATTCCCACTTGAGGAGTGGAAAAATTTATTATTTCCATCCTTCGCTCTGGTATCAGAGGTAAAGCGCGGCGTTAAGTTCCGCCACTTAACACGCAATGCCTTCGAATTCGGCGGACAATGGGGAGTGTCTTAACACTAGGTTCTCTCTGCCTACCCTGCTGTGTGCGGGGTACAGCGTGAAGCTAAAAAAAATCATTCGAGCATACGATAGTTTACGTTTACGGTTACGGCTCCATACAGCTCCATACACGCCTGTTTATTTCAATATCGTTTTCCATTCATCACTTACCAATATCAACACTTAAAGCTTACTCTAATAAACAAACAGTCTTTAATTACACCAAATCACAAACATATCATCAATCTCCGCTTGTTATTATATTTGTGCTACGCCTACGTTATATAAAATGGAATTTTCAACTTGACGCTAGATTTTTATAACGGAAATTATAGTATCAGCTATTTTGAGGAACGTAATAATGTTTTATTATGTAAACAGAATTTTTACAATCATCTTCTATTTCGAATAACATGTTGGTTTGTAATTATTCACGTGAATAGCGACTGACTGTGAATACGATGGTGTGAATGTTATGGATGGATGATTCTTCTGTTCTCCTTCTCAGCTTCACGCTGTATCCCACACACAGCAGGGTAGGCAGAGGGAACCTAGTGTTAAGATACTCCGTTCTCCACTGATATGAATTATATTGATATGAATTATATTATATTATGAAAAATAATTGTTGATATTTTTTGTGTTTTATAATAAAATACTTGAATCTTATTAAATCAACTTATATGTTATTGGGTTCGATTCTCACTGTATTTAAATTATGAGAGTATATTTAAGTTACTTTAATTTCCTCGATTTAGTAACACCAAGTGCAGCATTAAGATTCGGCACTAGGTTCTTTGTTTCTGTCGTCTACCAACTCAAAAACGTAGTGATTATGCACTCTATTTTTATTATTTATTTATTTTTAAAATTCCCTTTCTTAAGAAATATCGCAATCCAAGGGAACTTAGACATACAGGCATGATATATATATTCAATTTTTGTTTGCCTAACGGTTTGTCCTTCCGCTTATTCCGGCTAATCTCTGGAACGGCTGAACACATTTTGATGGGACATTCACTAGCAGATAACTGATGTAATTGTGTATAACTTACGCTACTTGTTAATTTCACACGGACGAAGTCGAGAGCTGCTTAGTTACTAAGATATATAAAAAGAGATATATAACTCTTGTTAGTAAAGGTCCTTTTTCAAAATTAATAAAGACCAAAAAATGTTGTTAGCTAATAAAGTTTTTTAGAGCAACTAGTGATAAGATACTCCGTCCTACGAACGTATAGAAATTAACTCAACGTCACGAAATTAAAATATTTTTAAATGCAATCACTCTGAGTCCGTATTGAATCCACAACAATTGCGTTTATTATCAGAATATATACCACTGTGGCACGACAACCTCCTAATAATAAACCTAGAATAAAATTTAAATATTTTTAACTCAAAATCGATGTGCCTATTCTTGTATCGCCATTACGAGTGCACTTGAGATAACTGACATTAGATTATGGAACGTTTTATGTAATTTTAAACACAACAAGATATAAAGTAAAGTTTTAATAAAATATTTTATAGTAGAATGGTAATATAATTGATATTATTTTCATATATTTTATTTATTTTCTACGGTTCGATTATTTCTTGCTGAATAGCTTTTAAGCATTCCTGTATAATACTTTAAGACACTTTGTCCTCCACTTTTCATTTAATTTTGAAATATTAAACGTTGAGTAGCAAAACGGTAAGTCCCACTTTGTTTTAAAATTAAAAAAAAAACGCCAAAACAACTTACCTCGAAAGGACTCGAACCCACAACTATCGATTTTTACATTTTTAATGGTATCCACCAAAAATAGCGCCCTTAAACAATTTAATAATTCCTTTTTAAAGTATAATTTCTATGTCTAAGTTTTATATAAATATACTTCATCTTTCAACAAAAAGCAAGCCAAAAAAACGATGTCACTTTTAAACATATAAAAACTTTTTTCTTTTATATAAAAAGTAAATGAACACAACTTTACGACAAGGCGGTCTGTATAAACACAGTTGTCAACGTCTTCATTCATCTTTCATGTTTACAGTAAGATAAAGAAAACTTAGGGATTCATAATTTGTTCCACGTTTTCTGATGAATAAAGTACTAGCTAATGGAACTCAATATAGCATTGTTTATAATCACAGGTAGTGATGTAATAGATATAAGTTATATTAATAATGTGTAATAGATATAAGTGGGGCCAGTCATAAACGACTGGTTGTGGGTTCGATTCCCACTCGAAGAATGGAAATTAATATTTCCATTTTCTTCGCTCTGGTGTCGAGGTAAAGCGCGGCGTTAAGTTCCGCCACTTAACACGCAGTGCCTCCGAATTCGGCGGAAAGTGGGGAACGGAGTGTTTTAACACTAGGTTGCCTCTGCCTACCCTGCTGTGTGCGGGATATAGCGTGAAGCTAGTTAATTTAATTTAATTAATTAATATTGAAAAAATAAAGGAAACTGGACTCTATTTATAAAATATGCCCTATATTTTATAAATTTAGTTAGTTAAAGCTAACTTAGTTTTAAGCTCTGATATTGTGAAAGAAAAAAGAAATTAATATTAAAAAAAGATTATTTTAAAAAAAATGTAACCTTATGTCTGTAGTGACATTATTTAAATTATATAAAAAAAATCAGAGATACTGTCTGACTGTGTACGCAATGGTTCTGGGTTCGATTCCCACTCGGACGATCATATTTTAATTGGTTTCATTACTGCGCTCTGTTAAACAAGGCAAAGCGCGGCATTTAGTTACGGCACTCGACGTGGACGTTTTAAATTTGGGTGGAAAGTGGAGAGTATAGTATCTTGTCTCTAATGTATTTCTGAATACTCTGCTGACAAAGCATGAAGCTGAAAAAAATATAATCCGACTGCATAAATATAGGTTTTGAACTCAAAGCTTAATTTATTACGCAATAAATTCAATTAATTTTGTGTTAAAGGATTAATTTAAAGCTTAATAAATTGAATTTGATTTATAAATAAAATGATTTCAAAACCTTATACATAAATTCGTTCACATTCTCATGTATACATGTTAAATTATATAACCCTATATGTGAAACCTCCCCAACCTCTTGTTTTTGAAATTTGAATTACGATCATAAATAGCATTTTCGTTAAACTACTACACACAAATAATCTTAATTTACATTTAAATTCTATTTTCTATATAGGATATATCACTTTTTTCGCGTCACATTTTTTCGGCTATAGCAAGGTACTCATAGAGAACCTTGTGTTAAGACACTATTCTTAACTTTTTTTTCTAGCTCCCGCATACAGCAGGGTAGCCAGAGGGAACCTAGTGTTAAGACTAGGTTCCCTAGTGTCATGTCATTGCGTGCTAAGTGCCTGAATACCAGAGCGAAGAAAATGGAAATATTAAATATTTGCACTTCTCGAGTGGGAATCGGACCCACAACCAGTCGTTTACAGTCACACGTTTTTGTCACTGCGCCAAGAGTGGTCCCATTCTCATCTTTCCGCCCGATTTAAGGACATTAGATGTTGATTAGCACAATTTATCACCGCGCTTTGTCTTGTTTGCCACCACTCATAATATCACCCACTCAACTCAGATATTATTGTGAATATGGACCACTGTGTGGAAATCGAACCTACAACCAAACGCAACTACACTCTGACGCTGTCCTACTTAACCTTAATATATAAAGGAAAACATCGAAAAAGTAAATTTTTAATTAAATATTTTTTTTACAAAATAAACAATTCATTTTTTTATCTAAAAATGATAAAGTTAATACGATAAAACAGTTGTAATAAATAAAAAACAGTAATTTATGAGTACAATAAATATAAAGACTTTTTTATATCTATAGTAGTCCGCGATACGTCAGTCTTGTGTCGAACTCCGGTGTGAAGGGACGGTTGCTATACGCTTATAGAAGTTAGAACGTTCAAGTTTATGACAGAAACTTTTATTTATTTATTTTAATAAAATAAATATTTAGTTAAGTTGACTTAAGTTTTGTGTGGTTATTAATTTTGGAAAGAAAAAACTTTTTGGTAAGTGATTATTTTTTTTTTATTTTAATTTCAATTTTTTTTTGTATGAGGAAGTTGTTTAAATTAAAATAGTTTTGATGATGTAAATTGTTATAAATAAATAAACGATTAATTAATATATTTTTTATATATTTAAAACATTAAAAACTTAAGTAATAAATTAGTTAAATAATAAGATATCCTAGGAACAGCGTCTGACTCTAACGCTTATGGCAAAGGAATCAAACCTACTACGGGTTCGATTCCTACTCGGTGGAATGTTCGTAATTAAATTATGATTATTCTTATTTCTCCTCTCTGGTAAAGACTAATCACGGCGTTGAGTTCCGTGAATCGACTGGCGATGTCTGGAATTTCGGCAGAGAGTGACGTTTAGAATATCATGAGTTTAGGTTTTCTCTGACTGCTACCTGGCCCTGCTATCCTGGAAAAAACATGAAACTTGAAAAAAGTTTATTTTTAAAATTAAGAATTTATATTATTATTACAATTTATTGTTACAATTATTGTTTACTTATTTTTTCATTATACTAAAGTACGAATATGGTTATAAGTTGCAAATATAAATTAAAAGTTAACGATTGATTTTTTTCTATATATATTTTATCATTTGTTAGGAAATTACATTCCATTACATATATAAGTGGAATATTTGACCTCTAAAACTATTCACCAGAACTTTCTTATTCAATTACTTTTTATTTTTACACGAAACTTTTACAATTATTTTAACATTTTTAAATTGTTAGTTACACGCTTACAATTAAAAACATTTTTAGAAAACGTATAGCAATCGAGGCCATTGAGGCGCAGTGTGACAGCATCTTACTGTAAAAGCAATGTTTGTGAGTTCAATTCTCACCCAGAACATTGTCCTGAACATTATCATTGGATAATGTTTAAAATTTCATTTCTTCGCTCTGGTACCTAAGCGATTTCCGCCACTTAAAATGCAACATGTTGATTTTGGATGGAAAATTGAGGGCGACGTATCTTACACCAGGTTCTCTGATTACCATGGCATATAGGAAAAGCATGAAGCTATAGAAAAATTAAAACGTAACGAGATTCGAACTTACACTTTTTTTGTAGTTTCACGCTGTATCCCGTACACAGCAGGGTATGCAGATATAACCTAGTGATAAGACACTCCGTTCCCGACTTTCCGCCGAATTCGGAGGCATTGCCTCGACACCTGTCATAACTTATATATATGTTTTCAAAAAAATATGTTTTTTCTGAAAATGTCTTTTATATCGTAAGTATGAGGATAAAATATATGGCTGAGCGGTCAGAAGTGCTTGCTAAGTGACACGCGTTCGAGTCAGTGGACGTTCAATATTTTATATTTTTAATACGTTTTTTTTTTAAAAAGTTAAATATACAATTATTTTGATGTTTGAAATCACAAAAACGATGACGTATGAATACTGCCTGATTTTTTTTTGCTTCACGCTGTACGCACACAGCACTGTAGACAGAGTGTGTTAAAACACTCCGTTCCCCACTTTCTGCTGAATTCGGAGACTTTGCATGTTATGTGGCGAAACTTAACGCCGCGCTTTGCCCTCAACACCAGAGCGAAGAAAAATATTCACCTACAACCAATCGCTTTACAGTCACACTTTGTGCCTCTGCGCCACGGCTGGCCCCCACCTAATACATTATAAATTAATAAATATTTTTTTTACATAGGATACATAAAATTTAAAATAATTATTTTTATGCACATTTTGTTAACTCTGCAAAGACTCTTTCAAAATAAGTCACGTTTCAATCGAAACTGTAGAGAGGAAATCAAACGAATAAATTATAAAGGTATCCTTTTTAAAAATCGTACTTTTTTATAAAACCGTTGTGGCGCAGTAGGACATCGTCTGACTGTAAACGCGGTTGGTTGTGGGTTCGATTCCCACTCGGCCGAATAATTCTATGTATAAATCATTTTCATTGTTCTGATCTAAGACGAAACGCGGCGTTGAGTTCTACCAAACATCATGCAAAGCTTAGATTACAGTCGGCAAGTGGAGAACGAAGTGTATTGACAAAATACTGCTACGGAAAAAAATAATACTTTCATTCATTCATAAATGATTTTATAGAAATAATTTTAATATTTGTAATTTTTAAAATACAGATTTTACCAAAATAAGAAAAATAAAGTCTAGAGTAAAACGTTACTAACGTCTATTTTGAGACTAGAATAAGTGAATGAAGAAAAAGATTTACCTAATGCCTGACAGACGCAAAAATTTTGTTTCAACTCTTGTGAATTTGCATTTATAAGTCACCATAGTACATTAGAGTAAATTAATTCCTATATTAACGGCTGTGGGTTGAAATCGACCTTAAAAAAATGATGTATAAAAAATAATAAAAAATAACTCTTCTGTTCCGTTTCTCAGTGAGTGAGTACATGCAGATAACACATGGCTGAAACTATTGGCTATAGAAACCTACAACATAATTGTTTTTTTTTTCATATTGAAGAAGCTTGCTCGCGGCTTCACTGGCGTTAATTTTCATATAAAATTTAGACTAGGACTCCCTAATTTAGACTAGGACAAATCGCATTCATCATATTAGTATAGATATCGTCTTGATAAGTTAAACTAAATAATATTAATATTGTAACATTACAAGTTAATAAAAACCTTTTATGAAAGTAGAGAAACACTAAGAATTTTCCTTGAGATTTTGTGAAATTTCTAGAAAAACTAGAAATACAGATATATATTTTTACAGTCCAAATTATAGAAAAAATTAATATAAAAAAACACAGTTAGAGCTATTTTCGTGAACTTTATAAGTTCAGGCAAATAAAATTTCGGGTGACAACTGGTTTAAACTTATTTTTACCACCATATTCTTTTAGGCACAGTTGAAACACGCTGTGAAGTAATGAACGATAAACAAAATAGTTACTGTAACATGTCAATAGATTTTTTTAGAATAATAAATAAAAAAATAATTAGATAATTAAGTCTGATTTATTATAAATATCGCCTACTTAGTGGTCAAAGGTCGCTTAGACCTTATCTTAGTGACGTTGACCTTTGGCAACGTTTTAATTCAATAAATACATAAAAAATGTAGTAAATATTTTTAATATTAAAAAGATATGATAAAAAAACGTGAATAAAAACTTGTGTTAAAATATAGAGTGACGTCATGTATGTATGAGCCATATTGTCAGCCTTACGTTTTTCCTCTAAAGCAGGGTTTTCAGAGAGAACGTAGTATCAAGATCCTCCATTCTTTATATTAAGCATTAAATCGACACTGTGGATTTAGTGACGGTGTTTAACGCCACGTTTTATATTAGATGCGAGAGCAAAGAAATTAAAACAATAATAATTATTATTGTAATTGTGGAGATATATCTCCGAGAGGGAATCGAACTAAGAACCATCGTGTTTACAATGAGCCGCTGTCAATATGTGCTATGATGACCTCAAAGAAATGTCTATATATGATATTTTGCAATTAATCATTTGACGCAAAAATGATCCATTCAAAAATAATGTTAATCCCAACTGTACCCCATTCACTTTATTCACCAAACATTATAAACCAATTATATTAAAAAGCAGCTAAAAAGTACCTTATTGCAACAATTTCAATAAACATCATTATTTATAACGGCTATCGTATAATTTGCCAATAAATCTAATGATTTCATAATAAATCTCCTTAACCTTAGGCCCTTGGCTCATGACCGCGTTATTGCTGACCATTATAGAAATATCTCAATGACTAGTTTTTTTTTCACTGCGTCATAATTTTCAACAGTGTAGCCAGTTACAGATAACAGTAGAGAGAGAGAGTAATAATTGTCAAAATACTCCTCTCTCCGTTTTCCTTTGTATTTGAAATAATCTGTTAGATTGCGTATTTCAACGCCGCCCTTTTTTTATTAGACCGGGGCAATGAATAATGAACAGTTTCAAATTTTCTCCGCGTAATATTCCATTTGTCGCTCGTCTATTAACACAAGGAAAAAAATATTACATTTAAAATTATATTTATTTCTCAGTTCTGATACGTACCCCCTTACCACCGTATGTGGTCCCCTACCACACATTGTCTCGATTTCTGACAGACAGTGTAAAACGGAGTGTCTTGACACTAAGTTCTCTTTGACGACTCTGATTGGCGGAAAACGCTTGAATTTGCAACAAAATATATTCATTTAAATAATCAAACTTGTAACCACTGAACCATAATGGCTAAGAATAACTAGTATTTTTCTACAGCATACGAGTCTTATCTAATATATGTGTATAGGAAAGTGATAAATAAATCTTGTAGCGTGCGTAAAACTTCCGTTGCGATTTCGATAGTACGTTTTGATTGATGGATTCACTTGTAAAATGTTATTATATATTGGAATACATTTGGCTAGATGATGGTTATGAATTCAAATACCACTTGGGAAAATGTTTATATTTAAAATTAATAATACTTAAGACCAGCGGTGTAGCTAAATAGATAAGAGCTCCGGTGCGTAGAGGAAAAGTATTAATAAAACCGAAAATAAACGTTTTTCTAATTTTGTACTTCACTCTTCTCAAAGCTAAGGTAAGAGGGCTCCTCTAAGCTCCGAGGCCCTGATACACTGCACCCCCCTGGCCATACGATAGGCTACTGCCTAAGGCTTAATGCGGTGTTGAGCCCCGCCACTTTACTTACGAAATACCAAAAAAGAAAGAACAAATGTAATACAGTAAATATGGATTTTTATAGTCCAAATAAATATTAATACGACAACTGATAAGCGCATGGGATGTATAAGCAGGGGAACGGACGTTAGGATTATTACAGGACCGTATCACAAAGTAAAAATAGTTTTAAATAAATATAGATAATTCTAGATGTAATTCGGCGTTGAGTTCCGCTTTTCAATAGCTTTTTTTTCACATTAAGTTCTTTCTTCATTTATATAAATAAATATAGAATTGAACTGTCAGTTAAAAAAAATGAGATAATCGTCTGCTTATTTAATTAAAAAAAACGATTAACATTTATTTAATGATTTGTGATTAATATTTTTTTTTGTTTTTTTTTTAAACTTCACGCTGTATCCCGCACACAGCAGGGTAGGCAGAGGGAACCTAGTGTTAAGACACTCTGTTCCCCACTTTCCGCCAAATTCGGAGGCATTGCGTGTTAAATGGCGAAACGCCGCGCTTAGCCTCGACACCAGGCGAGGAAATATAGAAATATTAAATATTTCTACTCCTCGAGTGGGCATCGAACACACAACCAGTCATTTACAGTCACGCGCTTGTGCCACTACGCCACGACTGGCCCAGTGGCCCATTAATATTAATTTATGTCATTATTGTAAGTTGCTTATTAAGACTGGGCCTTGAGTAAGGTCGAAATGTAAAACCTGTTAATTTTCACTTTGTACCATTATTATAAACAAATTTTCACCTAATCTATATACATTTACAAGTACATAAGAAACTTTTTGTTATTGAGAGATCTACAGCTTTACTACTGGATACGAGATCTGGGTTAACCCAATTAGAGTATGAGTTCCTTAAATAAAGGAGAAAATTAAAAGATCATTCCTCTTTACTTATATAGGAACGGGGGCAACACGCATGGTAATAATAAACGAAATGTATTGTTCAAGTCCAAGCATATGAACTTGCAGGATTACAAACCGTAAAATAATGTATAGAATGTAATGGGGAAAGGAGTGTCTTAACACTAGGTTTCCTGCCTACCCTGCTATGTCTGGGATGCAGCGTGAAGCTAAAAAAATTAAAAAAAATAAAATAATAATACGATTCGACATTCCGCGTAAACGAACGAATTTGCTTCACACACGGCTAGAGAGAACAAAAAAATGCACTACTAAGAATGTAATGATGCATTTATTTTAGAACCATTGCATTTAAAATATGTTTTCAAAGAAAATATTATATTTATATAAGAATTAGGGCTATGTTGGCGTAGTTAAACAGTTTTTGAATATAAAAATTAAGGTTTTGGGTTCAATCCATAATCAGTACGATTTTATTCAAACATTTCACCGCTTGGAAATATTTAATATTTCCATTTTGTTCGCTGTGGTATCGAGGCAAAGCGCAGCGTTAAGTTCCGCCACTTAACACGCAATGCCTCCAAATTTGGCGAAACGTGAGGAACAGAGTGTCTTAACACTAGGCTCCCTCTGCCTACCCTGCTATGTGCGGGATACAGCGTGAAGCTATAAAAAAAAAAAAAAAATTCTCCGCTTTGTTGCGATATGCGGCGGTGAGTTCCGTCACTTAACAAGCTTAATATCTCGAATTTGGACGGAAAGCAGAGTAAACTATGCTTACCTTGTTACACGAGTAAAAGCGTGAAGCTGATAAAAAAACAAAAGGAATAAAACCTGACCTTAATTTGAAATGTCGAAGGTGAACAGAATATTTATTAAACAGATTTAATTAATTATGTATCCATATGCGATGGAAATCCGTAATTTTAATATTCTAAATGTTAAGGCTACATTTGCATAATAAGGTATAAGATTGTATTTATGTACATAATAATAAAATCAGCCTATTTGAAAGAAGGTCGTGCATTCGAAATGATGGAGTAATTTTATATTTCTTAAAGCAAAATAACATTTTTTTTCTATATACCCTCGTCATGAAAACCTAGTATCACGACACTCCGTTCTCCACATTCCTTCCGTCATGAACACATTAGTTAGCGAAACTTGTTGAAAAATTTCAAATTGGAGGAGTTAGAAGATTTAAATATAGTCTTTCCCTCGAATGGGAATTGAACCCGATGATAGTTATATGTTGTCACTTTGTGCCACAATAGCTTCAATTTTTAAAAATACATATATAGAGTGTAGAATTAAATAACTTATCTTAAAGCGCGGCGTTAAGTTCCGCCACTTAACACGCAATGCCTCCGAATTCGGCGGAAAGTGGGGAACGGAGTGTCTTAACACTGGGTTCCCTCTGCCTACAAAAAAAAGAAATGGAGGTCTGGTGGTATTTTGTCTACTCTATAAAATACCAAAAAAAAACAATATTAAAAACATAAAAAACGGTTTTGAACTTTTTCCTTTAAAAAGGACTCACCAATTTCCTTTTGTAAATTGCACCGGAATTATTTCTTGCATATTTTTTGCTTAAATCTTTTGAAGTTCAAAATTATTAAATTTAAAACGATGTCAGTTTGCTAACCGTGTATTATCTAAACCAGAGGTGAACAACCCGCGGCCCGATTAATAATTTAATGCCGACTGACGATGCTTATTTAGATACATATTCAAATAGAATACTTTAAATACTGTTAAGAGAATTGTTTGTAAAACTCATTTTTAGAAAATGTATAAAAAAATTATATAGCGGGATTCGAACCCTGTCTTTTGGAAAACGTCCTTGCGTCCTTCTCTGATCGCCAAGCCATGCATTCTACTATCAGCTTATACGCTTTTTCTTGCAACTTATTTTTGTTGTTAAAATCTCGGTATAGATATTTTTATTTTTTTATCATATCTGTAGAGAGCACTTAGACCTTTTCCAAGAGGCACGGGTTCGATTTCCGCTGCGTTCAAATTTTTATACATTTTCTAAAGAAATGTTTTTCAACTTCATAAGTCAGTTAATAAAACTTTGAAATCTAAAAATTTAAATATGGTCCGCCAAAAAATATCAAAATATGGTTAGGCCCGTTAATAAAAAACGTTTAGTCACCCCTGATTTTAAACCAAATTTGTATGTAGCATTACTGTTCAATCGGTTGAGGATAACTTGCTTAAAGTTCAGTTTGACCTAAATGCTCTAGATAGAAACGAGGTAAATGAAAGTACATACTCGTACATAGATTATATACGAATATCGTTTACGGGCAGCATGGCGCAGTATGATGGCATCTGCCTATATACGCGATGGTTATGCGTTTGATTTCCACCTAAGGAAGTGATTATATTTCTATTACGTAAATTTCTCCTAGCGTTGAGTTTCACTCGAAACGTAATTTTTCAAATTCATACTTAAAGTAGAGAACGGAGTGTCTGACTAGGTTCTCTCTGCCCATTCTGGTTTAACGAAAAAAATGAAACTGTATAAAGCAAATATACAAATAAATATTTTGGCGTCTAGAATGATTTACAAATAATTAAAAAAAAATATTCACACATACTCACACAACATAGTCAGTCGTATTTAAATTTTTATTAATACGTAAAATATTCAAATAAACGTATAAATAGTAATATATATAATATTACTAACTTATTATGTTTAAGTTAAGCGTTTGACTAATGCTTTGCTTGTAGTACAGTAATGAGCAACCTACGGACCATATGAACGGCCGCTAAATAATTTTACGCGGCCCACTGAACGTTTATTTGTTGTTGTTTATTTGTTGTGTGTGTTATTTCAATTGGCATAGGCAAAAAAAATCAACAAAAAAGACATATAAAAAACGTATAAAAATTTGAAAAAATTCTAAGAGTGGAATAACACTTAAAAATGTTTAAAAGTAAAAAAAAACTATATTTGTATAAGCCTATTAACAAAAGGTTGCTTACACCTGCTTTAGTATATAAATAATAAATTAATGTCTACCTTACTTTAAAATGTACCTTACTGTTCTAAGGACTCGTGGCTCTAATAAGAAAAGGTTTTATGTATTATAGAAAACGACAAACCCTTTACTCTTAAGCTGCTTAGTGTTGCTATATACTTAAGTATTCTTCCCTTATATGGTTATTTGATGAGGTCTTAGCGGTAGAGAAATATAATATAATGTATGATTTTCTACTAAAATTATGTTTTATGTATAACGAAAGGAAAATTAAGTTATAAATATAAATGTTTTTCTTTCAATGAAAAGCATGTATTTTCTTATGAGTATCTTTTTGAGACCAAACATTCTGTGTGTCAGCGCAGTTGGCTGTGGATTTTATTTTCTACATTAAATTTAAATTATAATTAAAATAATTTTCATTTTCTCCGCTCTGATAGACAAAGAGTATAATATACTCTTCCTACTTGTTAAATGTTAAGACACTCCGTTATCCACTTTAGACCTTAAACGGAAGTCAACGCCTCGCTTTGTCTATTAGAGCGGAGAAAATGAAAATTATTTTAATTATAATATAAATTTAATGTAGCAAATTAAATCCACAGCCAATCGTGTTGACACACAGAATGTCTATTCCTACATTCCCATGCAGAAAAAATTGAGCGTACCTGGATAGAACGTATGTCGGAGCGCTTTAACGGTTTCCAACAAGCGTTAGTTCGAATCTCGATAAAGTCACGTTTAAAGTTTTCTATAAACGATTTTCATAGCTACAAGTATTCCTCTCACATGTTATTTTTGAAGTAAACGATAATTTCTAGATCAATTTCCTTGTAAACATATATGTTGTACAAAAATTTAATTTGAAAAAAAAAATTATGACGTTTAAATTCTAATAAAAAATTCTGAATATGCCTGTAATACGAATGATATTTTTACGAATATTATTTTTTTCTTTGGAATAATATAAATTCCTTTATATTATGTCAAAGAATGATGATCGAAGAACAACGATTTGACCTGTTATTTTAGAAGAAACTTACACAATTTTAATAGCTTAAAAAAACAATAGTAATACATGAGTTTGCCTTAAATTGACATCTAGACTGTAGGAGATGATATTTCTTTTTCAAGTCTTTTTTTCTGAAAATAGCACTGTCATTCATCGTTATTTGAAGAATTTTTAATATAACGAGTACGTGTTAGCGATATTGGCTTTACGAAGAGAAAATATATATTTTAAAATAAAGATTACTTTGAAAAGAAATTTATTACTTTATAGAAACAGACGTCTATTTTTTTTTTATTTATGGAATAAAGGAGGCAAACGAGCAGAAGGCCCACCTGGTGTTAAGTCGTACCTTCGCCCATAGACATCCACAACATTAGAGTTGTAGATGCGTTGCCAGCCTTAGGGATGTAGGACAGAAGGAGAGAGGAAAGATGGGAATGTTGGGGATAGGGAAAGCTGGCTTACATGCCATCGAACCGGAACACATCTTCAGATATTTGGCGGTTCGTCTTTGACATGATAGTGGTCGCGAGCCAGTCGGAGAACGAATCTCCTACCACCAAGCTACTGGGTTACCCGCCTTTTACGGGACGCTACCCAGCGGCGGAGGGGAATTGTATTCTTAACCCGTCCCCCCACGGGTAAAAATGTTATATTTATATTATCTTCTTTCTCCTATATTCTTGACCACCACCGTTTTGAACTTCAATTATTATTTCATGTTTAATAAAATTATCGAATTAGTCGTCGTATATCATTAAGCATCATCCGATGTAACATTGTACAAACGTCTATCTAGTTTCAGTGTTCCTATTTAGATTTTACTTTGAAGCAAGAATAAAAGTCTTTAAAGTTTTCGGATAACGCTTGAATCTTTAGGGACTATGTTAGTATAAGTATTTTTTTTATATTTTTGTAAAAATAAAAAATCATTCAATTAAGAAAATATGTCGTCATTGAAAAGTTATGCCGATCAGAAAAAAATACATCTGTTAAAAAGATCAAGCTATCTTGTACAAGGTATAGTGACAATATAATTCGTTATTTACATTCCACACGATATGGAGAAGTTTTACGTTGAGTGGCGGAACTCAACACCGTACTTTGTCTTCTTTGTTGTCATACTTTTGATATTGACTTCAGATATTATATTTTAAGTGACGAATGTCAACGATTTATGTTTATAATAGTTAAATAAATTAACACCTGTTGGTACTGTAACTTTTCTTTTTAGTTTTTTTTTTTATTTTTCTACTAGACGTGATATAGCCAGTTCGAATCATAAGATACTTTCACGTATATTACAGTATTTGCTCTTCATCTTAAAAGTTATATGTCAACCATAACTATTTTATATACGATTGATATATAAAATTTGTTTGTATGTTTATCACTTTGTATTAAAGATAATGATGTTACTAACACACAATAGATAGACATTGTATTAAGAGAAACTTATTGTGATAAGACATTACCAATACATACTTGAAATTATAAAAAGTAGATGATAATAAAAACAAGGAAACAGAAAATTCTTGAAATATTTATTTTTATTTAATATAATAATACAAGTTTATCAGGCTGTAATATCTCGAATTCTGACAAATTCGAACGAAGAACGGAGTGTTTTGACACTAGGTTCTTTTCGTTGACCCTGCCTTACTGGAAAAGACGTGAAGCCATAAAAAGTATATTAAATCAATTTCTTCATTGACTGACAGACAACGCTCAGCTAAAACAAATAAATATCTGACAAATAAATGTTGACTTTTTTAATATTAATTTTATATATTTTTTTAGCTTCACGCTATATCCTCCCGCACATAGCAGGGTAGGCAAAAGGAATCTAGTGTTAAGTGTTAAGACACTCCGTTCCCACATTTTCCACTGAATTATGGAGGTATTGCATATTATGTGGCGTAACTGACACCGCGTGTTGCTTCGACACTAGAGCGGATAAAATATAAATATTAAATATTTCCACTCCTCGAGTGGGAATCGAACTCACAACCAGTCGCTTTACAGTCACTGCTTGTACCCACAAGCCTGACCTCATTTATTTTATATTTATAAAACTAATTTATTTCCAATTAATTTTATTAAATTAATAAAATAATAAAATTATGGTACAAAGTGTTTCCTCCACGTATCTACATAATGTTTTTGATAATAATATATTAATATAGTATATTTTTAACTTCATGCATTTTTCCGCATAACAGGAAGTCAGAAAGTATTAAGACACTCCGTTCTTTACTAACCCCCGATTTCGAGACATTCTTGAGTGTCGGAATTCAACGACGTGCTTTGTTATGTCCAGAGCGGAGAAATGAATATAATTTAAATATAGTTATTACCCCAAATGGAAGTCGAACCCACAACCATGTTTACAGTCGATACTGTCACATTTCGCCACGATGCCCACTGTGCCAGTCATGAAACAGATCGTTGTGTCAATCGTCATGTTAAGTCGTCATTTATTTAATTTTTTTTATTTTTTTATTTTAGCTTCACGCTGTATCCCGCTCACAGCGGGGTAGGCAGAGGGAACCTAGTGTTAAGACACTCCGTTCTCCACTTTCCGCCGAATTCGGAGGCATTGCGTGTTAAGCGGCGGAACTTAACGCCGCGCTTTACCGAGGCATCAGAGCGAAGAAAATGGAAGTATTCAATATTTCCACTCCTTGAATGGGAACCGAACCCACAACCAATCGTTTACAGTCACACGCTTGTGGGCCACGACTGGCCACTTTATTATTTATGAACATATAAATTGTATATAATAATGATAATATACATTTATATAATTTATATTTATATAATATATTTACACATTTTTTTAATAATGTACTCTAATGTAGGTGTAATGTGTACACTAACAATATAAGGTAGTCATAAAGAAATAATTGTACCGCTAATAGCTAAGTCTTGAATATTATGTTTGCATGTTAACATTTAATTTACATATTGCTTTTTACTCAGTGCAGTACAAAAATATATGTATTTTATTATGTATTATGCTTTAGATTTTATTTTATTCTATATGAGGTTTATGCTTTTTCCTGCATAACAGGCAAGCTAGAAATAATCTAGTGTCAAGACACTTCGTCCTCCACTTTCCAACCGTATTCGACTTACTAAGGTAGAAAAATAAAGGCTAAACATTTTTTTTGTTTTACCTTCATGCTGTATCTCGCATATAGCAGGGTAGGCAGAAGGAACCTAGTGTTAAGACACTCTGTTTCCCACTTTCCGCCGAATTCAGACGCATTGTGTGTTAAGTGGCGGAACTTAATGCCGCGCTTTGCCTCGCGACACCAGAGCGAAGAAAATGTAAATCAATACTTATGTTATATTAAATATTTCCACTTCTCAAATGGGAATCGAACCGATAACCAGTCGTTTACAGTCACACGCTTGTGACACTGCGCCACGACTTTCCTCGAAAAAAAAGACCATTTAAATATAATCGTTACTTCCAGTAGTAATCGAACCCATAAAAACACGTTTACAAAGAACCGCTATCCTACTGCCCTACAATAATATATTTATAAGTTTGCAAAAGTTATTTACCTTTTCGCTCAGTTGAATTGTAATAGTGTTAAGTCCATATTCAGTATATTTCTCATAGCTTATCTACGTTCATTATACTATCATGGCACAGTGGGGCAGCGTCTGTCTGTAAACATGTGGTTGTGAGTTTGATTCCCACTTGAAGGATTATATTTAAACTATTTCTTATTTTCCGCCTATGTATAACAAAGCGCTACTAAGTTCATCCATTCAACAAACAATATATCAAATTCAAACAAAAAACGGAGAAATTGACTCTAGATTTTTGGTGTGTGGGAAATCTAAAGACAAAAATTCTTAACAATACTTACAATTAATGTTAACTTATACATTAAACTATTATTTGATTTAAAACTGAAGGAAATTAAAGATTTTCTATATGGCTTAAGAAAATACAGTGTCAATAACATTGGAGGAAAGTCACGAGCGTCCATAAAAGCACCCTTGGGGGCATGTAAGGAGTCATTGATTATAGTGTAAGGATATATAGCTTAACCGTAACGTTTGGCACTCGGTTTTCTTACTGAGATTTTGTTTTTATTTAAGTTTATTCTTTAACTAAAATATGTGGACAGAAAGAAGACACTTTTAATATATTACATGTAGAACAAATTTACAAATGATGGTTTTTAAGATATATTAAAAAAAACACGATTTTTTCAACATCGCGCTGTATCTCGCGCACTGCAAAGTAGGCAAGTAGTGTTAAGACACATTCTCTGAATTCTGGAGAAATTGTGTGTTACGTGGCGGAACTTAACGCAACGCTTTACCAGAGCGAAGAAAATGAAAACATTAAATATTTCCACTCCTCGAGTGGGAATCGACCATCCCTATTCCCGAATGACAGTGAGTCTAGTGCCTACACCCTATTCTCTGCTTTCCGGCAAAATTCGGCTCCAAAAGTGGCGGAACTTAACGCCGTGCTTTTATACCAGAGCGGATAAAATAAAATCACATAAATATCTTCTTTATATTAGTTTTTGCTTCCAACGTAAAAGGGAATAAATAACATAATGTTTTCTAAGAAACCATCTATTTACATTAGTTGGTCACAAAGCGAGTCTGATTGAAGTAATCTTCTTTCAGACAAATTAGGTATTGTCAAAAAAAATATTACTTACTTCAAGTTAACTTCATATTCGTAATGTAAATATTCTTCAACTATATGATGAAAAGCAGAAAATGTAAATAAATATATTATTATGTTTGTTTGTATTTTTTTATTTTTTTTAGCTTCACGCTGTATCCCGCACACAGCAGGGTAGGCAGAGGGAACCTAGTGTTAAGACACTCCGTTCGCCACTTTCCGCCGAATTCGGAGGCATTGCGTGTTAAGTGGCGGAACTTAACGCCGCGCTTTACCTCGACACCAGAGCGAAGAAAATGGAAATATAATTTCCACTCCTCGAGTGGAAATCGAACACACAACCAGTTGTTTACAGGTACACGGTTGTGCCACTGGGCCACGACTGGCCACAAAACATTCAAAAACACAAAAGTTTTTGAGCATATACAAAAACTTCCCAAAGGGAGAGAACAACATATATCACTTCTGGCACTACATCATACAATAACTCAACAAAAATATAATATTCATAAGAACAATAAAACAAATCATCTCGATTAATACAATAAATCGTAGTGACGTTATTGCGTCCATATAAAAATTAATAGCGCTTTACCTCGACACCAAAGCGAAGAAAATGGAAATATTAAATATTTCCACTCCTCGAGTGGGATCGAACCCACAACCAGTCGTTTACAGTCACACGCTTGTGCCACTGGGCCACGACTGGCCACGATGGATGGATTGTTTGTAATAATTTTACATATTTCTCGCCTATTGCTGTTATATAAAGAAATTATCGTGACATAAGCGCGGCGTTAAGTTCGCCACTTGACACGTAATGCCTCCGAATTTGGCGGAAAGTGGGGAACGGAGTGTCTTAACACTAGTTTCCCTCTGCCTACCCTGCTGTGTGCGTCAATGTCATTACATAAAAGTATATTTTACATATACTTTTATGTAATGACATTGTACGTTGGTAAGATTACGCATATTTTACGCGTCAAGGAATCTATTAAGTAGTATATGTATATCTAAGTATCGTGACAAACATTATTTAGTAATTTAAAAGATTAAATAAAGATTTAAAAGCTTAAAGAAGGCTGTCCGTTTTACAATTTTAGTTTAAAATATAATTTAACTTTCGTTTCCATAAATCAGAGTCAGTTGTGAGAAAATATTAAAATGCTTTCTCACTTCAAGCTTTGTTAATATTCTGGGAAATGTCGAATAATATATTTCAACTTAATGTCTAAAATTTGTTTACAGCCAAAATTTTATTACTTTGTATTAAATGTCGCGGCTGTCGTAGCTGACTTTGGGCACCGTTTGGACTGTAAAGCTATGGTCGCGGGTTCGATTTCTACTTGGGGATATAATTAATTATATATTATCTTAATTTCTACGTTCTGGTAAAAGAACAAAGTGGGTTAGGTGCCAACTCTCAACAATATCTGAAATTCGGGCAAAATACGGAGAACGTCTTGGGGAGAAGTGTCTTGACACAAAGTACTCTATACAGGAAGAAGTGTGTACCTGCTGAAAAAACATATACGTCGCCATGGTAACGCGCATTTACGCATCAAATAAGACAAAGCTCGGCGTTAAGTTTCGCTACTTAACACGCAATGTATGATTGAAACCCATCGCAATGAATCGATTACTCGTTGACTACTCTGCTATACGAGTTAAACATCAATCGTGTTCTTTTGTTTATTTTTTTTTTCTATTTATTTTTTTAGCTTCACGCTATATCCAGCTTGGTAGGCAGAGGGAACCTAGTATTAAGATACTCCGTTCCCCACTTTCCACCCAATTCGGAGGCATTGCGTGTTGAGTGGCGGAACTTAACGCCACGCTTTATCTCGACACCAAAGCGAGGAAAATGGAAATATTAAATATTTCCACTCCTCGAGTGGGAATCGAACCCACAACCAGTCGTTTACAGTCACCCTCTTGTGCCACTGGGCCGCGACTGGCCACCTTTGTTCTTTTATTCTTGACATTTAATCCCTTTTAAAATTATTCTTTATAGGATATTTATATTTTACAGGAGATTTATATTTATAATAAAATAATGATTTGCTGGGGACAAATCATCCTATTTGCTCCCTTTAATCTACATATAAGAAAGGTATTTCTATATAAAAAGAGCATTCCAATACAAGAAAGTTCTAGAACATTCATCAAACAAGTGACACTACAATAAATCAAACATCTAAGTAACGTGACAAACATTTTTATTCACTAAAAGGGTTCGTATTGATACTGAGAAAGTAAATTGTGGATGCGAACAAATATATCGACTGTCGCGCAAACAAAAATAAAACGACGTTTCGTTTACGTTATTTTTTGTTTGGCCGTTTGGCTTTATATTTGTGATGAACAAATTGAAATTAATTTACTGTTGGTATGGATAATGTTATCGTGGTTGAAGAATATTGTAATGACAGTAGTTACTGGTTCGATTTCTACTTAAAGGAATGTAAAAATAGTTGGGGCCAGTCGTGGCGTAGAGGCACAGAATGTGCCTATAAAGCGACTGATTGTGGGTTCGATTCCCACTCGAGAAGTGGAAATATTTATTATTTCCATTTTCTTCGCTCTGCTATCGAGGCAAAGCGCGGAGTTAAGTTCCGCACGCAATACCTCCGAATTCGGCGGAAAGTGGAGAACGGAGAGTCTATCGTGCTATATTTGGAATAAGTATATATCATATTTTGTAAAAAGGCATTTTCCATCATCCCAGTGTCGAGACATTCCATTCTCCAATTTTCGCCCGAAATCTTGACCTTGCGTGGTGAGTGGCGGAAATCAACGCTGCGCTTCGTCTTCTCATTAATGAGGGGTAAATAATTAAATTATGATCATTCTACTGAGTGGGAATCGAACCCACAACCAGTTTCAAAAACAATCAGTCATCCCACTGAACAACGTCGGCCTTTATAAAATATAAAATACTTAAAAATATTTATATATTTCTAGATTTCCAGCTACGATATTAATATGTCTACATTTCCCAATATTATTGGCTCTTTATTAGTAAAGCTTTAAGTGTTGGCTCGGAAAACTCAATTAGGGGCTACTTATAGTATAGCACTTAACGTGAAATATGTGTGTATAACTAACGTCTATATATATATCGCTGACTTTCTCAGTGGAACTGCCTTTCAAGCGGGTAGTAACTTTTGAAAATACTGTTTTTTTATATTCTTTAATTGAGGCCAGTCGTGACTTTTGGACACAGAGTGTGACTGTAAACGCAACTGGTCGTGGGTTCGATTCCCACTCGAGGAATGTACATACTTAATATTTCCATTTTCTCACTCTGGTGTCTACGAGGCCTTAACATCCATCACTTACTATGCGAAGCCTCTAAAATTCGGCGGAACATGGGGAACGGAGTGTCTTAACACTAGGTTCCCTCTGCCTACCCCGCTTTGTGCGGGATACAGCGTTAAGTTAAAAAAAATGTAAATGTATACGTAATATAGAAAATAATGTAATAAAAATAATAAACGCCGCGCTTTGCCTCGACAACGAGTGAGGAAAATGGAAATATTAAATATTTTCACCCCTCGATTGGGAATCGAACCCACAATCAGTCGCTTTGCAGTCGCACTTTATGCCACAATTTTATATTAAAAGGATAATAAACCAGTACATTAGTACATATGTACCTCCATTACTTACTTAGTCACTGACAAATAAGGCACAACTGAAATAATTGGGCGTGAAAAAGCTAAAAGCTGACCTGAATTTCGCAAGTAGGTTCTTTGGGGAACGTAAAGTAGTGCTAAGGTAGAATTTCCTGAAATTTTTACAGAAAAAAATGAAGAATTTACAGACGAAACTACGAGTTATAAAGTCAAGAAACAACTGATTTAAAATATTTATCTTAATAAAAAGACATTAGTTAAGGTAATAAGTAAGCGGTGTATTTCTAAACTGGGCCAACAGGTTTAAGACTTAATTAATATTTATTTTTAAGCTCATGGAAAAAATATATATGAAAGATGTATAAGAAGAAAAATATATAAGAAACTTATGCACGTACACTTGAAAATATTCCTTGTTTTTAATATTTTAAAAGTGTATCTAAGAAATTGAAATCACTTTTTTAGAAAACACATAAAAAATTGAACAGGATGGAACCTGCGCCTCTTGAAATCGTCCAAGAGCTTTAACTACTAAGCAATGCAATCTACATCCGGTTGTGTATGTTCGTATTGTAGTATTGCATCTTTATAAATATTTTTTACTAATTTCCGCTACCCAAGGATTATTCTACGAACAACCGTTCAACAAAAGAGAATACTATTTATTATTTTTAAAGTCTTATTCAAACATCGAAAATAAAAACCATATTATTTAGCAAAAAGTATAAAAATATTCTTTATTGTACATTATAATATTAAAATAAGCAGTCACATGTAAATAGCAAAGTTTGTTTGTTAGTTTGTCCCACTTTATATATAGTATGATGGATGAAATGTTCAGGATAACAGCCTGTGGGATGGACTTGTACGCAAGTATAATGGCCTTTACGTGTGGTTTATACGAAATTCTAATGATTTAAGTAAAAATTATATTATGTTTTACCTAGCATTCCCTTAGGCTGGGTTTCGTCAGAGATAAAATTAGAAAACATTGTTATGAAAACAAAGACTCTGTATTACTCTAATTTTCAGTTTTCAACCTTTCTGAAAGTAGGTAGTTACTCTATTACATAATATGATGGGAATTAGTATGTTAAACCTTGTTTAAATAGGCAGAAAACTAAAATATTTTGGATGTAATAAATTTACATTTTCGAAATTTTCCGGTACATTGGAATAGTCAGAGAAACATTAAGACACCATTCTCCACTCTCTGCTCGAAATTGGGATATTGTGCGTCGAGTGGCGAAATTCAACACCGCGCTTTGTCTTAGTTATCAGCGAATAAAAGAAAATACTTTTATAAAAAATATATTCTCGTTCCTTCAAGTGGGAATCAAAACCACAAATGCTTCACTATAGCTTATTCTATAGTATTTGGATAGTTAATAATTCAGGCAATAGGAATTGAACCTCATTGCATCGAACTTCATATATTAACAAAGTTTTTGAATGAAGTAACAAGAATAATTTCTTACTACTGTGTCTTTACATATATTATGAATACCTCTAAAAACATAATTTAATATTGTACAAATATCTAATAACTACATAGGGTACGTTTTAACATTTTTCTATGACTTTGTGGTGTCTTAGAGTAAAGAAAATAGAAAGCGGGGTGTCTTGACACCAGATTCTCTCTGCCTTATCTATTATGCGAAAAATAATAATATTTTTATGAACTTGGGGCCAGTCGTGGCGCAGTGGCACAAGCGTGTGACTGTAAACGACTGGGCTTGTGGGTTCGATTCCCACTCGAGGAGTGAAAATATTTAATATTTCCATTTCCTTCGCTCTGGCATCGAGGCAAAGCGCGGCGTTATGTGCCGCCACATAACACGCAATGCTTCCGAATTCGGCGGAAAGTGGCGAACGGAGTGTCTTAGCACTAGGTTCCCTCTGCCTATCCTACCCTGTTATATGCGGGTTACAACGTGAAGCTAAAAAAAAATATGAACATTTTATTCAACACATACATACAAAAAATAGAAAAGTTTGACACAATAATAATATAAAACGACTGGCCTTTTTTGTCGATCATTAAGCAGCTTGTAATTATTTCTACGCAATTACATTCAAAGTAATGTCGTAGTTAATTTGAAAGCGGTATAAAATGTGTTCGTGACCGGAATACCCTCATGACTAAATCACCGATGACAGCTAATGATAAAACGTTTGTTGTATATTAGGGCAAAGACATGTTTAAAGTGTTGTTTGTAGGTAGGAACCTAATTACTATTGATCAGTGATGGGCAAAGTACGGCTGGTAATCAATGTTTTTGAATGTTGTATGACTTGCTATAAATATAATTAATATTTTCAAATATTTGAGTGTCGAAAACGAGTACCAAAATAAACAAGAGGTATTGAAAAAGACATTTAGAAAGTGTATTTGCGCTTTCTAAATGTCTTTTCCAATTTTCCTAAGTGTAGAATAACAGTTTAAAAATGTTTAAAAGTAAACAAGAGGTACTTTTAAACATTTTTAAAGTGTTATTCCACACTTAGGAAAATTGAAAAAGACATTTAAAGAAAACGTATAAAAATTTGAACGCAGCGGGATTCGAACCCGCGCCTCCTGAATACCGTCCAAGCGCTCTCACCACTGAGCCATTCTTTCCATTCGCGTTCTAGTACACGCTGCGTCGAAATTCTTATACGCTTTATTACAACTTATTTTTGTTGTTAGCATACAAGAGGTAATTAAAAAACAAGAATAAAATTATTTGGGCGGTAGTTGCAATAAAACAGGAGTTACATTTTTTTTGTGGTAGTTGAAAAAAAAAACGAGAGCCAATCTTATCATTCTGGCCCTCCTTTGTCTAAATTTCTAGACTTTTCTAGCTCCTGGTTAAAAAAAATGCCCAACACCCAGACTTTTGCTTTAATGTTTAACGAAATCCATATGTTATTGCAAATACTTGTTTGTGGTTTGTGTATATGTAGATAAAAAGCAGCTTTACTCTTTTTCCCACCTAACCTAGGTAGGTTGGTCAGAGAGAGCCTAACTTCAAGACACTCCGCTCTCCTTTTTCACCTGAAACCGAGACATTACGGATCTTAAAACCGCACTTTGTACCTACTTGCAATAAAAAATATTTAATTACTTTAATCTAGGACGATGAACTTACCTGATGGACTGAGTTATATAGTTGTTGTATGTGTTTGTTCGTACATAGCACGATAATTAAAGTTAAAACTAGTGTTAAAACACTCCGTTTTCCATTTTTAACAACGAACAACGTTTGATTGGCTGTGGGTTCGATTCCTCCTCGGTATAATGATTATATATAATCGGTATAATTGTGGCCAGTCGTGGCCCAGTGGCACAAGCGTGTGACTGTAAACGACTAGTTGTGGGTTCGATTCCCACTCAAGGAGTGGAAATACTTAATATTTCCATTTTCTTCGCTCTGGTCTCGAGGTAAAGCGCGGCGTTAACTTCCGCCACTTAACACGCAATGCCTCCGAATTCGGCGGAAAGTGGGGAACGAAGTGTCTTAACACTAGCTTCCCTCTGCCTACCCTGCTGTGAGCGGGATACAGATAAGACATAATGCGGCGTTAAGTTCCATCGCTTAATGCACAATGTCTCAAATTCTAGCGGAATGGGAACAAGGGATCATTAGTTTTCAATGAATATTTCTTACAATAGTAGATTCTGTCTTATTTCATTATCTTTTTCTTTTCTTTCTTTGCGTCATTAATACTTCGTCAGAATTTGATCATTTTAGTAATTTAGGACGTTATTCTAGTAATTTAGGTCGACATTTGAACCTCAAATTGATATTATCAAATCGCTTGTTATTAATTCTCTTATCTCCTAATATGCGTCTATCAATGGCAAGCTTGAATGGGAATGTGCTTAATATTCGCTTATCGGTAGCTGTGTAGGGATTCATTCAGGTTTGTGTCAAAACGTTTGAATGATGTATGACATGTAACGATTTCAATGCTGAATTTGATTTATTAATAAAATATTACAGCTTCACGCCATTTTCCAATGTAACAAGATTTTTTAACATGATTTGCGTGAAAACGCGTGAAAGTAAAAAAAAATTTAAACATTTTTAAAATGTTTTTACACACTTAGGAAAATTGAAAAAGACATTTTGAAAACGTATAAAAACTTGAACGTAGCGGGATTCGAACCCGCGCTTCCTGATTACCGTCCAGGCGCTTTCACTGCTGAATCATGCGTTCTACTACCAGCTGCATCGGAATTCTTTTACACTTTATTACTACTTAGTTTTGTTGTGAGAATTTTAACAATTTTCTGCTATTCAAAGGTTTATTCTACGAACATTCGTTTGGCAAGATATAGGGCTGTTTATTAAATACTTTTAAACATTTTAAAGTTAGTCCACACTTAGGAAAATTGAAAAAAACATTTTTCTACAATTTCTAAATGTCTTTTTCAAAAAAAATATATTAACTTTCAGCAATTCTTCACATTTCAAAGTATGAAAAGTCCACCATATATTATCAGCTTTTGGGTCTATAAAACAAAAAAATATTAAGCTATCATATATCTTTGGTACCGTATTTAGTTTATTTCTTTGTAACGCTAACAAAAAGATACGTAAATAGTCACATCGTAGGTGTTTTTTTCTTTTGTCATATATCTTCATGTCAGCTCCTACGCGAAGAATGAATATTACTGTTATAATGAAACGAGTACAACATATTATCGGTATTTATACTACTTTAACATCTATGAAAGTATAAAAATGAATACAGGAAATTTATCATATATGAAAAAGGAGTTTCAAAAAATGATATGAAAAAATTTAATATTTTATTCCTTAGTATGCAATATCATATTATTCTATTTCCAATTATTTAAATAATTATATTTTTATTATTTTTATTGCTCCACTCTCTAGTATAGGTACTAGTATAGACAAGTCTAAACTTTGGGCGAAGTTAAGGAAAGTGTAGAACCAAAGAAATTTTGACACTACGGTCTCTGTCATTTATTAACCTCGATACTAGAGCGGAGAAAAATGGGAATGTTAAATATTTTCAATCGTCGAGTGGGAATCGAACCCAGAACTAGTCATTTACAGTCACACGTTCGTGCCACTGCGCCACAACCGGCTCCTTTTCTTTTTATATTATCTTACATGTTCATGTAAACAAAATTATAACACAATATGGGCCAGTCATGGCGCAGAGGCACAAAGTGCGACTGTTAAGCGACTGGTTGTGGGTTCGATTCCCACTCGAGGAGTGGAAATATTTAATATTTCCATTTTCTTCGCCTGGTATCGAGGTAAAGCGCGGAGTTAAGTTCCGCCACTTAACACTCAATGCCTCCAAAATTCGGCGGAAAGTGGGGAACGGAGTGTCTTAACACTAGGTTCCCTCTGCCTACCCTGCAGTGTGCGGGATACAGCGTGAAGGTAAAAAAAAAATGACGCAATAAATAAAGGGAAACAACAAGCTTATTACAAATTTATGTAAATCTTATACTATTTATTATAAAGAAGAAAAAATATTTATATACGAAATAATAGGAATCTCCAATTAAAATCCCAATCGCGTTCGCTATAGTTCTGAAAAATCCTCAGTTATTTTCTTTAGAAATATTTATTTTTAGAAATTTGCTATGAATATTTTTTTAAGGATTTATATGAATCTTTTATTAAAAATGTTTTTTAAAATTTTAGACTATTTTCTTTTTTTTGAAAAAGAATCCTTTTTTCTGTAGTTTGGAATTGTAGTTGAATATTTATCCGCATAGGTGTTTTTTTTACCTTTTGTACGTTTTAATCCGAACAGTAGGGTTTTAATTCATAAATTAGTGTTAAGACACTTATTAATATTTGTTAAGAAAAATATATTTGTATATTAAAAAAGCCAGTCAATCTATACGTCATCTTGCCACTAGGGAAAGGAGGATTATATTTAATTGGCGCGGCATTGAGCTCAAAAAGAGGGTGGAGAACAGAGTATCATGACACTAGTTTCTTTCTGTTTGCCCTCCAAAACGCGGCGTTAAATTCCGCCACTTAACACGCAAAGCCTCCAGAACTCGAGAAGTGGGAAACAGAGTGTCTTAACTCTAGGCTTCCTCTGCCTTCACTGCTGTGTGCGGGATATAGCGTGAAGCAAAAAAAAACAAAAAAATAAATAAAATCTTCCGATCGGTCGAACCTACGACTAATCACGTTTACGGTCAGACGCTGTCCCGCTGCGCTACAATGGTCTGAAATAAAGCGTGAAGTGAAAAAAAAAGAAGATAATCAATTAAACTTCCAAGAGAGCACACGACCGACATTGTTTCTTAGTTCGTGCTCTATTGAAATTTATTACATTCACTTCAGGGAGGTCTCTTAACGTGGGATAAATCTTGCTTTTTTCTTGAAACTTTAAAATATTTTTTGTATTACATAACAAACTAAAATTAACTAACTTTTAACATTTTTTTAGTGTTATTTAACAATAAGGAAAATTGAAAAAGACATTTAGAAAACGTATAAAAATTTGAACGCAGCAGGATTCGAACCCACGTTCTTGGAAATCGTCCAAGCACTATGACCGCTAAGCTATGCGTTCTGAATTTCGACGCAGCTGGTAGTATGAATATTTTTTTAATACCATACATAAAAAAAAATGTTTATGTATGGATTACATTTATGGATTTGAATACAGGATAGTTTAATTTTGAATGATTCTAAGTATAAAAGAAGTCACTGGTTATAGTCACTGCAAATATTTAAAAGTCAATATGACGTCTAAATTAATTTTGAAACGTCCGTTAAAATTGTTTTATTTTCAATTTTTCTTAGTTATTGCTTTTTTAACTTTTTCTCTTTTGCAAAAAAAAAAAATAAATCAATAAACATTATTCTTACATTCTTCAAATAAATTTTACCCTTATAGTACTTTATATTATATTTAATGGACCAAATCGAATTCTATTGAATTAGTAAAACAACATAAATAGACTATAAAATGTCACACTTAAATCTCAATGTTATATTTAAATAATTATTTTAAATAATACTAAAGATATTACTTCGTAATATAAGTCCCGCATTTAACAAAGTTGAATGAACTCTAATTAGCAAAAAGATTTGTATGAAAATTCTAAAAACAGTTGTGTATGTATAATATTCTTTATTTGTATATATTATAGAAAAATGGATAAATACAGGGTTGATGAATTGTTTTAAATTTTTATTACTCCTTATTCTTCATCTTTAGATAAGTTGCCAGGACATAACGTTATATTTTGTCTTATATAAAATTAGGTCTTTAGAAGCCAGTCGTGGCGCAGAGTCACAAAATGTGACAGTAAAGCGACTGGTTGTGGGTTCCATTCCCACTCGAGGAGTAAAAATATTTAATGTTTCCATTTTCTTAACTCCGGTGTCCAGGCAAAGCGCGGCGTTAAGCTCCACCACTTCACACGTAATGTGATCCGAATTCGGTGGAAAGTGGAGTACGGAATGTCTCGCTACTAGGTTCCCCCAGCCTGCCCTGCTGTGTACCAATACCTTAGAAATACGTGCTAATTCATTTCGAACTGAAGGTTATCCTAGACAGACTGAGATATCTTAATAGATTATAGATAGATTTTAATGTTATGCCTATGCCTTATATACCTGTGCCTTTCGTGCCAACTTCTACTGCATACAAATGAATTCTAAACCTACTTCAGGTCAGTTCATTAGAAAGTTTGAATTATTTCCTTACTTTTCCATTTCGATGCTTTTTTCTGATTAATAGAAAAATACGGCAGCGAAATTGAAGGAGCTTTCCAATCGAAATCCAATTATTAGGTAACAAAGTATTTCTATTTGCTGCACTAAGTGCAAGGGATGAATGCAAATGCACTTTGTTATTGTAGCGCTTTCTTTTTATAAATGTTATTCGTTGTTATTTTTCCGGATTTTTCGTATTGTAAAATTTGATTTAACTTAGTGATGCAGCAGCTGACTTGCCGCTTATTGAAGCAATATGAATATTTATCAGGATTTTTCCCACATAGCAGGATAAATAGAGAGAAATTAGTGTCAAGACACTCTGCTTTCCAATTTCCGTGTTGAGTGACGGAAATTAACGCCATGCGTTCTTTTCACATGATAGAAGAAACAGAAATTATTTAAATATTATCTAAATCTTCGGAATAGAATTCACGACCATCGCATATATAATAATATGTCACATTGCGCCACGATGGTCTATTGATTTAACATGCGAAAAATTAACATATATGATAAGTTCATAAGTAAAATGAAGGCAAAAAACTTATAAAAAAATAGTACGGTAACACTTTAAAGTAACACTTTAAAAATGTTTAAAAAGTATTTAATAAATAGCATTCTCTCTTGCCAAACGATTGTTCGGTAGCAGAAATTTGTAAAAATCTCTTTACAGAGATGCTAGCAACATAAATAAGTTGTAATAAAGCGTATAAGGATTTCGACGCAGTGGATAGTAGATCGCATAGCTCAGTGGTGAGAGCGCCTGGAGGGTATTCAGGAGGCGCGGGTTCGAGTCCAGCTACGTTCAAATTTTTATACGTTGTCTTTAAATGTATTTTTTCAATTTCCTAAGTGTGAAATAATACCTTAAAAATGTTTGAAAAGATACTCCGTTCTTCACTTTCCACCTTGTATGCTGGAGTGGTGTAACTAAACGACGCGTTTTAATAGATTTGTAGTCAACAAATGTCTCTCTTACTAATCTTAGAACCTGAACCTCTCAGTTCATCTAAACACATTACAACTGAGCAACAACGTATAATATTTACAAGCCATCATAATATCAGAGTGAAATTGTTGAAAAAATCTAATACCTACTTGATAACGAGATATATCTCGAGATAAACGCCAGCGACAACAGCGCTGATATCACTGTCAATGACATGAATCTTAGTTATATTGACCCTATTTCGTAATGCATTTTCTAGTTATTTCGTTATATATTTTTTTATTTTTTTCATAAACATCAGTTTAAGGTCCTCTTTTTCTCTTATAGCAGGGAAGGCTGAGAGATCCTAGTGTCAAGACACTCCGTCCTGAACTTTTTTAAAGTATTTAATGGCAAAATTCAATACCGCATTTTATATTATTATTAGCGCATTGTCTATTTGGGTAAAACATTATTAAAGATTAAGTTGAAAAATTTAATACATTGAAATATCACTTTGACTTCGACTTTGCGGTTAAACCTTTCATTCATAAACTAATTTATGCTTTCTTTTAACAGTTTTTCTTAACACTTTAAGGTATTATTCACGCTTGGGATATGAAAATTTTTTTTTAGAAAACCCATAAAAAATTGGAATCAGGTTTCGAATTCACTCTTAGTAACTGAGTGGGAATCGAACACACAACCAGTGCTAACTAAAACCAACTACAAATAATGAATATTTTCGTCAATTTTCAAATAACATTCACACTTTTAAAACTGTCACTCTAAAGTTCTTAATATAATTGGACGTATAATGCGAAATAAATTGGAACTACAACTTTGTTCTAATGAAATTGCAATTTACTTTAGTTTGCGTTAAAGTAATAAAACTGTAGTTTACGCTACTTTAATTTATAGCAAAGAGTTTAAACGGCAGCTATTTCCTTGATTCTATGTCTTTTCCGTATTTATTGTCTTAACGTTTTAAATGTAAATCTTTAACTGACTTCAGTAAACTTCTAAAGTAATTTGGCTACACTTGTTAAATAATAAACACTTAATTAACTTACAAAGGTTTTTTCTATATTAAAGTATTCTATATTCAGTCGTGACGCAGTAGCCCATATACTATGCTGTCTGTGAGCGCCATTGATTGTAAGTTTGATTCCCGAGTAAATAATCATATTTAAATTATTTTAATTTCTCCATTTTGGTTCCTAAATAAAGCTGTCGATTGTCGGTTTTGGGTGGAAAGCGGCTAAGGGAGTGTGTTTCTATCGAAGGGAGTGTATTCTATGTAATAAAAGAAGAATTTTTTTTTTTTTTTTGTAAAGTGTCAAATGCGATAAAAGTCAAAAACATCACGCAAAAAAATGCCTACAAACTAAGTAGTAATAATAAATATCAGTAATATTTACATTTATTTCATATCAGTAATATTTACATATATTTTTAATTTTATTTGTCTAACAACATATGAAGCCTATAGTCAAATAGCGTGTATTTAGATTGACCAAACAATGGTTGAAAAAAAGTTGTTTAAGCAGATTAAGTTTCCGAATAAACATGGAAGCATTATCGCAATTCAAGTTCAGGGACATGGCTAAATGGATTTTTTTACACAAGATGCGTAAATTATATATGTAAACGGAGAGAGAACTTAATGTCAAGTTATTTCGTTCTCCACATTCTGTCTAAATCCGAAAAACATTGTCTGTCAAGTAGCGGAGTTCAACGCAGCGCTACTTTTTTCTTTACCATATTATCTAATTTTTGTAAATCTAACGTAGAATCCTGTTGTTTTCTCGTCCTGGTGTTATTTTCAGGAAATCCTTTAGTCAATGTATGAGAGCACACAAATCTCAGCTTTTCATTTCATAGTTTAATAGTTTCGGTTGTACCTGTAGCGGCGTGTGTCAGTTATTATTAACGGAAAAAATATATATATATACTCTCATAAATTAAATTACTAGAAGTAGTTAGATAGTAAAGGTCTAAGAATTATCGCATACTAAAACTCAAACAGGAAAAACATTTTTAATATTTTTTTTTTCTTTACAGATTTCCACTTCCTGAAGGTAAGGCGTCACACAAAGGTGATCTAATATTAAAGTACCATTTAAGTGCTCTTGAAATGTCTGAAACATACAAAGAAAAAAAAAAGTAAACAATTATATACATTTTTATACAAATCATATAATTTAATAAGATGTAAATACTGGGCCATTTATTTAGGTCATTATGCCGCAATTAGACAGTGTCTACATAACGATTAGTTGTGGGTTCGATTCCCACTTGGAAGAATGCTCACAGTTTAATTATTTCTCCACTCTGGTTAACAACATAAAGCATAACAACATACCATAGCATAATAACATTTATTTCTGTCCCTCAACATGTCGTACCTAGATTTCGGGCGGAAAGTGGAGAATAGAGAATCTTTAGACTCTCTGACTATCCTGCTAAGCTAAAATGCGTGAAGCTGAAAAATGTCGTTTATTTAGTAGAATCTATGAACCTGCAATAATCACCTACAGCTGTAGTCCTCTTCATACGTAAACGTGTAATTTTTGGAACAAAACACAATACTTTTGAACTATAAAATTGTAGTACTCGAATATTTCCATGATGTAAATGGCGTGCACTATCTCTAAGCAGATTAGTCTGGCTTTAGATTTAGAGTGATAAAATGTTTTTTGATGGTGCCGAAGCTAAAGTGACTTTGATTCTGTAATTTCATTTTCTAAATGTACGAGTAAAATAGAATTATTAATGTTGAAGTTCGTCAATTTAGGACGTCGTGTCACAGTGGAACAGATTTTGACTATAAACGGGATTGGTTGTAGGTTCGATTTCCACTCGGAGGTATTAACAGTAGGCAGAGGAAAACTAGTGTTAAGACACGCCGTTCCCCACTTTTCGCCGAATTCAGAGGCATTGCGTGTTGAGTGGCGGAACCAGACTCATTTGCCTCGACACCAGAGCGAAGGAAATGGAAATAATATATATTTCCACTCCTCGAGTGGGAATCGAACCCTCAACCAGTCGCTTTACAGTCTCACTTTGTGCCACTTACGCCACGACTGGCCCTTTAAATTATTTTTAATTATTTAATTTTTGCCGCTTTGGTTGGTTAGTACCTTAGACGAGGTAATAGTTTAAAGGCGAGGAGTGTACTGACGCTCGGGTTTGAAAAGAAAAGAAAAAGAAAAAGGTTTCAGTATCATATAATGTTTTACATATAAGACAGTATATAAGACGAAATCCGTCTTATATACTGTCTTATACAAATATCTACATACAAATATGTATAAAAATAAAACATATCTGTCTAAAAATACTAAAACAGCAGAACATTAGTGTCTATTTAAACATTACAAGATATTATAAATTAAAGTGAAAGTCCCACTTTTGTAAGATTTTTAGTTTTTTTAAGGCATATACCACATACGCGAGAGAACAAAGTATCTTGACGGTGGTTATCTCTGTATTTAAAATTCAAAATATCTTTATCCAAATAGACATTTGTAAGCACTTTTGTAAGCATCAACAAGTATGTATTTCTATAGCTAGTAAAGTTATAATTTTAAATACATTTTTTAAATACGTTTATTATTATGTTAAAACTGTAAAAGCTGTTGATTGTGATTCAATCCCCACTTCTATCATTTTCGATCGCTCGAACTAAATTGCGGCGTTAAGTTACGGCTACGTAATATCTTGAATTTGGACAGTGAGCGATGTGTAGACGAAATCTTGAAAGTTTAACCATTCCTCGAACAGTAATGAAAGTTAAATAAATGTAGCGAGGACTCATTCGTCTTCAGATCACAAGATCTCATGATATAATTCATTTAAATTTATTTAATACTAGCGGGCCCGGCGAACTTCGTATCGCCATATTTTTGACATCAATACTAAAATGTATTTTTTAAAATAATTTTAATGCATTATAATATAAAATTTTTTTTCTTCCCGATAGAAAATAAATGCTATTATAATCCCTCTTCAGTCCAATTCATCATAAAAACGATGTGTTTGAAACGTCTGTATTCTCTCCAATAACAACTTAAGGACTTTTAAACATTAGAATGCTATTTATTACATACTTTTAATTTTTTTTTAAGTGTTATTCCACACTTAGGAAAATTGAAAAAGACATTCAGTAAACGTTTAAAAACTTGAATTCGGGGTTCAGGAGGCGCGGGTTCGAGTCCCGCTGCGTTCAAATTTTTATGCGTTTTCTAAATGTCTTTAACAACTTAAGGAATTTAATTTTACATTTTCTCTCATGTTCTTCTGTAGGCTCTTTGCCTGCTATGATCACTACTTTACGATTGTCCGATGACGGTATAATTTCTCAGGCTATTTTAAACAATTTAATCAACTAATTACGTTCATGCAAACGTTGTTGTAGCTACACAATTATCTCTCTCTTAGCTGTATGACGGATAACATGATAGCACAGCTTTGATTTAATATAGCTACAGATATCCCTAAGAAAAATGTAATTGAATGCCTAATGCATGCAAAATAAGGAAACGGAATATAAATGAATAGTAGCTGAATAAAGTTTGAATAGTTTTTATTGGTCAAGTTGAAGTGAAGTATATAAATACATCAAAATCTTTTGTCCCGTGGGGGGACGGGTTAAGAATACAATTCCCCCCCGCCGCTGGGTAGCATCCCGTAAAAGGCGGGTAACCCAGTAGTTTGGTGGTAGGAGATTCATTCTCCGACTGGCTCGCGACCACTATCATGTCAAAGACGAACCGCCAAATATCTTATGATGTGTTCCGGTTCGATGGCATGTAAGCCAGGTCTCCCTATTCCCACTATTCCCGTCCTTCCTGCCTCCTTCTGTCCTACATTCCCAAGGCTGGCAACGCATCCATAACCTTAATGTTATGGATGTCTATGGGCGAAGGTAACCATTTAACACCAGGTGGGCCTTCAGCTCGTTTGCCTCCTTTATTCCATAAAAAAAAAAAAACCTGCATAATATCATTTTATACTATAAGTTCAAGCCAAATTATTAGTTAGTCTCATTCATCATAATTTAATGTACGAACTAAAAATCGGAAAAATTTTACTCTTGACCGACACACGTTCATCCTGTATCTAGCTGGGCTTATTATATGACTGAAGGAATAAGGCATATTTATAACTTAAATTTAAAATTTTGAAGCGATTGAAGATTTTTTTTTAGCTTCACGCTGTATCCCGCACACAGCAGGGTAGGCAGAGGGAATCTAGTATTAAGATACTCCGTACCCCACTTTCCGCCGAATTCGAAGGCATTGCGTGTTAAGTGGCGGAACTTAACGCCGCGCTTTACCTCGATACCAGAGCGAAGAAAATGGAAATATAAACTCCTCGAGTGGGAATCGAACCCACAACCAGTCGTGGCGATTGAAGGTTTTCGTTGGATAAAATTTTATATTAATTTACTATTTACTCAGGAACATTAAAAACTGTTTTTGTATTAGGAATGCTAAGTATTATACAAAAAACATACCAAGATACGATTTGGACTCCGAGTGTGTTGAAAATTTGACATTCGTTCTTCACCAGATATTTCAGATCTGTAATTTTTATAAGTCAAGGAATGTTCATCACGCTGAACAACTTTTGTTAAGGTTTCATTGCCTTATTATTTAAAGTTCAGCTAGGTATTTTATTTTGAAGTATACTACAAAAAAACTTTTGTTCGAATCTGTCCAGTAGATCATAAGATATGCGTGTACAAATATATAAAAACAGAAAAAAAAAATAAAAATCATATATTCAAGTTTTAATGTCGTTTTCACTTTCCTGTCAATATTACTTTTTGTAAATTTGTGTATGTATATGTATAGACGCAATTGTTCACTATTTTACTATAGTACAGTAGTGTTTCCTTTTTTCTTTTGGCTTCATAGTTTTTCCCGCAAAGCGAGGTAATCACGCATAGAGGGGTCTTACAATTCCGTCCTCCAGTCTCCAATCGAAATCGAGACTTTGGAGCGGAAACAAACGCCGCGTTTTGTCTTTAGTGCCAAAGCGAAGAAAAGAAGAAAAGAGAAATAAAGAAATAGAAAGAAAATATAAAAATAATTATACCCCGATAGAGGCATCGAATCCACAACAGTTCGCGTTACCGACAGACACGTGTTCATGCGCTACGGCAGACCTCAATTAAGTATTTAGGAGAGTTAGTTGAGGTTTCTAATCAGCTACAAGTGAATATATTTTAATATTTCTAAATGACGATTGTTTTTACATTTCTCAATCTTTTTCGTCAACGTAGTGGGGTAGATTTTTCATTAATGGCTTGTGAAAATGCGTATTTATATTTTAAATCTACGCTTAGAAAACAGAGTTCACATTTTAAATTTTTGCAAATGGCGAACTTCCATACAAAAGTTTTAACCACCTTTAGTCACCACATTAGAGGTCGTTTTACAACGAATGACCATTATAAGAAATTTAAAGTTTTAATAATATATTACCAGAAGAAATTAGATTTCATGGCTATTCTATAACTTCAAACTGATGGAAATTCAGACAT